>CM053038.1:30672444-31032444 GCA_028564925.1 Lithobates sylvaticus
GGACTTTCCGAGAATAGACGAGCCGAGAGACGCCAAACATGGAGAAACAACGCAACAACGTCTCATCACCCAATCCACTATCATTATTATTATACATTTATATATCGCTGTCAGAGGTTTGTTAGAGAACCTTAATGAACAAACAGCATCATGAAGGCCAAGGAACACACCAGACAGGTCAGGGATAAAGTTGTGGAGAAGTATAAAGCCAGGTTAGGTTATAAAAAAAATCTGTGAGTGTAGTAAGGAGGACCATCATTCAGCTTTGCATAGTGTGCAGCTAGAGTAGGGACAGCTCAGATAGTTGCAGTGTAGTGTAGTGAGACCGTGTCAGTAATCTTTACATTAGTGTATAGCTAGAGTAGGGACCGTTCATATAGTGTCAGTGTAATGACAGTTGAACACCGTCTATTTGATTGCGTTACTGTCAGTTCAACGCCATATAATTTTGTGTGCGTTACTGCCAGTTTAACGACATATAGTTCTGTGTGCGTTACTGTCAGTTTAACGCCATATAGTTCAGTGTGCGTTACTGCCAGTTTAACGCCATATCGCTTCACGTGTGTTACTGACAGTTTAACGCCATATCGTTGTGTGTGCGTTACTGGCAGTTTAACGCCATATAGTTCTGCGTGCGTTACTGCCAATTTAACGCTATATAGTTTTGCGTGCATTACTGCCACTTTAACGCCATATCATTTTGTGTGCGTTACTGCCAGTTTAACGCCATATCGCTTCACGTGTGTTACTGACAGTTTAACGCCATATAGTTCTGAGTGCGTTACTGCCAGTTTAACGCCATATTGCTTCACGTGCGTTATTGCCAGTTTAACGCCATATAGTTCTGAGTGTGTTACTGCCAGTTTAACGCCATATCATTTTGCGTGCATTACTGCCAGTTTAATGCCCTATAGTTTTGTGTGTGCGTTACTGTCAGTTCAACGCCATATAATTTTGTGTGCGTTACTGCCAGTTTAATGCCATATAGTTCTGTGTGCGTTACTGCCAGTTTAACGCCATATAGTTTTGTGTGCGTTACTGCCAGTTTAACGCCATATAGTTCTGTGTGCGTTACTGCCAGTTTAACACCATATAGTTTTGTGTGCGTTACTGCCATTTTAACGCCATCTAGTTTTGCGTGTGTTAATGCCAGTTTAATGCCATATAGTTTTGCGTGCATTACCTGCCAGTTTAACGCCATATAGTTCTGTGTGCGTTACTGCCAGTTTAACGCCATATAGTTCTGTGTGCGTTACTGCCAGTTTAACGCCATATAGTTTTGTGCGTTACTGCCAGTTTAATTCCATACAGTTTTGTGTGCGTTACTGACAGTTTAACGCCATATAGTTATATAGTTCTGTGCGTCACTGTACGTTTGGCGCATTATATTGCAGTATATTATAGTGTATCCATGGAGTGTGTCTGTGTAGTGTGAGTACTCAAATTAAAGTGCACCAAACACCACTTTACTTTGATTAAAGTGCATCTACATACAGATTTCAACTTCTTCTTTACATTTGCTTATAAGCACCGCCCCCTCCCTCCCAACAATGTCTGGGAGGACAACAAGGAGAGGCAGACGTTCCCTTGGCACTGTAAGGGGGCCCAGCAACAAATGTATTGCCAAGTTGTCTCCAGTGATGAATAGGGTTGTCCCGATACCCCTTTTTTAAGACCGAGTACAAGTAGCGATACTTTTTTTTTAAGTACTCGTTGATACCGATTACCGATACTTTTTTTTAATGTTATTTGACAGTTTTCAAAGCACAATACAGATTAGGTGGCACTGATATGCAGCACTGATGAAAACTGATAGGATTAGGTGGTACTGATATGCAGCACTGATAGATGGTGGGCACTGACTGATGGCACTAATGGCTGGCACTGACAGATGGCACTGATGGCGGGCACTGACAGGTGACTGGCACTGATAGATGGCTGGCACTGACAGGTGACGCTGGCACTGATAGCTGGCACTGACAGATGGCACTGATAGCTGGCACTGACAGGTGGCTGGCACTGACAGGTGGAATTTACAGGTGACGCTGGCACTGATAGATGGCATTGACAGGTGTCTGGCACTGATAGGTGGCACTGACAGGTGGCTGGCACTGATAGATGGAATTGACAGGTGACGCTGGCACTGATAGATGGCATTGACAGGTGTCTGGCACTGATAGGTGGCATTGACAGGTGACGCTGGCACTGATAGATGGCACTGACAGGTGACGCTGGCACTAATAGCTGGCACTGACAGATGGCACTGATGGCTGGCACTGACAGGTGGTTGGCACTGACAGGTGGCACTGACAGGTGGCTGGCACTGATAGATGGAATTGACAGGTGACGCTGGCACTGATAGATGGCATTGACAGGTGGCTGGCACTGATAGGTGGCACTGACAGGTGGCTGGCACTGATAGATGGCTGGCACTGATAGATGGCATTGACAGGTGACGCTGGCACTGATAAATAGCACTGACATGTGGCTGGCACTGATAGGCGGCACTTATGGGCATTGGGCACTGATAGGTGGCATTTATGGGCACTGATGGGCAGGCACTATCATGCCATGAGGAAAGACTGCTGCGACGCCCATCTTGGTACTCCTTGCACTCGCCCGCATTAAAAGCAGCAGCGGCCATCTTGTTACACCCAGCCCGAACTATATAGGCTGGGTGTAATAAGATGTCTGCTGCTGGCTTACTGCAGCCGAGTGCAGGGTGTACCAAGATGGACGTCGGGATGTCCAACTGCTGACGTCAACACAGAGCGTCACAGCCGTTCCGCCCGCTGACTTCCGGTTGCACCGAGTCGCTTAATCCTCTCTCCCAGGTATCGGGAGCATTTGTGCGACTACAAGTACTCGCTCAAATGCTCAGTATCGGTTCCGATAGCGATACTGGAATCGGGACAACCCTAGTGATGAAGATGGAGGAGATGGAGATGATGATGATGAGGTCACTGATGCGACTTGGGTGCCAGATAGAGCAGAGGAGGAAACTGAAGGTGAGGCGGCACAACCCCAAGGACGCCGACATCAAGGAAGAGTAGCGAGCGGCCACCCTAGTCCATCACATTCTGAAGCTGTTATCTCCGGACCCTCTCCCCAAAGCTCAGCTGTCTGGGGCTTTTTCAGCACATTTGCAGCAGATCGCACTGTTGCCATCTGCAAACTGTGTCTCAGGCACATCAAACGTGGCAAAAACACCAACCATTTGGGTACCACTTCCTTAAAGCGGTGTTCCGGCCAAAATTATACTTTTTAACCACTTCAGCCCCGGACCAATTGGCAGCCAAAGGACCAGGCCCCTTTTTGCGATTCGGCACTGCGTCGCTTTAACTGACAATTGCGCGGTCGTGCGGCGTGGCTCCCAAACAAAATTGGCGTCCTTTTTTTCCCACAAATAGAGCTTTCTTTTGGTGGTATTTGATCGCCCCTGCAGTTTTTATTTTTTTGCGCTATAAACAAAAATAGAGCGACAATTTTGAAAAAAATGCAATATTTTTTACTTTTTGCTATAATAAATATCCCCAAAAAATATATAAAAAAACATTTTTTTTCCTCAGTTTAGGCCGATACGTATTCTTCTACATATTTTTGGTAAAAAAAAATCGCAATTAGCGATTATTGATTAGTTTGCGCAAAAGTTATAGCGTTTACAAAATAGGGGATAGTTTTATAGCATTTTTATTAATATTTTTTTTTTTTTATTAGTAATGGCGGCAATCAGCGATTTTTATTGTGACTGCGACATTATGGCGGACACATCGGACATTTTTGACACATTTTTGGGACATTTGTCATTTATATAGAAATCAGTGCTATTTAAATAGCACTGATTCCTATGTAAATGACAGTTGTAGTGAAGGGGTTAACCACTAGGGGGCGGGGAGGAGTCAGTGTGACGTGTTGTGTTTTTTTACAGTAGGGGGTGCGTGGCTGTACGTCTGACGTCATTGATCGGCGTTCCCGATGACAGGGAACCGCCGATCACTGACAGTCAGTGTAGGAAGCGTGGGGAGAGGTTTGTTTACACAGACCTCTCCCCGTTCTTCAGCTATGTGACCCGATCGCAGGACACCAGCGGCGATCGGGTCCGCTGGTCCCGCGGCCGTGGTCACGGAGCTCCCGACCGGAGCAGGCAAATTAAAGGGGACGTACAGGTACGTGCTTTTGCCTGCCCGTGCCATTCTGTAGACGTATATCTACATGAGGCGGTCGGGAAGCGGTTAAATAAAAATACCCCTATAATACACAAGCTTAATGTATTCTAGTAAAGTTAGTCTGTAAACTAAGGTCTGTTTTGTTAGCTTTTAGCAGTAGTTTGTTATTTTATAAACTTGCAGCAGGCCGTGGCCATCTTAAGTGTGGGCATCTGAAGCCAGACTGTATTTCTTCCTGGATCTCATCCTTGCAGATCTCGTACATGCTCAGTGCAGCATAAGCAGTGTAATAGGTTTCAGGTCAGGTTTCCATAGCAACGGCAGTTTGAGAGGAAGTTGCTGCCCCTTCCCAGGAGGCATTGCAAACAGGAAATGATGCGATGGGCCGCGGCCAGGGAGGAGGAAGTGAAAAATGAATACAGCAGATATACAGTCTGTGCTGAAAAAAAAATAAAAAAAATATCCAATTTGTTTACAGTGCACAGTTTAGTGAGGGATGCTGAAGAGTTGTAAAAGTGGGTGGAACTCCACTTTAACAAGGCATTTAACGTGCAACCACTCAGCCCGTTGGCAAGAGCACCTAAAAGCCATACAAAAGGGGCACAAATCTGTCCCTCCTCCTCCTCCTTACCCACTTCAGTCTGCCCCTGCGATATCGAGTCCTTACCTCTCAGCAGCCTCCACTGACAGGGATGATGGTATAGCACAGGGTGTCCCGGGTCCTAGCAGCACATCTGCCAGCTGTAGACTGTAGCCAGCAAATTTCTCTGCCCCCCAAAAAAATACAGTCCCTGCCACCCACATGCCCAAGCTTGTCAAAGTTCTTGGCTCTCCAACTTCTGCCTTTCAGCCTGGTGGATTCGGCCCCCTTCCGTGAATTCGCACAATGTGCTGTACCACAATGGCAGGTTCCCAGTCGCTACTGCTTTTCACATAAGGGCCGTTCCGTCTCTCTACTATCACGTGGAAGGGAATGTTCTGGCACCGTTGGGCAAGGCAGTCAGCTGCAAAAATTCACCTTACTGCTGACACGTGGTCCAGCAAGCACGGGCAGGGAACGATATATTTTGTTCACAGCACACTGGGTGACGAAACTCGAAAGGATGCAGGACAGGGCTCGGTGCTGCAGCTTGTTGTGCCCCCATGTCTCCGCACAGCTGGCGGTGATGATGCCAGACCTGTGAGCTCTACCCCCTCCTTCTACCTCTGCCACCTCCATGCCCTCCTCTGCAGAATTGTCCTTTGAACATTAGGTACCCCCCCTAAGCATTCAAAGGGCTATTCCCAGAGCCAGGCTAAAAGGTGCCATGCAGTGCTTCAGCTGGTGTGTTTAGGGGACAGGAACCACACCGGAGCAGATTATCCCATCACTGACCCCTCTAGAGATCTGCAGAACATCGCTCCCTCCCCTTCCCCTCCTAACAGATCCATATTGATATATTCTGCAGATTATCCCATCACTGACCCCTCTAGAGATCTGCAGAACATCGCTCCCTCCCCTCCCCCTCCTGACAGATCCATATTGATATATTCTGCAGATTATCCCATCACTGACCCCCTCTAGAGATCTTCAGAACATCGCTCCCTCCCCTCCCCCTCCTGACAGATCCATATTGATATATTCTGCAGATTATCCCATCACTGACCTCTCTAGAGATCTGCAGAACATCGCTCCCTCCCCTCCCCCTCCTGACAGATCCATATTGATATATTCTGCAGATTATCCCATCACTGACCCCTCTAGAGATCTGCAGAACATCGCTCCCTCCCCTCCCCCTCCTGACAGATCCATATTGATATATTCTGCAGATTATCCCATCACTGACCTCTCTAGAGATCTGCAGAACATCGCTCCCTCCCCTCCCCCTCCTGACAGATCCATATTGATATATTCTGCAGATTATCCCATCACTGACCTCCCTACAGATCTGCAGAACATCGCTCCCTCCCCTCCCCCTCCTGACAGATCCATATTGATATATTCTGCAGATTATCCCATCACTGACCTCTCTAGAGATCTGCAGAACATCGCTCCCTCCCCTCCCCCTCCTAACAGATCCATATTGATATATTCTGCAGATTATCCCATCACTGACCCCTCTAGAGATCTGCAGAACATCGCTCCGTCCCCTCCCCCTCCTAACAGATCCATATTGATATATTCTGCAGATTATCCCATCACTGACCCCCTCTAGAGATCTGCAGAACATCGCTCCCTCCCCTCCCCCTCCTGACAGATCCATATTGATATATTCTGCAGATTATCCCATCACTGACCTCTCTAGAGATCTGCAGAACATCGCCCCCTCCTGACAGATCCATATTGATATATTCTGCAGATTATCCCATCACTGACCTCTCTAGAGATCTGCAGAACATCGCCCCCTCCCCTCCCCCTCCTGACAGATCCATATTGATATATTCTACAGATTATCCCATCACTGACCTCCCTAGAGATCTGCAGAACATCGCCCCCTCCCCTCCCCCTCCTGACAGATCCATATTGATATATTCTACAGATTATCCCATCACTGACCCCCTCTAGAGATCTGCAGAACATCGCCCCCTCCCCTCCCCCTCCTGACAGATCCATATTGATATATTCTGCAGATTATCCCATCACTGACCTCTCTAGAGATCTGCAGAACATCGCTCCTTCCCCTCCCCCTCCTGACAGATCCATATTGATATATTCTGCAGATTATCCCATCACTGACCTCTCTAGAGATCTGCAGAACATCGCCCCCTCCCCTTCCCCTCCTGACAGATCCATATTGATATATTCTACAGATTATCCCATCACTGACCTCTCTAGAGATCTGCAGAACATCGCTCTGTTTAATCTTCTGCTGAACTTTCTTTTTATGTAGCACAAGTGCCCCCTAGTGGTCATTATACAGATTTACACTACCCCCTTTCCATCTCACTCTCTTCCTCATTCTATTTCCTTCTTTTTATTTATTTTTTGTCTCAGATTTCGGGAAGCTCTATAACGGTTGGCGAAAATAGCATTTCATATTTCCCCACAAGTTGTGACACTTCTATGCTAATATCTGCAGACTCCGGCCATCTCCTGTAGTAAGTCAGCAGGAGACGATCATCAGAGACTGCAGACATAGTACAGGAGATGGTCAGAGACTGCAGACATAGTACAGGAGATGGTCAGAGACTGCAGACATAGTACAGGAGATGGTCAGAGACTGCAGACATAATACAGGAGATGGTCAGAGACTGCAGACATAATACAGGAGATGGTCAGAGACTGCAGACATAGTACAGGAGATGATCAGAGACTGCAGACATGATACAGGAGATGGTCAGAGACTGCAGTCATAATACAGGAGATGGTCAGAGACTGCAGACATAGTACAGGAGATGGTCAGAGACTGCAGACATAGTACAGGAGATGGTCAGAGACTGCAGACATAGTACAGGAGATGATCAGAGACTGCAGACATAGTACAGGAGATGTCAGAGACTGCAGACATACTACAGGAGATGGTCAGAGACTGCAGACATATTACAGGAGATGATCAGAGACTGCAGACATACTACAGGAGATGATCAGAGACTGCAGACAGACTACAGGAGATGATCAGAGACTGCAGACATAGTACAGAGATGATCAGAGACTGCAGACATACTACAGGAGATGATCAGAGACTGCAGACATAGTACAGGAGATGGTCAGAGACTGCAGACATAGTACAGGAGATGATCAGAGACTGCAGACATAATACAGGAGATGGTCAGAGACTGCAGACATAGTACAGGAGATGATCAGAGACTGCAGACATGATACAGGAGATGGTCAGAGACTTCAGATATACTACAGGAGATGGTCAGAGACTGCAGACATAGTACAGGAGATGAATGATCAGAGACTGCAGACATGATACAGGAGATGAATGATCAGAGACTGCAGACATGATACAGGAGACGGTCAGAGACTGCAGACATAGTACAGGAGACGGTCAGAGACTGCAGACATAGTACAGGAGACGATCAGAGACTGCAGACATAGTACAGGAGATGATCAGAGACTGCAGACATAATACAGGAGATGGTCAGAGACTGCAGACATAGTACAGGAGATGATCAGAGACTGCAGTCATAGTACAGGAGATGATCAGAGACTGCAGACATAGTACAGGAGATGATCAGAGACTGCAGACATGATACAGGAGACGGTCAGAGACTGCAGATATACTACAGGAGATGGTCAGAGACTGCAGACATAGTACAGGAGATGATCAGAGACTGCAGACATGGTACAGGAGATGATCAGAGACTGCAGACATAATACAAGAGATGATCAGAGACTGCAGACATGATACAGGAGATGATCAGAGACTGCAGACATAGTACAGAGATGATCAGAGACTGCAGACATAGTACAGGAGATGATCAGAGACTGCAGACATGATACAGGAGATGAATGATCAGAGACTGCAGATATACTATAAGAGATGGTCAGAGACTGCAGACATGATACAGGAGATGATCAGAGACTGCAGACATAGTACAGGAGATGGTCAGAGACTGCAGACATAGTACAGGAGATGATCAGAGACTGCAGACATAGTACAGGAGATGGTCAGAGACTGCAGACACAGTACAGGAGACGGTCAGAGACTGCAGACATACTACAGGAAATGATCAGAGACTGCAGACATACTACAGGAGACGGTCAGAGACTGCAGACATAGTACAGGAGATGGTCAGAGACTGCAGACATAATACAGGAGATGATCAGAGACTGCAGACATAGTACAGGAGATGATCAGAGACTGCAGACATAGTACAGGAGATGATCAGAGACTGCAGACATAGTACAGGAGATGATCAGAGTCCAGACCATCTTTTGGGACTTGTTCTTCATGTCCATTAGGCTGGAGTCCTTTGTGCAGCTTTATTAGTCGTAAAACAACGTGAACAGGCCAGGAATTCATGTTTACCTCACATGACACATGTTGATATCACAAAGCAACCCCCAACCGTTTTTACTTCCAGGCGGAGCTGGGAAAAGTTGCGTTACCTTTTTATGTTTGAGTTCGCTCCACCCATTTCCTGTACGGGGTCACAGGGACAGGAAGTGAGTGGAAATCTCCTCAAAGCTGTCACTGATAAAAAATATAAACCGGATACAAATGTTTTCTCTTTCACATTCCATCTGATACTAAAAGAACACAAAGCCTGGCATGATATTCTAGGTGGAGAAATGACTCTATTCACCTCAGAGGAGAGCGGTGTGCTGTGTAGTGACCTTCCCCTGACACAGACTGCATTTTATTTTTACATAGTATTATTAATATGACTTCTCTTCATAAAGTTTTCAAACATAAATGGTTTTGGGTGGATTGGTGGGATTTTTGGCTGTTTTCTGATTGTATTTGCCAGGCTGCCCACTTCCAAAATGGCGGCGGCGCCATGTTAGCAACTGGCGGTGAAGCAGAACCCGCCCTCTCCCAGCACAACATGACGCCGCCCGCAGTAAAGATGGCGCCCGGGCCTTCATTGTTTCCAATAGGGGAGTTGGATGGGAGATACGGCGAGCGGGGAGGGCCAATCCCGGGGATCGCTCCGCCTCTTCCAGCGGCTCCACCCCGGCCCGGTGCCCGGATGTTCCCGTCTATAGAGAAGCTGACGGATCCATGATGGCGGCTCCGGCCTGAGAACTGAACGGGGTGTGGAGGCAGAGCGACCGAGAGAGAGCGACCCCCTCCCCGGGGGTAAGAGAGGAATACCCCCCCACCCCCTTCTCCCTCCCTGAGAACCGGACATTACTGGTGTCACTCAGAACAACTGTCCCCCCCCCCCTTCTGTATTACTGCCCCCCTATAAATACCACCACCCATACATACCCCCCCCTCTATGCACCCTCCCCCCATAACTTCCCCTCCAAGGATACCCCCCCTCCCCCATACATAACCCCCCTTTATATAACTGCTCCCAATACATACCCCCTTCTCCCCCACAACTACCCCCCTTCTGTATAACGGTCCCCCTATAAATACCCCACCCATGCATACCCCCCTCTATGCACCCTCCCCCCATAACTGCCCCTCCATGGATACCCCCCTCCCCCATACATAACCCCCCTTTATATAACTGCTCCCAATACATACCCCCCTTCTCCCCCACAACTACCCTCTTCTGTATTACTGCCCCCCTATAAATACCCCACCCATACATACCCCCCCTATACATACCCCCTTCCCCCCCCCATACATAACCCCCCTTTATATAACTGTCCCCCTATAAATACCCCATACATACCCCTCCTGCAGAACTGTCCCTCCACGGATACCCCCTCCCCCATACATAACCCCCCTTTATATAACTGCTCCCAATACATCCCCCTTCTCCCCCAAAACTACCCCCTTCTGTATTACTGCCCCCCTATAAATACCCCATACATACCCTCCCCCCATAACTGCCCCTCCACGGATACCCCCTCCCCCATACATAACCCCCCTTTATATAACTGCTCCCAATACATACCCCCCTCTATGAACCCTCCCCCCCCCCATAACTGCCCCCCATACACAACCCCCTTTTATATAACTGCCCAATACATACCCCCTTCTCCCCCACAACTACCCCCTTCTGTATAACTGTCCCCCTATAAATACCCCATACATACCCCTCCTGCAGAACTGTCCCTCCACGGATACCCCCTCCCCCATACATAACCCCCCTTTATATAACTGCTCCCAATACATACCCCCTTCTCCCCCAAAACTACCCCCTTCTGTATTACTGCCCCCTATATATACCCCCTCTATATACCCTCCCCCCATAACTGCCCCCCATACACAACCCCCTTTTTATATAACTGCCCCAATACATACCCCCTTCTCCCCCACAACTACCTCCCTTCTGTATAACTGCCCCATACATACCCCCTCCTGCAGAACTGCCCCCTATATATACCTTCCCCCCCCATACATGCCCTTCTCCATAACTGCCCCTCCATGGATACCCCCCTCCCCCATACATACCCCCCTTTTATATAACTGCCCCCAATACATACCCCCTTCTCCCCCACAACTACCTCCCTTCTGTATAACTGCCCCATACATACCCCCTCCTGCAGAACTGCCCTCTATGGATACCCCCTCCCCCATACATACCCCCCCTGCAGAACTGTCCCTCTATAGATACCCCCCTCCCCCATAACTGCCCTTCCATGGATACCCCCTCCTGCAGAACTGCCCCCTATATATACCTTCCCCCCCATACATGCCCTTCTCCATAACTGCCCCTCCATGGATACCCCCCTCCCCCATACATACCCCCCTTTTATATAACTGCCCCCAATACATACCCCCTTCTCCCCAACTACCCCCTTTCTGTATTACTGCCCCCCTATAAATATTACCTACAAATACCCTCCCATATAACTTCTCCCTATACATACCTCCTTCTGTATAACTGCCCCCTAAACATACACCCCCCTCCTCATAACTGCTCCTCCATGGTTACCCCCTCCCCCATACATACCCCTTTCCCGATTACTGCCACTCCATACATCCCCCATCCCCCATAACTGCCCCCCTATACATACCCCCTTCCCCCATAACTGCCCCCTTAGCATACCCCCTCCCCATTGACGCCCCTCCATACATACCCCCCATGCTCCCCATAACTTCCCACCTATATATACCCTTCTCCCCCATAACTGCCCCTCAATATATACCCTTCTCCCCCATAACTGCCCCTCAATGCATACCCTTCTCCCCCATAACTGCCCCTCAATGCATACCCTTCTCCCCCATAACTGCCCCTCAATGCATACCCTTCTCCCCCATAACTGCCCCTCAATGCATACCCTTCTCCCCCATTGCCGCCCCTCAATATATAACCCCCTTCTCCCTAGAACTGCCCCTATATATACCCCCCTCCCCCATGACTGCCTCTCCATATATTCCATCCTCCCCTATAACTCCCCCCGATTCATATCACCCCTCCCCCATAACTTTCGCCCTATACATAAACCCCTCTGTACATGCCCCTCCCCGCCATATCTGCCCTTCTATACATACCGCCTTCCCCCATACACACCCCCCCCATAACTGCCCTTCCATACATAACCCCCCCCCCCCCCCCCCTCCATACCTACCCCTCTCCCCCATATATGCCCTTCCATAACTGCCCCTTCAAACATACCACCCCTTTCCCCCCATAACCGCCCCTTCAAACATACCACCCCTTTCCCCCCATAACCGCCCCTTCAAACATACCACCCCTTTCCCCCCCATAACCGCCCCTTCAAACATACCACCCCTTTCCCCCCCATAACCGCCCCTTCAAACATACCACCCCTTTCCCCCCCATAACCGCCCCTTCAAACATACCACCCCTTTCCCCCCCATAACCGCCCCTTCAAACATACCACCCCTTTCCCCCCCATAACCACCCCTTCAAACATACCACCCCTTTCCCCCCATAACCGCCCCTTCAAACATACCACCCCTTCCCCCCCCCATAACTGCCCCTTCAAACATACCCCCTCCAGCAGTTACCCCCCACCCTGCCCACAGCACCCCCTTCTCTTACCACCCCTCTCACTCTTGCTGTGCTTCGGGTCCTAGGCAGTGGGTGGCGCTGTGCTGGATGTGGCGGCTCTTGAAATCTCAGAAACGAGCCAATCACTGACCTGGAGGGGGTGTGGCCGTCAATACTTCACTGGCTGCATGCTTGTCCCTGGGAATAAGCCGGTGATGGAGGATCACGACAACCAGCAGGGAAGGGCAGATGGGGCAATTCTGTGCCTACAAAGTGAAGGGTTGGAGCCTCTGCCAGGCTTTTATCCCTTCTGTGTCCACATTGGAGAGACTTCCCCCCTCACTTCCTGTGTGGTCACCAGGACAGGAAGTAAGGGGAACATCCAACAGGGGGGCACTGAGAGGCTCTAACCCGGGGATAGGCAATATTGGGCACCCATGCCGGGGTGGGCACTCCATCCAGTACCGGTGCAGGCCGGCTACAGACGACATTACCTGAAGAAACCCGCCCACCCTCTTCCTTGTAGTCCTCCTAGTGCCCTTCAGGCTGTAGAGTGCCGGGACTCCGCCCTACAGAGGCGGGACTGTGAGGTGAAGTAACTCCCCTCCCAGTACAGCCCGGGCCTGGGGGGAGGGGGCATTGCGGAGCGTGAATACAGGGAAGTGCTCAACAATGGGGGCCGGGGGTTCATTTACTGACACCAGTGCTGGGGGTTATTAATGCACCCACTGACCCCAATGTTGGGGGGGGGGGGGTTGTTGGCACACCCACTGACGCCAATGTTGGCGGGATTGTTGGCGCACCCACTGACGCCAGTGTTGGCGGGATTGTTGGCGCACCCACTGACGCCAATGTTGGCGGGATTGTTGGCGCACCCACTGATGCCAATGTTGGCGGGATTGTTGGCGCACCCACTGATGCCAATGTTGGCGGGATTGTTGGCGCACCCACTGATGCCAATGTTGGCGGGATTGTTGGCGCACCCACTGACGCCAATGTTGGCGGGATTGTTGGCGCACCCACTGATGCCAATGTTGGCAGGATTGTTGGCGCACCCACTGACGCCAATGTTGGGGGGGGGGGGGTTGTTGGCGCACCCACTGACGCCAGTGTTGGCGGGATTGTTGGCGCACCCACTGACGCCAGTGTTGGCGGGATTGTTGGCGCACCCACTGACGCCAGTGTTGGCGGGATTGTTGGCGCACCCACTGACGCCAGTGTTGGCGGGATTGTTGGCGCACCCACTGACGCCAGTGTTGGCGGAATTGTTGGCGCACCCACTGACGCCAGTGTTGGCGGGATTGTTGGCGCACCCACTGACGCCAGTGTTGGCGGGATTGTTGGCGCACCCACTGACGCCAGTGTTGGCGGGATTGTTGGCGCCCCCACTGACGCCAGTGTTGGCAGGATTGTTGGCGCACCCACTGACGCCAGTGTTGGGGGTTATCGCATCCAATTGTACTGCCAGTGTTCCTCAATATGGGGGGGGGGGGGGGGGGGTAATTGTACTGACACCTTTTTTGGGGGTTATTGTTTTCGCCAACGATGACGTTGTTTATTATTGTGTTCCTTGACCCCACTGTTGGGGGTTATTGGACTCCAACGTCTATAGTGTGCATTGCAATACTCCAAAAAAATGCAAACATTTGAGCGTTGAGGTTCGCTGCTGTTGTGCGCCCCTCTGGAATTGTGGGGGGCAACCCGAGGCCCTGTATAATTTGCAGTTTGAATTGGGGTGACCTGAGGGGTGACGGTTCAGGAAATGGGATGATCTGACGGTTCAGGAAATGGGATGATCTGACGGTTCAGGAAATGGGATGATCTGACGGTTCAGGAAATGGGATGATCTGACGGTTCAGGAAATGGGATGATCTGACGGTTCAGGAAATGGGATGATCTGACGGTTCAGGAAATGGGATGATCTGACGGTTCAGGAAATGGGATGATCTGACGGTTCAGGAAATGGGATGATCTGACGGGTGAAGGTTCAGGAAACGGGGCGACCTGACGGGTGAAGGTTCAGGAAACGGGACGACCTGACGGGTGAAGGTTCAGGGAACGGGACGACCTGACGGGTGAAGGTTCAGGGAACGGGACGACCTGACGGGTGAAGGTTCAGGGAACGGGACGACCTGACGGGTGAAGGTTCAGGGAACGGGACGACCTGACGGGTGAAGGTTCAGGGAACGGGACGACCTGACGGGTGAAGGTTCAGGGAACGGGACGACCTGACGGGTGAAGGTTCAGGGAACGGGACGACCTGACGGGTGAAGGTTCAGGGAACGGGACGACCTGACGGGTGAAGGTTCATGAAACGGGGCGACCTGACGGGTGAAGGTTCATGATACGGGGCGACCTGACGGGTGAAGGTTCATGATACGGGGCGACCTGACGGGTGAAGGTTCAGGGAACGGGACGACCTGACGGGTGAAGGTTCAGGGAACGGGACGACCTGACGGGTGAAGGTTCAGGGAACGGGACGACCTGACGGGTGAAGGTTCAGGGAACGGGACGACCTGACGGGTGAAGGTTCAGGGAACGGGACGACCTGACGGGTGAAGGTTCAGGGAACGGGACGACCTGACGGGTGAAGGTTCAGGGAACGGGACGACCTGACGGGTGAAGGTTCAGGGAACGGGACGACCTGACGGGTGAAGGTTCAGGGAACGGGACGACCTGACGGGTGAAGGTTCAGGGAACGGGACGACCTGACGGGTGAAGGTTCAGGGAACGGGACGACCCGACGGGTGAAGGTTCAGGGAACGGGACGACCTGACGGGTGAAGGTTCAGGGAACGGGACGACCCGACGGGTGAAGGTTCAGGGAACGGGACGACCCGACGGGTGAAGGTTCAGGGAACGGGACGACCCGACGGGTGAAGGTTCAGGGAACGGGACGACCCGACGGGTGAAGGTTCAGGGAACGGGACGACCCGACGGGTGAAGGTTCAGGGAACGGGACGACCCGACGGGTGAAGGTTCAGGGAACGGGACGACCCGACGGGTGAAGGTTCAGGGAACGGAGGTCTATGGCGAGCTGTTGGCCAACGTTTGTAAAGTGACATTTTTTGGGGACACAATTGGTCTAACCACCATCCCTCTATCTTTAAAAAAACAAGTTCTCTTTGAGTTCGGCTTCTAGAAGTGGCTTTGGGGTCTCCAGAACGGGGTGATTTTTGGGTGGAGTGACCCTCCAGAAGCTGCACTGGACATATATGGAACCCAATAGTTGCGTTTGTTCTCAGGAGCCTCGAACGTTCTGCAGTGTATCGGCATATAAAGACGGAGAGGTCTGTTGGGTGGAAGTAAATGTTTCTTCTCCCTCTCGTGAGCCTTCACTGACCCTCAGCGACAGTTTCCTGACCTTCGGAAAGCTCGTGTCCTCTGGGAAGTGCTGCAAACGCAAACCAGGCGTGGGAATAAAGCGACTTCTGGCCGAGGCCTGCATGGCGGATGGACGCTTGGGGAGGAGGGGGGGTTGTCTGTCTGCTGAGGGGGGGGGAAGACTGATCCGCATGCGTCGTGTGTCATACTTGTAGATGGTCTTTATCCTGTGTATGGTCTGCCATTTAACACCAAATTCCGATGAATGCCTGAACAGAAGCACCCCGTCGACACTGCAGTTGATTGGTTCAGTTCACGAGTGGAAGCGGTGGATGGGGTTCTCCATTTAAAAGGAGGGTCAATGACCAGTTCTCTTGATAGCTCCTCCATTCTTTGAGGAGCTTCCTCGCTGTTGAAGCTCTCAAAAAATATGTAGAACTTCCGAGTATGGGAATCATGTGACCACCTTCTCAGGACACAACCCTGCCAACACTTTACTTGGTTTGGTTGGGTTCACTTGGACCTTTGAAGAGCTTCCCTGCAGTTAGAGCTCTCAAAAAATAAGGATCGTGTGACCACCTTCTCATGACACAACCGATTGCTAGGGTTGAACACTGTCAGGTGGGGGTGGGTGGAAGTTCTTTAACCCTGTGTAAGCCTTATTGTGGGGTGCTGAACACTGCCCCAAAATATGGAACCCCAAAGGGCAAAGGGTCAGTCTAACCAAAGCTATAGGTGAAGCTTGGTAGGCTGGGTCACCATTGGTCTTTATTGATGGCTTGGAGACCCTCAATGAGACGTTGCTGGCTTTGCTTCAGTTGAACACTGCCCCAAAAAATGGAGCCCAAAGAGACAAAGGGTCAGTCCAACCAAAGCTATAGGTGGGCTGGATCACCATCGGCTCTTATTGAAGTCTTGGAGACCCTCAATGAGACATTGCTGGCTTTGCTTCAGACGCCCCCTCCCTCACCCTGCCAACACTTTACTTGATTTGGTTGGGTTCACTTGAACCTTTTGAAGAGCTTCCCTGCAGTTGGACCTCTCAAAAATAGGGATCATGGGACCACCTTCCCACGACACAACCGATTGCTAGGGTTGAACACCGTCAGGTTGGTGAGGGTGCAACATCTTTAACCTTGTCTTGGCCTTATTGCGGTGTGCTGAACACTGCCCCAAAATATGGAACCCCAAGAGACAAAGGGTCAGTCCAACCAAAGCTATAGGTGGGCTTGGTGGGCTGGATCACCATCGGCTCTTATTGATGTCTTGGAGACCCTCAATGAGACATTGCTGGCTTTGCTTCAGACGCCCCCTCCCTCACCCTGCCAACACTTTACTTGATTTGGTTGGGTTCACTTGAACCTTTTGAAGAGCTTCCCTGCAGTTGGACCTCTCAAAAATAGGGA
The DNA here is from genome assembly GCA_028564925.1 of Lithobates sylvaticus. Taxonomy (NCBI): domain Eukaryota; kingdom Metazoa; phylum Chordata; class Amphibia; order Anura; family Ranidae; genus Lithobates; species Lithobates sylvaticus. The sequence goes on from CM053038.1 coordinate 30,689,851, forward strand.
TCATGTGACCACCTTCCCACGACACAACCGATTTGCTAGGGTTGAACACCGGCAGGTTGGTGAGGGTGGGACATCTTTAACCTTGTCTAAGCCTTATTGTGGGGTGCTGAACACTGCCCCAAAATATGGAACCCCAAGGGGCAAAGGGTCAGTCTAACTAAAGCTATAGGTGAAGCTTGGTAGTCTGGGTCACCATTGGTCTTTATTGATGGCTTGGAGACCCTCAATGAGACGTTGCTGGCTTTGCTTTAGATACCCCCTCCCTCACCCCACCAACACTACAGTTGATTGGATTGGTTGGGTTCATATGGAACCCCAAGGGGCAAAGGGTCAGTCTAACTAAAGCTATAGGTGAAGCTTGGTAGGCTGGGTCACCATTGGTCTTTATTGATCGCTTGGAGACCCTCAATGAGACGTTGCTGGCTTTGCTTCAGATAACCCCTCCCTCACCCCACCAACACTACAGTTGATTGGATTGGTTGGGTTCATATGGAACCCCAAGGGGCAAAGGGTCAGTCTAACCAAAGCTATAGGTGAAGCTTGGTAGGCTGGGTCACCATTGGTCTTTATTGATCGCTTGGAGACCCTCAATGAGACGTTGCTGGCTTTGCTTCAGATACCCCCTCCCGCACCCCACCAACACTACAGTTGATTGGATTGGTTGGGTACACGTGAACCTTTTTTGAAGAGCTTCCCTGCAGTTGGAGATTCAAAAATATCTAGAAGTATAAGGATCATGTGACCACCTTCCCATGACGCAACCAATTTCTAGGGCTGAACGCTGCCCCAAAATGTAGAACTCCAAGGGGAAAAAGGATCAATCCAACCAAAGCTATAGGTGAAGCTTGGTGGGCTGGGTCACCATCGTCTTATTGATGTCATGGGGACCCTCAATAAGGCATTGCTTCAGACACCCCCTACCTCACCCCACCAACACTACAGTTGATTGGATTGGTTGGGTTCACATGTTTACGTGAACCTTTTAAAGGGCTTCCCCGCTGCTGGAGCTCTCAAACATATCTAGAACTTCTAAGTATGGGGATCGTGTGACCAACTTCCCACAACACAATCAATTGCTACGGCTGAACAATGTCAGGTAGGGGGGAGTGTCTGGTTTGGGACCACACTGGATTGACTGGATCGGTCACTAGTCGTTGGTAGGTGGCTCTGTTGGGTAGTGGGAAAAGGAATCTCTTTCAGTGGGTTGAGCCCAACGCTGGTGGACCCTCTTGGAGGGCTTGGTCAGCTACCACTCGGGTAGCAGTCTGAGATGTGGTGGTTTCAGCAAAAAGACTTGGGTGAGGAGGAATGACCGCCCGGTGTCAAAAAAAAAATGCAACTCTTGATGTAGGGTTCACAAAAAACGTATTGAAAATGTAAACGTACAACGAGCCAACTCATATCGGGAGGAATGGACTCTTCTTCAGAGCTGTTAGTGCGTACTTATAGGTGGGGGTGGTTCTTCACAGAGCGGAAGGTGAAGGAATTGGGGTGGTGTGAGAAGGTGAAGGAATTGGGGTGGTGCGAGAAGGTGAAGGAATTGGGGTGGTGTGAGAAGGTGAAGGAATTGGGGTGGTGTGAGAAGGTGAAGGAATTGGGGTGGTGTGAGGAGGTGAAGGAATTGGGGTGGTGTGAGAAGGTGAAGGAATTGGGGTGGTGTGAGGAGGTGAAGGAATTGGGGTGGTGTGAGAAGGTGAAGGAATTGGGGTGGTGTGAGAAGGTGAAGGAATTGGGGTGGTGTGAGAAGGTGAAGGAATTGGGGTGGTGTGAGAAGGTGAAGGAATTGGGGTGGTGTGAGAAGGTGAAGGAATTGGGGTGGTGTGAGAAGGTGAAGGAATTGGGGTGGTGTGAGAAGGTGAAGGAATTGGGGTGGTGTGAGAAGGTGAAGGAATTAGGGTGGTTTGAGAAGGAATTGGGGTGATCTTAGGGGTTAAGCTCCTGAAATTGGGCTAACGTGAGGGGTGAAGGTGCGGGAATTGGTGTGATTTGAGGGGTGAAGGCTCAGAAATTGAGGCAATTTGAGGACTTAAGTTGCTGAAATTGGGGTAATCTGAAGGGTGAAGGTTCGGAAATTAGGGTGACGTGAGGGGTGAAGGTTCGGAAATTGGGGTGATGTAAGGGGGTATGAAGGTCTGGGAATTGGGGTAAAGATGCATGTATTGGGGTGATGTGAGGGGTGCAGGTATTGGGGTGATTTAAGGGGGGGGGTGAAGGTCTGGGAATGGGGCTGATCGGGGTGAAGATCTGAGAATTGGGGTGACCTGAAGATACAGGTATTAGGGTGATGTAAGGTGGGTGAAGGTCTGGGTATTGCGGTGATGTGAGGGGTAAAGGTGTGGGTATTGGGGTGATGTAAGTGGGGGGGTGAAGGTCTGGGTATTGGGGTGAAGGAACTGCGGTAGGTTAATCGCCCTGCGATCTTCTCTAACGCGACTCTTTTTTCTCCCTCTGCAGAGACAAGTCGCCACATTGCGGTGTTAACACGGCGGGACGGCGGCGGCGGTGGCGGAGCGAAGGAAAAGAGCGTCCGGCCCTCGACGCCCAGCCATGGCGCACCAGAAGCGGAGCCGGGACCAGGCCTGGCCGGAGGAGGCGGGCGACAAGGAGCACGGCCTGTACAGCTTGCACCGGATGTTTGACATCGTAGGGACGCACCTGACCCACCGGGACGTGCGGGTCCTCTCCTTCCTCTTTGTGGACGTTATAGACGATTATGAACGCGGCATGATCCGCACGGGGCGGGACTTTCTGCTGGCCCTGGAGAGGCAGGGCCGCTGCGATGAGACAAACTTTCGCCAGGTTCTCCAGCTGTTACGGATTATAACGCGGCACGACCTGCTGCCGTACGTGACCCTGAAGAGGAGGCGGGCCGGTGAGTTCTCATGCTTGTGCGGAGCGACAGGTTCTGTGTCATTGGTGTTCATCAAAAAAAAAAAGAGGCGTGGCCTGATGACACGGGTAAAGCGGACGGCAAGCACACGGAGTATTCAAAACTTTGTGAGACATTTAAAATTCAACTATTTTGGGTACATTTGTAGAGTAGAGACTTCTGTCCAGTGTTTTATTGCTGACCCCGTTGGGGATTATACCTCACTTCCTGTCCTTGTGACACCATGACGAGAATGAGAGAGGCATGGTTGTCACCGGGGCAGGAAGAAGACAGCGATTTAAACTTGACAGCGGCTCGAACTTCTTTGCATTTGAGAAGATTGTTCTGTTGCATTCTTTATCACCACTGGAGAGATTTCCCCTGACGTTTCAGTTCTGACAGGAAGTGAAGGAAAATCTCCCCAGTGGGGACACCGACTATAACTAAAAGCCTGACTGAGGTTCCATATCCTGGTGTCATCACTTCTGGAATTAGAATGGTGGTTGGAGATTTAATGGAATCTTGAGGTTAACGGTATAGAAGAGCTGTCAGTCCTGACCCCTTCCTGAAAATGCCAGGTGGGTCAGGAGTAAGTAATGCACAGGGTTCAGGGGTCAGGATTAAGTTTATGTAAAGAGTTCAGTGGCTGGGAAAAAGTAGTGCAGAGTTCAGGGGCCAGAAGCGAGAATCTTAGAGGGTTCAGGGGGCCGGGAGGGAGAAAGGTAGAGGGTTCAAGGATGCGAAACGTAAAGGGGTTCAGGTGTCAGGAGCGTGTAACGTTGAGGGGTTCAGCGCTCGGGAACAGTAAACGTAGAGCGGGTCGGGAACGCACTGAGTTCAGGAGCGCGAAAGGTAGAAAGCTCAGGGGTGGTGAGCGAGAATGGTAGAGAGTTCAGGAGCGGGAAACGTAGAGGGGTTCAGGGGTCGAGAGCGCTAAGTGTAGAGCGGGTCGGGAACACACTGAGTTCAGAAGCGCGAAAGGTAGAAAGCTCAGGGGTGGGGATCGAGAATGGTAGAGAGTTCAGGAGCGGGAAACGTAGAGGGGTTCAGGGGTCAGGAGCGGGAAGCGTAGAGCGGGTCGGGAGCGCTAAGCGTAGAGCGGGTCGGGAGCGCTAAGCGTAAAGCGGGTCAGGAGCAGGAAGCATAGAGCGGGTCAGGAATTCACTGAGTTTAGGGTTCAGGAGCGCAAAACCATAGAAGGGGGGGGGGGGGGTCAGGAGCGCACCGAGTTCAGGACCGCGAAAGGTAGAGAGTTCAGGGGTCGGGAACGCACTGAGTTCAGGAGTGCGAAAGGTAGAAAGCTCAGGGGTGGGGAGCGAGAATGGTAGAGAGTTCAGGAGGGGGAAACGTAGAGGGGTTCAGGGGTCGGGAGCGCCAAGCGCAAATCGGGTCGGAAACACACTGAGTTCAGGAGCGCAAAACCATAGAAGGGGGGGGGGGGGGGGTCAGGAGCGCACTGAGTTCAGGACCGCGAAAGGTAGAGAGTTCAGGAGCGGGAAATGTAGAGGGGTTCAGGGGTCAGGAGCGGGAAACGTAGAGCGGGTCAGGAGCGCTAAGCGTAGAGCGGGTCAGGAGCAGGAAGCATAGAGCGGGTCAGGAACTCACTGAGTTTAGGAGCGCAAAACCATAGAAGGGGGGGGGGGTTCAGGAGCGCACTGAGTTCAGGACCGTGAAAGGTAGAGAGTTCAGGGGTCGGGAACACTAAACGTAGAGCGGTTCGGGAACGCACTGAGTTCAGGAGCGCGAAAGGTAGAAAGCTCAGGGGTGGGGAGCGAGAATGGTAGAGAGTTCAGGAGCGGGAAACGTAGAGGGGGTCAGGAGCGGGAAACGTAGAGCGGGTCAGGAGCAGGACGCATAGAGCGGGTCAGGAACCCACTGAGTTTAGGGTTCAGGAGCGCAAAACCATAGAGGGGGGGGGGGGGTCGTTGGCGCACCGAGTTCAGGACCGCGAAAGGTAGAGAGTTCAGGGGTCGGGAGCGTGACAAGTAGAGAGATCAGGGGTGGGAACATAGAGGGGTTCAGGGGTCAGGTGTGCGAAGCACAGGTCGGGAGCAGGAAGCGTAGAGCGTTTCGGGAACGCACTGAATTCAGGAGCGCGAAAAGTAGAGAGTTCAGGGGTGGGTAGTGTAGAGGGTCAGGAGCACTAGACGTAGAGGGGTTCAGGGGTCAGGAGCGCTAGACGTAGAGGGGTTCAGGGGTCAGGAGCGCTAGACGTAGAGGGGTTCAGGGGTCAGGAGCGCTAGACGTAGAGGGGTTCAGGGGTCAGGAGCGCTAGACGTAGAGGGGTTCAGGGGTCAGGAGCGCTAGACGTAGAGGGGTTCAGGGGTCAGGAGCGCTAGACGTAGAGGGGTTCAGGGGTCAGGAGCGCTAGACGTAGAGGGGTTCAGGGGCGCTAAACGTAGAGCGGGTCGGGAACCCACTTCAGTTCAGGGGTCAGGAGCGCGAAAGGTAGAGCTGGTCAGGAACGATAAGCGTAGAGGGGGTCGGGAGCAGGAAGTGTAGAAAGGGTTGGGAATGCACCGAGTTCAGGGGTCAGGCGCGCGAAACGTAGAGTGGGTTCGAGGGCGCTCAGGGGTCAGGAGCTCGGAGCGTAGAAAAGGAGGGTCAGGTGCAAAGAGCGCACAGAGTTGGGGGTTCAGGAGCAACACGGAGTGATTGGATCGGCAGTTACAGATTTTGCGGCTTGTCTTGGTCATCTGCTGAGACCCATCATCCTCATCCCTGGGACTTGGTTAGTGTAAAGACTGCGGTGCTCAGGCTATAACTCTTCACACTTCAAACCAGCCGTGCTGGAGCAGCCCATGCACACACGGCAGCAGTTATGGCGCGCAGGGTGCTCTAGTTGCAATGTTTTTTTTTTACTTACCACTTGAGCAGTAGGACGGGTTGGAGCCACCTTCCAGGAACACCTTTCCTGGGTACAGTCCCAGTTGTGAGGGGTCTGTCCCTGTGAAACAGTGATTGGCGGACCAAGGTAGCGATACCTCCATGCTTGTCTTCTTGGGCCTTTCCATTAGGAGAGAGTCTGGCTCTTCTGGGGCGGGGCCAGAGCTGGGAGATGCAAGGAAGCCTGTGGGTGACTTAGCCCAGCAGACTCCACCTATTCAATATCGCCTTCGGGTGGACCGGACAGGTTCTCACCGTGTTCTCCTTTGCCCGCAGTGTGCCCGGACCTTGTAGACAAATACCTCGAAGAGACTTCCATTCACTACATGACGCCGCGAACGCACAGCAGCGGAGAGTCTAGCACGGAGCACCTGCGCTCACCTGGTAAGAGCCGCGTGTATGGTCATAGGTGGGATCCTTGGGGGATGGGGGGGTTCTCGATAATGTGAGTTTAACACTTTCCTGTCTGTTCTCTAACCGGCAGCCCCACCCCATAACCCCATGGTGTGTTCCCCTCCCACCGGACCCCAAATCTGCACTAAGAGGCCAGGAAGGGGTAGACCGCCCCTCAGCAGCCAGAAGAAGAGGAGGAAATCCATCACACCGGACCCCAAGGAGAAGCAAACGTGCGGTAGGTGGACGCTAATAGAGGACCTGTTGCCACCACATGAGGTTGGGAATGGCTATAGTCCAAGTAAAATGGTGAGCTCCAGTAACATCTCCTCTTAGATTTGGTGGTCAGTGAGGAGCTCCAGTAACATCTCCTCTTAGATTTGGTGGTCAGTGAGGAGCTCCAGTAACATCTCCTCTTAGATTTGGTGGTCAGCGAGGAGCTCCAGTAACATCTCCTCTTAGATTTGGTGGTCAGTGAGGAGCTCCAGTAACATCTCCTCTTGGATTTGGTGGTCAGTGAGGAGCCCCAGTAACATCTCCTCTTAGATTTGGTGGTCAGTGAGGAGCTCCAGTAACGCCTCCTCTTAGATTTGGTGGTCAGTGAGGAGCTCCAGTAATATCTCCTCTTGGATTTGGTGGTCAGTGGTTAGCCCCAGTAGCATCTCCTCTTGGATTTGGTGGTCAGTGGGGAGCCCCAGTAGCATCTCCTCTTAGATTTGGTGGTCAGTGAGGAGCCCCAGTAACATCTCCTCCTTAGATTTGGTGGTTAGTGAGGAGCCCCAGTAACATCTCCTCTTAGATTTGGTGGTTAGTGAGGAGCCCCAGTAACATCTCCTCCTTAGATTTGGTGGTTAGTGAGGAACCCCAGTAACATCTCCTTTTTAGATTTGGTGGTCAGTGAGGAGCCCCAGTAACACCTCTTAAATTTGGTGGTCAGTGGGGAGCCCCAGTAACATCTCCTCCTTAGATTTGGTGGTTAGTGAGGAGCCCCAGTAACATCTCCTCTTAGATTTGGTGGTCAGGGAGGAGCCCCAGTAACGCCTCCTCTTAGATTTGGTGGTCAGGGAGGAGCCCCAGTAACATCTCCTCTTAGATTTGGTGGTCAGTGAGGAGCCCCAGTAACATCTCCTCTTGGATTTGGTGGTCAGTGAGGAGCCCCAGTAGCATCTCCTCTTAGATTTGGTGGTCAGTGAGGAGCCCCAGTAACATCTCCTCTTAGATTTGGTGGTCAGTGAGGAGCCCCAGTAACACCTCTTAGATTTGGTGGTCAGTGGGGAGCCCCAGTAACATCTCCTCCTTAGATTTGGTGGTTAGTGAGGAGCCCCAGTAACATCTCCTCCTTAGATTTGGTGCTTAGTGAGGAGCCCCAGTAACATCTCCTCTTAGATTTGGTGGTCAGTGAGGATTTCCGTAACATCTCCTCCTCTTAGATTTGGTGGTCAGTGAGGATTTCCGTAACATCTCCTCTTAGATTTGGTGGTCAGTGAGGAGCTCCAGTAACATCTCCTCTTAGATTGGTGGTCAGTGAGGAGCTCCAGTAACATCTCCTCTTAGATTTGGTGGTCAGTGAGGAGCTCCAGTAACATCTTCTCTTAGATTTGGTGGTCATTGAGGAGCCCCTTGGAATCTCTCCAAGGGCTTTAGATATACCGTGTTTAGGCAAAGCTATTCCATGGTGTCTTCAGAACTTTTACAAATTGACTTACCTTGGTCAGGTGGTTAACTTCTTCTTTTTTCTTTTCCTCCTCCTGCCCCCGTCCCAGATATCCGCCTGCGGGTACGGGCCGAGTACTGCCAGCACGAGACGGCACTACAAGGCAACGTCTTCTCCAACAAGCAGGACCCCCTGGAGCGCCAGTTCGAACGCTTCAACCAGGCCAACACCATCCTAAAGTCCCGGGACCTTGGCTCCATCATCTGCGACATCAAATTCTCCGAGCTCACCTACCTGGACGCCTTCTGGCGCGACTACATCAACGGCTCTTTGCTGGAGGCGCTGAAGGGCGTCTTCATCACGGACTCCCTCAAGCAGGCCGTGGGCCACGAGGCCATCAAATTACTGGTCAACGTAGACGAGGAAGACTACGAAGTCGGCCGCCAGAAACTGCTTCGGAACTTGATGATACAAAGCGCGCTGTGACGCCAACAGAGAACCCTTTTTGGGGATGGGGCCGCGGGAGGGGTGGAGTTACAATGACAGCGCTGCTCGGCATATGGCGGCTCTTAAAGTGAACGGATCCATCACAACCAATTTTTTTTTTTTTTCAGTACTTTTTTATTTTATTATTTTTTTTTTTTTTTTTTATATCAACTAAAAAGTATGGGGAAAAAAAAAAAGAAATATATAAATCTATTTGAGGTAAGCACTGTGTTGCTTGAGGAGTAGACCGACCCAACATGCTGTCAGTATGCGCCTATATTATAACTATATTTATGTACTTGTAAAGATATATATGTATACGGGCCTGATCGGTCCATTAAAAAAAAAAGAAAAAAAAACTACGGCTGTAGGGACAGCGGCACTTATATCACTGCGCCAAATTTTTTTATTTTTTTCCTCTCCGTTATAAGGTCGCTCCTCTCCATACTGGTCAAGTGACCCACAACAGCATTGAATTCTCTTGTCAAACTTCCTCCCTCCGTATCTTTATTTTTTTTTTTCCTTTTTTTTTTTTTTTTTTTTTTAGAAAAAAAAAATGGGGCCTAGCTTCACAAATTTTTTTTTTTTAAATGATGGAAGTTGCAGTTGCGTGTAGCTGTGATGTAATTTAAAGGGCCTGTTTTTTATATATTAAAAAAAAAAAGATTATTAAGAAATGGATTTTGCACTTACCATATTGTCCATATAACAAATACTGAAGTTAAATTAAAAAAAATATCCCAAATCTCAGTGGGACAGATTGGGGAAGGGCCAGAAAAAAAAATATATAAATGTAATTTTTTTTTTTTTACAGTTCTTATGAGATTCATTCAATAGGGGGACTGACTCCTCCCCTACTGTGTCCAAAAAATAAATAAAAAGTGTGTGTGTGTGTGTGTGTGTGTATATGTATGTGTATGTGTGTATGTATGTATGTATGTATATATATGTGTATATATATATATATATATATATATATATATATATATATATATATATATATATAATTTTGTGTGTGGGTTTTTTTTTTTTTGGGCAAGAAAAAAAAAAAAAACATTCTTTCTATCTAGCTTTCTTCTTCTTTTTTTTTATTTTTTTTTTTTATTTATTTTTTTTAGGTTCATTCAATAAGTAGGTCCACCCCTACTGTGTCCAATCCATCCACAATATTACTATTATAACCCCCCACCACCATCTTTTGTGTGTTCCAGATCCTCACGTTATATTCTCAGTAATATAACATAAATGTAAAGATCCAGCAGGGATGATGTAAACCCTATCGCAGTCAAAATGAGGGGTGCAGACACAGGAACTCTGCAAAGTAGTATTATTAAAACAGGAATTAAAAAAAATATATATATATTTTTAGGAATGAATAAATAACTATAAAAGAAATAAAATTATATTTACACTTATTTATTAAAATAGATTATGGTGTGTGTGTGTGTGTGTGTGTGTGTGTATATATATATATATATATATATATAACACACCCCACCCATAAAAAAGGGTACATTTTCTTCTTTTTTTTTTTCTTATGGGGATTATAATATAATGAATATATAATTTTACATTTTTATTTTTTAATGTCGATTCTATTATAATCCCCATAAGAATTTTTTTGTGTGTGTGTGTATATGTATATGTGTATGTATATATATATATATATATATATATATATATATATATATATATATATATATAAAATTTTGTGTGTGTTTTTTTTTTTTGTCGATTTATATTATAATCCCCATAAGAATTTTTTTGTGTGTGTGTGTATATATATATATATATATATATATATGTGTATATGTGTATATATATATGTATATATGTATGTGTGTGTGTGTGTGTGTGTGTGTGTGTGTGTGTGTGTGTGTGTGTGTGTGTGTATGTATATATATATATAATATATGCCATAAAATATTTTTATGGTAATTATTTTCTAATCCCCATAACAAAAATACACACAGAAAAAAAAAAAGTAAAACCACCTGGCCTTCCTTGAATACAATCCTATAAATTTTCATTTGCAAACCAAATAAAAAAATTGTCAAAAAAAAAAAAAAAAAGTGAAACTTGGAATCAATGATTCCCATTTTTTAATATTTTTTTTCTTTTTTTTTTTTTTTATATATAAACAGGCCCGTGATTTGAATAAGTATTACAGAACGATTGCAAAAAGCAGCATTGCCTTAACCTATTGTGACCACGGTCACCTCGTGAAATAACATTGTTACGTACCTCGCTGTTTGATATGTTTAAAAAAAACAAAACAAAAAAAAAAAAAAACACTAGTCTTTTGTTATTGTGTCTGGGAGTTTTGTCAGCATGGCCACACGCAACTGCTTTCCCTTTTGGAAAGGCTGTAAAAAAAAAAAGAATTCAGTGCTGAGTTTTTTTTTTTTTTTTTTTATTTGTATTTTTTTTTTTTTTTTTTTGAGTAAAATAGTTTACATTTTCTGCAGCGTCGGAGCTGTACCTGCAAGTTCCTGTCAAATCCAAAACAAGAACGGTCTCCTTTTCTTCCTCTCCTCCTCAGCAATTTTGAGCACTTATCAATGTTCTTTTTGCAATACTGACGCTGCTTGGTGTCAAAGGAAAAACAAAAAAAACTCCAAAAATTTCCTGATTGTATGTCGTCGTCCGAGGATGTGAGAAAAACTTCATTTCGACGTAGAAAACGGCGCATTAATTTTTGGCTAGATCAAGTCGATTATATATGTGATGTCTGACCTCTCAAGTCTTTTGTCCTTTTTGTCAGTGTTCTGTTCATTTCTGTTTTTTTTTTGTTTGTTTTTTATTTTATTTTTTTGCCCTCTCGGCTGCTTCTAAAAAAAATATGGGAGATTAAAAAACATTTTTTTGAAATTTTGCAGTATTTCACCCTTTTTTGATTTTGAGGACTTTACTCGATGATCAGCTAAAAAATAATTTTTTTCAGGTGTGTCTATCCTGTTGCAAGTAGCGTTTTTTGGGGAGGGGGGGAGGCATTTGAGCAGGTTGGTAAGTTTGACCCCCCCCCCCCCCCCCGAAATGAAAGTGTCGCAATTTGTTGGGTCCTTATGGAGTAAAAAATTTGATTCTTTTTATTTTTTCCATAAAAAAAAAAAAAAATCAGAAGCCTGAGTATGGTGCACCCCTCTGGTTAAAAAGGGAAAAATTGGGGACCCCTCTGGTTAAAAAGAAAAAAACATATTATTTTTTTGATAGCCGCCCCCCCTTTCCAAAGCAAAGGAGCTGAGGCTTTTGCTTGAATTGCCTTAAGCCCCCCCCCCCCCCCCCACTGGGCCGTTCAGCTGCAGTGCTGGCAGGGACCGAAGAGATGGGACTGAGCAGCAGAGGATCAGCAGATCTGGGGGTCCAGAGTGGGACAAACTAGCAACTATCACATGTGTTGAGCAGTATGGTATGTAAGCGGGAGGCGAGCAGGGACAGGAGAGGGAGGGATCTAAGTGGCAGAGAAATCAGTAGAGCTGGGGAACCAGAGTGGGAGTAAATGGGTGTCAAACGTGGTGAGCAGCAATGGGAGCAATATAGTGGGCAGGTAAGTGGGGACTGACTGCGGGATCAGCAGAGCTGGGGGTTACTACTGACTATGTGAAGGATCAGCAGAGCTGGGGGCTACTACTGACTGCGGGATCAGCAGAGCTGGAACTTGCGACTGTGTGAAGGATCAGCAGAGCTGGGGGTTACTGCTGACTGCGGGATCAGCAGAGCTGGGGGTTACTGCTGACTGTGGGAAGGATCAGCAGAGCTGGGGGTTACTACTGACTGCGGGATCAGCAGAGCTGGAACTTGCGACTGCGTGAGGGAGTCTCTACTGTGGGGGGGGGGGGTTCTGCAGAGTGGGGGATCAGCAGAGCTGAGGGTCACTGCTGAGCGCCGGGATCCGCAGAGCTGTGGGGCATAGCGTGGGATTAGCATAGCGCGGGGGATTGGCGGAGGTGAGGGTCACCGATGAGCATGGGGGATCGGCAGAGCTGAGGGCGGGGATCGGCAGAGCTGAGGGTCACAGCTGAGGGCGGGGATCGGCAGAGCGTAAGGGAATAGCGTGGGATTAGCTGAGGGCGGGGATCGGCAGAGCTAAGGGCGGGGATCGGCAGAGCTGAGGGTCACAGCTGAGGGTGGGGATCGGCAGTGCTGAAGGGCATAGTGTGGGATTAGCATAGGGCGGGGATCGGCAGAGCTGAGGGCGGAGATCGGCAGAGCTGAGGGCGGGGATCGGCAGAGCTGAGGGCGGGGATCGGCAGAGCTGAGGGCGGGGAGCGGCCGAGCTGAGGGTCACAGCTGAGGGCGGGGATCGGCAGAGCTGAGGGTCACAGCTGAGGGCGGGGATCGGCAGAGCTGAGGGTCACCGCTGAGGGCGGGGATCGGCAGAGCTAAGGGCGGGGATCGGCAGAGCTGAGGGTCACAGCTGAGGGTGGGGATCGGCAGTGCTGAAGGGCATAGTGTGGGATTAGCATAGGGCGGGGATCGGCAGAGCTGAGGGCGGAGATCGGCAGAGCTGAGGGCGGGGATCGGCAGAGCTGAGGGCGGGGATCGGCAGAGCTGAGGGCGGGGATCGGCAGAGCTGAGGAGGGTCACAGCTGAGGGTGGGGATCGGCAGTGCTGAAGTGCATATCATGGGATTAGCATAGGGCGGGGATCGGCAGAGCTGAGGGTCACAGTTGAGGGCGGGGATCGGCAGAGCTGAGGGTCACCGCTGAGGGCAGGGATCGGCAGAGCTGAGGGTCACAGCTGAGGGCAGGGATCGGCAGAGCTGAGGGCGGGGATCGGCAGAGCTGAGGGCGGGGATCGGCAGAGCTGAGGGCGGGGAGCGGCAGAGCTGAGGGCGGGGATCGGCAGAGCTGAGGGCGGGGATCGGCAGAGCTGAGGGCGGGGATCGGCAGAGCTGAGGGTCACCGCTGAGGGCGGGGATCGGCAGAGCTGAGGGTCACCGCTGAGGGCGGGGATCGGCAGAGCTGAGGGTCACCGCTGAGGGCGGGGATCGGCAGAGCTGAGGGTCACCGCTGAGGGCGGGGATCGGCAGAGCTGAGGGTCACCGCTGAGGGCGGGGATCGGCAGAGCTGAGGGTCACCGCTGAGGGCGGGGATCGGCAGAGCTAAGGGTCACTGCTGAGGGTGGGGATCGGCCGAGCTGAGGGTCACCGCTGAGGGCGGGGATCGGCAGAGCTGAGGGTCACCGCTGAGGGCGGGGATCGGCAGAGCTGAGGGCGGGGATCGGCAGAGCTGAGGGTCACCGCTGAGGGCGGGGATCGGCAGAGCTGAGGGTCACCGCTGAGGGCGGGGATCGGCAGAGCTGAGGGTCACCGCTGAGGGCGGGGATCGGCAGAGCTGAGGGTCACCGCTGAGGGCGGGGATCGGCAGAGCTGAGGGTCACCGCTGAGGGCGGGGATCGGCAGAGCTGAGGGTCACCGCTGAGGGCGGGGATCGGCAGAGCTGAGGGTCACCGCTGAGGGCGGGGATCGGCAGAGCTGAGGGTCACTGCTGAGGGTGGGGATCGGCCGAGCTGAGGGTCACCGCTGAGGGCGGGGATCGGCAGAGCTTGGGACTACTAATCAGCTGGGTTCTACTGGGCCCCTTTTTTTAAAACAAAAAGAAATTCAAGCACACAGGGCCTTTGCCAAGCTTTAGTAAAGCATCACCGAAGCATCAGAAATGGTCATATAAGTCACTTTTATTTGTTGGTTCGGTAAGGCTGCAAACTTTAGGAATTTGGTATGTTTGACCCAAAATAAGCAAGTTTTACAAATTTTTGATGCGTTGTCTTCAATTTTTTACGTGGTTTCGGTCTAAACCTGACTAATAGGACTTGAACCCTCGCTGGACCCCTGTGTGCCGTAATACTACCAGACATGCCTGTTCCAGTTTTAATGTGTACCTGAATCCAGAATATGAATTTTGTACTCCGTCTCTAAAGAATTTTCTTTGAAGTCCATTGAGGGACACGGGTAGACTTGTACTGTTGGGTTATACAGTTGCCTGCAGGAGGATTGGACAAAAAGAAAAATCGTAAGCTGGCCCAGAATACCTCCTCCCACTACCGGAAAGCCTCAGTTTTGTAGCAATGCTGTACCAAGAGCTGGATCAGGAACACAGAATTGGGAGCATTATCCTAACGGATCCAATTTAATGTTATGGGTTCCTTTGCGCTGTAGATTAACTTTCCACTGATGGTGCAACCTTGCTCAATATCAGCCAGTCTCAACCAGGGTTCCATTAAACCTTATGGTTTCTCCAGAGGTCGTTGTGGGTTCCTTGAGATGTAGATGATTGACCACCCATTGAGGGTGCTTTCACAGATCCAGGTGCAACCTTGCTCAAAACCAGCCATTCTCAACCATGTTCCCATGAAACCCTTGGGTTCCTCCAGAGGTTGTTGGGGGGGGGGGGGTCGTTAAGCTGTAGATTGACCTCCCATTGATGGAGCCTTCATAGATCTAGGTCCAGTCTTGCGCAGTACCAGCCATTTTCAACTAGGGTTCTTCCAGAGGTTTTTTAGGGGCCCCTTGAGCTGTAGCTGATCAACCTCCCATTGATGGAGCCTTCATAGATCTAGGTCCAGTCTTGCTCAGTACCAGCCATTTTCAACTAGGATTCCTCCAGAGGTTGTTGGGGGTTCCTTAAGCTGTAGATTGACCTCACATTGATGGAGCCTTCATAGATCTAGGTCCAGTCTTGCGCAGTACCAGTCATTTTCAACTAGGATTCCTGCAGAGGTTGTTGGGGGGGGTCGTTAAGCTGTAGATTGACCTCCCATTGATGGAGCCTTCATAGATCTAGGTCCAATCGTGTGCAGTACCAGCCATTTTCAACTAGGGTTCTTCCAGAGGTTTTTTAGGGGTCCCTTGAGCTGTAGCTGATCAACCTCCCATTGATGGAGCCTTCATAGATCTAGGTCCAGTCTTGCTCAGTACCAGCCATTTTCAACTAGGGTTCTTCCAGAGGTTTTTTAGGGGTCCCTTGAGCTGTAGCTGATCAACCTCCCATTGATGGAGCCTTCATAGATCTAGGTCCAGTCTTGCTCAGTACCAGCCATTTTCAACTAGGATTCCTCCAGAGGTTGTTGGGGGTTCCTTAAGCTGTAGATTGACCTCACATTGATGGAGCCTTCATAGATCTAGGTCCAGTCTTGCTCAGTACCAGCCATTTTCAACTAGGTTGTTGGGGGGGGTCGTTAAGCTGTATTGATGGAGCCTTCATAGATCTAGGTCCAATCGTGTGCAGTACCAACCATTTTCAACTAGGGTTCTGCCTAGGGTCCAGTCTTGCGCAGTACCAGCCATTTTCAACTAGGATTCCTCCAGAGGTTGTTGGGGGTTCCTTAAGCTGTAGATTGACCTCATATTGATGGAGCCTTCATAGATCTAGGTCCATTGCTGTACCAGCCATTTTCAACTAGGGTTCTTCCAGATGGTTCCTTAGATCAGAGTCCAATTTTCAACTAGGAGTGTGCAGTACCAGCCATTTTCAACTAGGGTTCTTCCAGAGGTTTTTTAGGGGTCCCTTGAGCTGTAGCTGATCAACCTCCCAGCCATTCCAGAGGTTTTTAGGGGTCCCTTGAGATGTAGCTGATCAACCTCCCATTGGTGGAGCCTTCATAGATCTAGGTCCAGTCATGCTCAGTACCAGCCATTTTCAACTAGGGTTTTTCTAGAGGTTTTTAGGGGTCCCTTGAGATGTAGCTGATCAACCTCCCATTGGTGGAGTCTCCATAGATTCAGGTCCATCACCATCTGCACAGTAGCGTGACACCAATTATCTTTAAAGATGTCTTCTAACCACAAATGTAAGGGGGGGAGGCGGAGGCATTCGTTCCACTGACCACCAATGTAAAGTGCTTTTTCCTAGAGACCTTCAGTGGACTAATCACACCAGGGGTTCACCAAGACGTGAAAATTATTTCAAGGGTTCTTCTGGTGTAAAAGGGTTCAGAAAGGGTGTAGTAGAGTGTGCCTTGATATGAAAGGGTTGGACCTGATCCTTGGCACCATTAGCTTGGATGATGGTCTGTCTGGTCCACCTAGAGAGGGTGGATGGAGAAGTTGGTTCAGTGTTTTTTGGGTCCATCTGGGATGACAAAAAGGGGAATCTGTCTTTCCGAAAGAAGTGACTGAGAGACTCTTAAAGCCCAAACCCTATCCAGATGGTGGAGAGAAACTTCCTTTTTGGTGAATTAGAGAAGGACGGAGGGATGGAAGTGTGAGGTCTAGGTTGAGGTGAAAAGCAGAAACTACTATAGGCAAGATGCAAGTGCTCTGGGCTTCAGCACCACCTTGTTCCTTTGCAAAACCAGAATCAGTTCCTTGCCAGATAAGGCCTCTAGTACCCACCTTGCAGAGGTAGTGGCTATGGGCAACACTACTTTGAGGGTAGATTATGTCTTGTATGTTTTGGATGGTGGTTTCTGAAGCAGAGAGAACCATAGTCGGTACCCATGGAGTCACAGGGGAAGTTACACGGGAGACCCCCTGTGAAAAGGTCCTTAACCACTTTCAGCCCGGACCAATTGGCAGCCAAAGGACCAGGCCCATTTTTGCGATTCGGCACTGCGTCGCTTTAACTGACAGTTGCGCGGTCGTGCTACGTGGCTCCAAAACAAAATTGGCGTCCTTTTTTTCCCACAAATGGAGCTTTCTTTTGGTGGTATTTGATCGCCCCTGCGGTTTTTATTTTTTGCGCTATAAACAAAAATAGAGCGCCAATTTTTGAAAAAAATGCAATATTTTTTTGCTTTTTGCTATAATAAATATCCCCAAAAAATATATAAAAAAACTTTTTTTTTCCTCAGTTTAGGCCGATACTTATTCTTCTACATATTTTTGGTAAAAAAAATCGCAATTAGCGATTATTGATTGGTTTGCGCAAAAGTTATAGCGTTTACAAAATAGGGGATAGTTTTATAGCATTTTTATTAATATATTTTTTTTTTTTACTAGTAATGATCAGTGATTTTTATTGTGACTGCGACATGGCGGACACATCGGACATTTTTCACACATTTTTGGGACATTTGTCATTATACAGAAATCAGTGCTATTTAAATAGCACTGATTCCTATGTAATGGACAGTTGTAGTGAAGGGGTTAACCACTAAGGGGGCGGGGAGGAGTCAGTGTGACGTGTGTGTGTTTTTTTTACAGTAGGGGGGTGTGGCTGTACGTGTGACGTCATTGATCGGCGTTCCCGATGACAGGGACCGCCGATCACTGACAGACAGAGTAGGAAGCGCGGGAGAGGTTTGTTTACACAGACCTCTCCCCGTTCTTCAGCTCCGTAACCCTGATCGCGGGACACCAGCGGCGATCGGGTCCGCTGGTCCCGCGGCCGGGGTCACGG
Source organism: Lithobates sylvaticus (assembly GCA_028564925.1). Classification (NCBI taxonomy): domain Eukaryota; kingdom Metazoa; phylum Chordata; class Amphibia; order Anura; family Ranidae; genus Lithobates; species Lithobates sylvaticus. The sequence goes on from CM053038.1 coordinate 30,707,480, forward strand.
AGCTCCCGACCGGGTCGTGAGCGCGCCGCCACGGCTAGGCAATTAAAGGGCATGTGTGTGTATATATACGTGCTTTTTGCCTAGCCGTGCCATTCTGCCGACGTATATTTACATGCGGCGGTCAGGAAGCGGTTAAGCTGTAGATTGACCTCCCATTGATGGAGCCTTCATAGATCTACAGTCCGGTCCATAAATATTGGGACATGGACACCATTCTAATCTTTTTGGCTCTATACACCGCAATAGATTTGAAATGAAAGATGTGCTTTAACTGCAGACTTTGAGCTTTAATTTGAGGGTATTTACGTCCGAATCAGGTGAACGGTGTAGGAATTACAACAGTTTGTATATATGTGCCTCCCAAATTCATGCTCAATCGGATTCAGGTCAGGTGATTGACTTGGCCATTCCATAACATTCCACTTCTTTCCCTTTAAAAAACTCTTGGGTTGCTTTCGCAGTATGCTTCGGGTCATTGTCCATCTGCACTGTGAAGCGTCGTCCAATGAGTTCTGAAGCGTTTTGCTGAATATGAGCCGATAATATTCCCCGAAACACTTCAGAATTCATCACATCATCAATAAATACAAGAGAACCAGTTCCATTGGCAGCCATACATGCCCACGCCATGACACTACCACCACCATGCTTCATTGATGAGGTGGTATGCTTTGGATCATGAGCAGTTCATTTCCTTCACCATACTCTTCTCTTCCCATCCTTCTGGTACAAGTTGGTCTCATCTGTCCATAGGATGTTCTTCCAGAACTCTGAAGGCTTTTTTAGATGTTGTTTGGCAAACTCTAATCTGCCTTCCTGTTTTTGAGGCTCACCAATGGTTTACATCTTGTGGTGAACCCTCTGTATTCACTCTGGTGAAGTCTTCTCTTGATTGTTGACTTTGACACACATACACCTACCTCCTGAGGGACCATGGGCCAGGTTTGTTGGCTCAGGAATTGGGGGAAGTCCTTCGTTCTGATCTTCATGACAGACACCGGCCTGATCTACATCTTTCCTCATCTAAAACTTCTTCCTTATTTAGGGACCATGGCCCAGGTTTGTTGGCTCAGGAATCGGGGGAAGTCCTTCGTTTTGATCTTCCAGCAGGAGTAGAAAATGTCCCAGCATCAGATGGTATAAACAATGCCCCCTCTTTGGTGTCAGTGAGAGGAATTGTGCCCCATTGTTAGTGCTCATTGTTGGTGTCATTGGTGGGAATTTTGCCCCATCATTGGGCTCCATTGTTGGTGTCAGTGGGGGGAACTGTGCTCCAGTGTTGTGCCATTAGGGACCATGGCTCAGGAATCGGGGAAGTCCTTCGTTCTGATCTTCCAGGAGTAGAAAATGTCCCAGCATCAGATGGCGTAAACAATGCCCCCTCTTTGGTGTCAGTGAGAGGAATTGTGCCCCGTGGTTTGTGCTCATTGTTGGTGTCATTGGTAGGAATTTTGCCCCATCATTGGGCTCTATTGTTGGTGTCAGTGGGGGGAACTGTGCTCCAGTGTTGTGTTATTAGTGACCATGGCCCAGGTTTGTAGGCTCAGGAATTGGGGGAAGTCCTTCATTCTGATCTTCATGACAGACACTGACCTGATCTAGAGCTTTCCTCATCTAAAACTTCTTCCTTATTTAGGGACCATGGCCCAGGTTTTGTAGGCTCAGGAATCGGGGGAAGTCCTTCGTTCTGATCTTCCAGCAGGAGTAGAAAATGTCCCAGCATCAGATGGAATAAACAATGCCCCCCTCTTTGGTGTCAGTGAGAGGAATTGTGCACCAACGTTTGTGCTCATTGTTGGTGTCACTGGTGGGAATTTTGCCCCGTCATTGGGCTCCATTGTTGGTGTCAGTGGGGGGAACTGTGCTCCAGTGTTGTGTTATTAGTGACCATGGCCCAGGTTTGTTGGCTCAGGAATTGGGGGAAGTCCTTCATTCTGATCTTCATGACAGACACTGACCTGATCTAGAGCTTTCCTCATCTAAAACTTCTTCCTTATTTAGGGACCATGGCCCAGGTTTTGTTGGCTCAGGAATCGGTGGAAGTCCTTCGTTCTGATCTTCCAGCAGGAGTAGAAAATGTCCCAGCATCAGATGGAATAAACAATGCCCCCCTCTTTGGTGTCAGTGAGAGGAATTGTGCCCCATCGTTAGTGCTCATTATTGGTGTCATTGGTAGGAATTTTGCACCATTATTGGGCTCCATTGTTGGTGTCAGTGGGGGGAACTGTGCTCCAGTGTTGTGTCATTAGGGACCATGGCTCAGGAATCGGGGAAGTCCTTCATTCTGAGCTTCGTGACAGACACCGACCTGATCTAGATCTTTCCTCATCTAAAACGTCTTCCTTATTTAGTGACCATGGCCCAGGTTTGTTGGCTCGGAAATCGGTGGAAGTCCTTTGTTCTGATCTTCCAGTAGGAGTAGAAAATGTCCCAGCATCAGATGGAATAAACAATGCCCCCTCTTTGGTGTCAGTGAGAGGACTTTTGCCCCATCATTGGGCTACATCGTTGGTGTCAGTGGGGGGAACTGTGCTCCAGTGTTGTGCCATTAGGGACCATGGCTCAGGAATCGGGGAAGTCCTTCGTTCTGATCTTCCAGGAGTAGAAAATGTCCCAGCATCAGATGGCGTAAACAATGCCCCCTCTTTGGTGTCAGTGAGAGGAATTGTGCCCCGTGGTTTGTGCTCATTGTTGGTGTCATTGGTAGGAATTTTGCCCCATCATTGGGCTCTATTGTTGGTGTCAGTGGGGGGAACTGTGCTCCAGTGTTGTGTTATTAGTGACCATGGCCCAGGTTTGTTGGCTCAGGAATCGGGGGAAGTCCTTCATTCTGATCTTCGTGACACACACCGACCTGATCTAGATCTTTCCTCATCTAAAACTTCTTCCTTATTTAGGGACCATGGCCCAGGTTTGTTGGCTCGTGAAATTGGTGGAAGTCCTTCGTTCTGATCTTCCAGTAGGAGTAGAAAATGTCCCAGCATCAGATGGACTAAACAATGCCCCCCTCTTTGGTGTCAGTGAGAGGAATTGTGCCCCATCATTGGGCTCCATTGTTGGTGTCAGTGGGGGAAACTGTGCTCCAGTGTTGTCATTAGGCGCCATGGCGCAGGAATCAGGGAAGTCCTTCATTCTGATCTTTGCGACAGACATCGTCCTGATCTAGATCTTTCCTCATCTAAAATGTCTTCCTTATTTAGGGACCATGGCCCAGGTTTGTTGGCTCAGGAATCGGGGGAAGTCCTTCATTCTGATCTTTCAGCAGGAGTAGAAAATGTCCCAGCATCAGATGGAATAAACAATGCCCCCCTCTTTGGTGTCAGTGAGAGGAATTGTGCCCCATCATTGGGCTCCATTGTTGGTGTCAGTGGGGGGAACTGTGCTCCAGTGTTGTGTCATTAGGGACCATGGCTCAGGAATCGAGGAAGTCATTCGTTCTGATCTTCATGACAGACACCGACCTGATCTAGATCTTTCCTCATCTAAAACTTCATCCTTATTTAGGGACCATGACCCAGGTTTGTTGGCTCGGGAATCGGTGGAAGTCCTTCGTTCTGATCTTCCAGGAGTAGAAAATGTCCCAGCATCAGATGGCATATACAATGCCCCCTCTTTGGTGTCAGTGAGAGGAATTGTGCCCTGTCGTTTGTGCTCATTGTTGGTTTCATTGGTGGGAATTTTGCCCCATCATTGGGCTCCATCGTTGGTGTCAGTGGGGGGGGGAACTGTGCTCCAGTGTTGTGTCATTAGGGACCATGGCTCAGGAATCGGAGAAGTCCTTCATTCTGATCTTCGTGACAGACATTGGCCTGATCTAGATCTTTCCTCATCTAAAACTTCTTCCTTATTTAGGGACCATGGCCCAGGTTTGTTGGCTCGGGAATCGGTGGAAGTCCTTCGTTCTGATCTTTCAGTAGGAGTAGAAAATGTCCCAGCATCAGATGGAATAAACAATGCCCCCTCTTTGGTGTCAGTGAGAGGAATGGTGCCCCGTCGTTTGTGCTCATTGGTGGGAATTTTTCCCCATCATTGGGCTCCATTGTTGGTGTCAGTGGGGGGAACTGTGCTCCAGTGTTGTGTCATTAGGGACCATGGCTCAGGAATCGAGGAAGTCATTCCTTCTGATCTTCGTGACAGACACCGGCCTGATCTAGATCTTTCCTCATCTAAAACTTCTTCCTTATTTAGGGACCATGGCCCAGGTTTTGTTGACTCAGGAATCGGGGGAAGTCCTTCATTCTGATCTTCCAGCAGGAGTAGAAAATGTCGCAGCATCAGATGGAATAACCAATGCCCCCTCTTTGGTGTCAGTGAGAGAAGTTGTGCCCCGTCGTTTGTGCTCATTGGTGGGAATTTTGCCTCATCATTGGGCTCCATTGTTGGTGTCAGTTCGGGGAACTGTGCTCCAGTGTTGTGTCATTGGTATTGTGCCCCAACGTTGGTGTCACTGGCAGGAATTGTGCACCTTTGTTGGTGTCAGTGAATGAAATCTTGCCCCAAGGGCCGCAGTTTGCAGACGACTGCTCTGGTGTGTAGAAGCCGCCTGGCCAGGAACCAGATCATTCACACCAACATCAATACCTTGAATTACCAATACCAGTAAGATAACCTTACAGGTCCTGCACTATCTTTCTACTTTCCTCAACTGCCGCGGCGTGGTCCTACTGAATCCAGATGGGGTGACCCTAGCAGGATGGTCCAGTGCTGCAGAGACAGTCGAATGTTCAGCAGGTTGATTGGAATGATGGCCAAGTCCCCTTCACTGCTGGATGGGTGCACAGGACTTTTTCCTCAGCCCAACAGGCCGGTGTCTGTCCCGAAGATCAGAACAAAGGACTTCCCCTGGTTCCTGAGCCAACGAAACCTGGGCCATGGTCCCTAAATAATCGTTTTGACCAGGAGATGGACTGACGTGTCCCATGATGACAGAATGTTCGGAAAAAAAAATGATGATCACAGAAAGTGTTTATTTTTAATATTACTTTACACAGCGGAGCCAATGAACCGTTATCCACCCTCCTAGGACACAAGCAAAAATGTGAGCATGCTGGGTAGAGGAGGAGTTATGCTGGGCTGGTCCACCCTAATTATGTTTGCTAGTGTCCCACCATCATTATGTTTGCCAGTGTCACAGCCTCCTGTAGATGGCAGTATAACGCAACGGTGCTTACTGTGTCCCTTCAATGGACGACAAGGATTTTTCTTTTTCTAGTTTTGAATGGTGTGGAAGGGTTAGCATTGCAAGGATTCTCACGGTGTTGATCCTACAGAAAGGCCGGTATCTCTGTGCGATCCACAAGCTTTATATCCACTACAGTGAGGGGGAAAAAAAAGTATTTGGCTGCTGATCTTGTACGTTTGCCCACTGACAAAGAAACGATCAGTCTATAATTTTATTGGCCGGTTTATTATAACGGTGAGAGAATAACAACAAAAATATCCAGAAAAACGCATTTCAAAAAAGTTATAAATTGATTTGCATTTTAATGAGTGAAATAAGTATTTGATCCCTTCACAAAACATGACTTAGTAGTTGGTGGCAAAACCCTTGTTGGCGATCGCTGAGGTCAGATGTTTCTTGTAGTTGGCCTCCAGGTTCGCACACATCTCAGGAGGGATTTTGTCCTCTTTGCAGATCCTCTCTCAAGTCCATTAAGGTTTCCAGGCTGACGTTTGGTAACTCGAAACCTTCAGCTCCCTCCACATATTTTCTACGGGATTAAGGTCTGGAGATTGGCTAGGCCACGCCAGGACCTTAATGAGCTTGAGCCACTCCTTTGTTGCCTTGGCCGTGTGTTTTGGGTCGTTGTCATGCTGAAATACCCATTCACGACCCATTTTTCAATGCCCTGGCTGAGGGAAGGAGCTTCTCACCCAAGATTTGGTGGTACATGGCCCCATCCATCGTCTCTTTGATACAGTGAAGTTGTCCTGTCCTCTTAGCAGAAAAACACCCCCAAAGCACAATGTTTCCACCTCCATGTTTGACGGTGGGGGATGGTCTTCTTGGGGTCATAGGACCTCCAAGTATGATGGTGGGGGATGGTGTTCTTGGAGTCATAGGACCTCCAAGTATGATGGTGGGGGATGGTGTTCTTGGGGTCATAGGTCCTCCATGTATGACGGTGGGGATGGTGTTCTTGGGGTCATTTGACGGTGGGGGATGGTGTTCCTGGGGTCATAAGACCTCCATGTATAACGGTGGGGATGGTGTTCTTGGGTCATAGGACCTCCATGTCTGAAGTGGGGGACGGTGTTCTTGGGGTCATAGGACCTCCATGTTTGATGGTGGGGGATGGTCTTCTTGGGGTCATAGGACCTCCATGTATTATGTTGGGGGATGGTGTTCTTGGGGTCATAGGACCTCCATGTTGGACGGTGGGGATGGTGTTCCTGGGGTCATAGGACCTCCATGTATAACGGTGGGGATGGTGTTCTTGGGGTCATAGGACCTCCATGTCTGAAGTGGGGGACGGTGTTCTTGGGGTCATAGGACCTCCATGTATGACGGTGGGGGATGGTGTTCTTGGGGTCATAGGACCTTCATGTTTGGTGGGGGATGGTGTTCCTGGGGTCATAGGACCTCCATGTATAACGGTGGGGATGGTGTTCTTGGGGTCATAGGACCTCCATGTCTGAAGTGGAGGACGGTGTTCTTGGGGTCATAGGACCTCCATGTTTGACGGTGGGGGATGGTCTTCTTGGGGTCATAGGACCTCCAAGTATTACGTTGGGGGATGGTGTTCTTGGGGTCATAGGACCTCCATGTATGACGGTGGGGGGGGTGGTGTTCTTGGGGTCATAGGACCTCCATGTATGACGGTGGGGGGTGGTGTTCTTGGGGTCATAGGACCTCCATGTATGACGGTGGGGGATGGTGTTCTTGGGGTCATAGGACCTCCAAGTATTATGTTGGGGGATGGTGTTCTTGGGTCATAGGACCTCCATGTATGACGGTGGGGGATGGTGTTCTTGGGGTCATAGGACCACTATGTATGACGGTGGGCGATGGTGTTCTTGGGGTCATAGGACCTCCAAGTATGACGGTGGGGGGTGGTCTTGGGGTCATAGGACCTCCATGTATGACGGTGGGGGATGGTGTTCTTGGGGTCATAGGACCTCCATGTATGACGGTGGGGGAGGGTGTTCTTGGGGTCATAGGACCTCCATGTATAACGGTGGGGATGGTGTTCTTGGGGTCATAGGACCTCCATGTCTGACGGTGGGGGACGGTGTTCTTGGGGTCATAGGACCTCCATGTTTGACGGTGGGGGATGGTCTTCTTGGGGTCATAGGACCTCCAAGTATTATGTTGGGGGATGGTGTTCTTGGGGTCATAGGACCTCCATGTATGACGGTGGGGGATGGTGTTCTTGGGGTCATAGGACCTCCATGTATGACGGTGGGGGATGGTGTTCTTGGGGTCATAGGACCTCCATGTATGACGGTGGGGGATGGTGTTCTTGGGGTCATAGGACCTCCAAGTATGACGTTGGGGGATGGTGTTCTTGGGGTCATAGGACCTCCATGTATGACGGTGGGGGATGGCGTTCTTGGGGTCATAGGACCACTATGTATGACGGTGGGCGATGGTGTTCTGGGGGTCATAGGACCTCCAAGTATGACGGTGGGGGGTGGTCTTGGGGTCATAGGACCTCCATGTATGACGGTGGGGGATGGTGTTCTTGGGGTCATAGGACCTCCATGTATGACGGTGGGGGGGTGGTGTTCTTGGGGTCATAGGATCTCCATGTATGACGGTGGGGGATGGTGTTCTTGGGGTCATAGGACCTCCATGTATGACGGTGGGGGATGGTGTTCTTGGGTCATAGGACCTCCAAGTATGACGTTGGGGGATGGTGTTCTTGGGGTCATAGGACCTCCATGTATGACGGTGGGGGATGGTGTTCTTGGGGTCATAGGACCTCCATGTATGAAGTGGGGGATGGTGTTCTTGGGGTCATAGGACCTCCATGTATGACGGTGGGGGATGGTGTTCTTGGGGTCATAGGACCTCCATGTATGACGGTGGGGGATGGTGTTCTTGGGGTCATAGGCAGCATTCCTCTTCCTCCAAACACGGCAAGTTGAGTTGATGCCAAAGATCTGGATTTTGGTCTCCTCTGACCACAACACTTCCCCCAGTTCTCCTCTGAATCATTCGATGTTTATTAGTGATCTTCAGACGGACCTGTACATGTGATTTCCTGATCAGGGGGACCTTGCGGGGGCTGCAGGATTTCAGTCGATCGCGGTGTAGTGTGTTACCGATTGTTTTCTTGGTGACTATGGTCCCAGCTGAGGTCATTGACAAGATTCTCCCGTGTAGTTCTGGGCTGATTCCTCACCGTTCTCATCATCATTGAACCTCCACGAGGTGAGATCTTGTATGGAGCCCCAGACCGAGGAGATCGATCGTTATTTTGTGTTTCTTCCATTTGCGAATAATCGCACCAACAGTTGTCTCCTCACCAAGCTGCTTGGTGATGGTCTTGTAGCCCATTCCAGCCTTGTGTAGGTCTACAATCTTCTCCCCGACATCCTTGGACAGCTCTTTGGTCTTGGCCATGGGGGAGAGATTGGAATCCGATTGCTTCTGTGGACCGGTGTCTTTTATACAGGTAACAAGCTGAGATTAGGAGCACTCCCTTTAAGAGAGTGCTCCTAATCTCAGCTCATTACCTGTATAGAAGACACCTGGGAGCCAGAAATCTTGCCGATTGATAGGGGATCAAATACTTATTTCACTCATTTAAAATGCAAATCCATTTTATAACTTTTTTGAAATGCGGTTTTCTGGATATTGTTGTTGTTGTTGTTTTTCTATCTCTCACTGTTATAATAAACCGACCAATAAAATTATAGACTGGTCGTTTCTTTGTCAGTGGGAAAACGTACAAAATCAGCCGGGGATCAAATACTTTTTTTTTCCCCTCACTGTATATCAATAAAAAAAAAAAAAAAAATAGATATCCACTACATCAATAACGTGTCCTTTGTTGATAGGGAACGGTACATAAAATCTGCGTAAAATGCCAACGTGTTTCGTCCGCTAGGCCTTAGCCATGAGTCTAGTGGCCGAAATGCGTTGGAATTTTGCGTGGATTTTATACACTATTCCCTATCAATTACAGGATACTTGTGCTGATTGTACTGGGATGCCCCTAAAACCTTTTTTTTTTTTTGGGGGGGGGGAGGGGGGAAGAGTCCCACCTGCACCTTCCACAGTCACTGTACGATTCTGGCTACCTGAGACACAAGCCACTAAATTCCTTCTGAAAACTAGCAGTGCACTTCCTGTACCTTCACCCTCATAGCTGTATATCTGCAGTGCGAGATCATCTAAGGCACGGGTCTCCAAACCTTCTAAACAAAGGGACAGTTTACTGTCCTTCACACTATAGGAGGGCCGGACTGTGGCCACTGGGAGTAGTAAATGTCCCAGGGTCAGTGGGAATAGACAAGGTTTTAGTCCTGGGGGGGGACAGTGGGACTAAATAAATTACATAGCATCTCTGGTCAGTAGGAGGAGCTATAGTGTCCTATCATTTGTGTCCGTGGGAGGAATAGTGCCCCCATTGTTGGCATCAGTGGGAGGAATAGTGCCCCATTGTTGGCATCAGTGGGAGGAATAGTGCCCCATTGTTGGCGTCAGTGGGAGGAATAGTGCCCCATTATTGGCGTCAGTGGGAGGAATAGTGCCCATTATTGGTGTCAGTGGAAGGAATAGTGCCCCATCATTGGTGTCAGTGGGAGGAATAGTGCCCCATCATTGGTGTCAGTGGTAGGACTAGTGCCCCATTGTTGGTGTCATTGGAAGGAATCGTGCCCCGTCATTGGTTTGGTGTCAGTGGGAGGAATAGTGCCCCATCATTGGCATCAGTGGGAGGAATAGTGCCCCATCATTGGTGTCCGTGGGAGGAATAGTGCCCCATCATTGGTGTCCGTGGGAGGAATAGTGCCCCATCATTGGCGTCCGTGGGAGGAATAGTGCCCCATTGTTGGCGTCAGTGGGAGGAATAGTGCCCCATCATTGGTGTCAGTGGGAGGAATAGTGCCCCATCATTGGGGTCAGTAGTAGGACTAGTGGCCCATTGTTGGTGTCAGTGGAAGGAACCGTGCCCCGTCATTGGTTTGGTGTCAGTGGGAGGAATAGTGCCCCATTATTGGTGTCAGTGGGAGGAATAGTGCCCCATCATTGGTTTAGTGTGAGTGGGAGAAATAGTGCCCCATCGTTGGTGTCCGTGGGAGGAATAGTGCCCCATCGTTGGCGTCCGTGGGAGGAATAGTGCCCCATCGTTGGTGTCAGTGGTAGGAATAGTGCCCCGTCATTGGTTTGGTGTCAGTGGGAGGAATAGTACCCCATCATTGGTGTCAGTGGGAGGAATAGTACCACATCATTGGTTTGGTGTCAGTGGGAGGAATAGTACCCCATCATTGGTGTCAGTGGGAGGAATAGTGCCCCATCATTTGGTGTCAGTGGTAGGAATAGTGCCCCATCGTTGGTGTCAGTGGAAGCAATAGTGCCCCATCATTGATGTCAGTGGAAGGAATAGTGCCCCAAGAGCCAGATAAAGGCAAACAAAAGGCCACAGTTTGGAGACCACTGATGCTATTCAAGATTCTAGTCTATTCTAGATTTGGTCAGTACTGCGATGATCGTTGTTTTCCTTGCTGGAGAGGAAGCTGTACTGGAGGCTCTGCACTGCTAGGATCTCCCTGCTTCATCTTCATCCATTCTGTGCTTCCTCCACCTCTATCATTACCCCTCCGATCACCCGACATCAAGGGGCAGCTTTGACATGAGGAAGCAAAGCCCTGTCTCTACCAAGATGGCCGCCTCCACCCGCAGACACTGGCAGTTCTTGCAATGAGAGATCAGGTGCGGGGGGGCCCAGAGACCATGGTGACTGTTCCTTTGCCCTCTGCCCGTCTTCTTCAAAGCTTCCACAGTACAGATCCTCTCTAAATCTAAACCGCCAAACATGCATCGGACACAAAACTTACTCTACAGAAAAATCGACAGTTCTGCTCAGCTGTCATCATGATTTACAAGCCCCCTCCTGCCACACTGCACAGGCAGGACGTTCCTGAAATGACTTTGGCTTGCTGCAGATGAATTATAATCATTTATTTAGATTGCACAGAAAATGGCACCGCATGAAATGATTTGGAATCTTATGGACGGGGTGATATTAAGCCCCGCCCTTGGTGTATACAATCGCAGTTAGGAGATTAGGTAAGGGAAGTGTTTTGGAAGGGCCCCGCCTCCCATACCAGTTAAGCCCCGCCCTTGGTGTATACAATCGCAGTTAGGAGATTAGGTCAGGGAAGTGTTTTGGAAGGGAAACATTGAGCCCCCGCCTCCCACACCAACTAAACCCGCCTTTTCCTCTCAAACCCCACCCACTGTGTGGAGCAGGACTGTCTCATTACCATACTTTTCCTGGTGCCCATATAAGGCCTGATTGATGTCAGGAAAGGTTGGGTTGTGGGAACTTGTGACATCACAGTGACAACCTAACCTCCTAGCCTAGACAATGCTGTGATAATATGGGTACAAAATGCAAACCTTGAACTGATGGTGTCCCCCATTGGGCAGATTTCCCTTCACTTCCTGTTGTGGTGATCCCCCCTCCAAAAAAAATGTGGTAAAAACACGGCGGGGTTAGAAAAGTTCTCGGGTTGGAAAACAGGTCCAAAAAGGGGTGTAAGGAGACACCCTCATCGGCCCTGGAGGACCCCATTGGTGACTAGCTGATGACATCGGGGGCCCCCGCCCAAAGACATGATGTCATCACCTACTTCCCTTCACCCTCCTCCTCTAGTGTTGTGTTTATTATTACAGGTGCTCTTTATACATCCCCGGTGATTGATTAGTCGTCCTTCTCAGCAGCTTGAGTGTGGATTACGTTAACGTCCGCGTCCCGAGGCACCGATCAGCCGGTCACCGATTCCGCCTCCCTCAGTTCCGGAGTCTTCCTACAGGTGGCGCCGTACAGGTCGGCCCTGCGGTGACCCCGCACCGGCATCTCTCGCCGCACGCGGTGCAGGTAAGGCAGGTCGATCTCCGCGTAGCACACCCCGGGCCCGTCCCGGCACTGCGCCACGACCACGCCCCACGGGTCCACCACCATGGCGTGGCCGTAAGAAGCCCTGCACTGGTTGTGGCTGCCGGTCTGTGCCGCCGCCACCACGTAACACTGGTTCTCGACGGCTCGGGCCCTCAGCAGCACCTGTGGGGAAGGGAAAGGGGGAGGGGGGTCAACAGGAGGTTTGGAATCGGAGGCGTTACAGTCAAGACTCCGCCCACTGACCTTTTACCATGACTACCCACCTAGTTCACCCAATATTGTAATCCCTAACTGTTCCCTGGTCTCAGCACCATCCCCAATAAGGTTACACAGGGTCATGTGATAAGAGGCTGCAGACCTACCCAGGAACACTGGTAAAGCCCTGCTGAGACAATATTTATTTAACCACTTCCCGCCCGGCCTATAGCAGAATGACGGCCGCGCAGTGGTTTCGTTATCCTGACGCGAGTAGAGGAGAGCCGATGGCGGCTCTCCTGACAGGGGGGGGTCTGCGCTAATTGTTTATCAGCGCAGCCCCCCCTCAGATGCCCACACTGGACCACCAGGGAAGTGGGCAACATGTGAATGAATGAATGACTTGTATAGCGCTGCAACTGCAAACTGAATCGCCTCGAGGTATGCACCCCCTGGCCATCCACATGTGCAAATGATGCCCACACAAATGGGCACTTACTGGCACCATCATGTACCAATAAAAATCAGTGATGCCCAGCAATGCCACCCATCAGTGTCATCAGTGCCACCCATCAGTGTCATCAGTGCCACCCATCAGTGTCCAGCAGTGCCACCTATCAGTGCCCATCAATGCCACCTATCTGTGTCACCCATAAGTACCCATCAGTGCCGCCTATGAGTGCCCATCAGTGCTGCATACCAGTGCCACCTATCAGTGCTACCTATTAGTGCCCAGCAGTGCCACCTATCAGTGCCCACCTATCAGTGCCCATCAATGCCACCCATCTGTGTCACCCATAAGTACCCATCAGTGCCGCCTATGAGTGCCCATCAGTGCTGCATACCAGTGCCACCTATCAGTGCTACCTATTAGTGCCCAGCAGTGCCACCTATCAGTGCCCACCTATCAGTGCCCATCAATGCCACCTACCTGTGTCACCCATAAGTACCCATCAGTGCCACCTATGAGTGCCCATCAGTGCTGCATACCAGTGCAACCTATCAGTGCTACCTATTAGTGCCCATCAGTGCCGCCTATCAGTGTCCATCATCAGTGGCCGTCAGTGTCACCTCATCAGTACCATCTCATTGGTGCCCATCAGTGCCACCTTATCCGTGCCCGTCATTGAAGAAGAAAACGTACTTATTTACAAAAAAAAATTTAACAGAAACAAAGAAAAACTTGTTTTTTTTTTCAACATTTTTGGTATTTTTTTTTTTGTTGCGCAAAAAATAAAAATCGCAGGAGGTGATCAAATAACCACCAAAATAAAGCTCTATTTGTGGGAACGAAATTATAAAAATTCTGTTTGGGTACAGTGTAGCATGACCGCACAATTGTCATTCAAAGTGCGACAGCGCTGAAAGCTGAAAATTGGTCTGGGCAGGAAGGTGTCTAAGTGCCCCCCGGTATTGAAGTGGTTAAGCATTACAGCAATAACATCATCCATAAATACTGACGCGTTTCGGCCTTAGGCCTTCATCAAAAGGTTTTTTGATGAAGGCCTAAGGCCGAAACGCGTCAGTATTTTTGGATGATGTTATTGCAGTAATGCTTAAATAAATATTTTATATAGAGAAGCTGTCGAGTTGCCGGCCTGTACTTTCTACTCATCTTGTAGGTCTCACGTGCAGCACTTCCTCTGCACATGAATGGCCAATCTCCTGTTGGAGACCCCCCCTGGGCCGGCCTCCCTCCTATTACTTGCTGTTTCATCACCTCCCCCCTCCCACCGCCTCTCATAGAAACGTACCTCCCAGTGCGCCAGCCCCGTGGTGACGGTGAAGGCGGAGGGGTAGGTGAGGATTTCCGCTCCTTCCCGGGACAGCGCCAGCGACATCTCAGGAAAGCGAAGGTCGTAGCAGACGGCGAGGCCGACCTGGCGCAGAGTAAAAAAAAAAAACACAAATGACAAATTTACAAATTTGGATGGAGCGGGGGAGATTCATCCTCTCTACTGGTCCTAGTGATCGTTGTCACTGGAACAGGAAGTGATGGGAAATCCAAAAGGTTACAGTTGTCACCAAAATACAGAATGTGGAGAAAGATTGCAGTGACAACTGAGAGGGGATTTCCGTTAACTTTGGACAAATTTCTTCTCACTTCCTGTTGTGTCTCCAGGACAGGAACTGAAGGGAATTCTCCTAAATGAAACAGGGGCAGGGGGAGGGGCAGAGCTGGGGAGAGAACAGAGCAGTGCTTGGAATGGGTCAGGGCTGTGATGGGGAGGATTTAGGCTGTGCTGGGGAGTGGTCAGGTCTGTGCTGTAGTAAGGGGTCAAGGCTGTGCTGGGGAGGGGGTCAAGGCTGTGCCGGGGAGGGGTCATGTCTGTGCTGGGGAGTGGTCAGGTCTATGCTGTAGTAAGGGGTCAGGTTTGTGCTGGGGAGTGGTCAGGTTTGTGCTGGGGAGGGGTCAGGTTTGTGCTGGGGAGGCGTCAAGGCTGTGCCGGGGAGGGGTCAAGGCTGTGCCGGGGAGGGGTCAAGGCTGTGCTGGGGAGTGGTCAGGTTTGTGCTGGGGTCAGGTCTGTGCTGGGGAGTGGTCAGGTCTGTGCTGGGGAGTGGTCAGGTTTGTGCTGGGGAGTGGTCAGGTTTGTGCTGGGGAGGGGTCAGGTTTGTGCTGGGGAGTGGTCAGGTTTGTGCTGGGGAGTGGTCAGGTTTGTGCTGGGGAGTGGTCAGGTCTGTGCTGGGGAGGGGTCAGGTTTGTGCTGGGGAGGGTCAGGGCTGTGCAAGGGAGGGGTCAGGGCTGTGCAAGGGAGGGGTCAGGGCTGTGCTAAGTGTCAGGTTTGTGCTGAGAAGGGATCAGAGCTGTGCTGGGGAGGGGTCAGGGCTGTGCTGGGGAGGGGTCAGGGCTGTGCTGGGGAGGGGTCAGGGCTGGCTGTCCTGGGAAGTGATTAGTGCTGTGATGAGGAAGGGTCAGGTTTGTGCTGGGGAGTGATCAGGACTGTGCTGTGCGAAGGAGTCAGGGAGTGCTGGGGAGTGGTCAGGGCTTTTTTTTGGGACTGGTCAGGACTGTGCTGGGGAGGGGTAAGGTTTGTGCCGTGGAAGGATCAGGTCTGTGCTGGAGGGGTTAGGGTTGTGCTGAGGAAGGGCCAGGGCTGTGCTGACAAGGGGTCGGGTTTGTGCTGGGGAGTGGTCAAGGCTGTGCTGGGGAGTGGTCAAGGCTGTGCTGGGGAGTGGTCAGGGCTGTGCTGGGGAGTGGAAGGTTTGTGCTGGGGAGGGGTCAGGGCTGTGTTGAGAAGTGGTCAGGGCTGTGCTGGGGAGGGGTCAGACCTGTGCTAGGGAGTAATCAAGGCTATGCAAGGGAGGGGTCAGGGCTGTGCAAGGGAGGGGTCAGGGCTGTGCCGGGGAGGGGTCAGGGCTCTGCTAGGGAGGAGCCTGATCAGGACTGTACTAGGGAGTGGCCAGGGCTGTGCTGGGGAGGAGCCAGGACAATGTTGGGAAGTGATCAGGACTGTGCCGGGGAGTGGCCAGGGCTGAAGGGCTTCGGTGCCTGGGGAGGGGTCAGGACTGTTCTAGGGAGGGGTCAGGACTGTTCTGAGGAGGGGTCAGGACTGTGTTGGAGATGGGCCTGGGCTATGCTGGGTACAGATTGGGACAGTGCCTAGGACTGTAAATGGGAGGAGCCTTTGCTACTTTTATAAAGTACATCATTACAATAGCAGTTCTAGACAAGCAACTTCACCTTTCCCACCGGTGTGCAGACAGGGGGCGCCAGCTCCATCCCCGGGACAGTGAAACTGCTCTCCTTCAGTGACACCCCGCTCTGTAGCTCCACGTCGAACAGGTGAGCCTTGCGGTAGACGGACCGGATGCGTCCTGCGAAAAAGACACACATGGGGTTGGGGGGGGGGATGGGGGGGGGGGGTCACTGGAAAGTAAATAAATAGACCTCATAAATGTAGGTGCTCAGGGAGCCGATATTTCTGTTTTTAGTTCTCTGTGGGGAAAAGACGACTCTCCGCCTTGAAGTAAAAGGCAGCCTTTACCCAGAACTGCCCGCCCCTGCCCAACGCTGTGCTGGGGCGTGCCCAGGGATAGGCTGGGGCAGTGCTGGGGAGGGGCCAGGGCAGGGCAGCCTTTTAATTTAAAGGGAAATTACAATAGTAATAGACACTTCCTGTCCCAGAGACACAACAGGAAGTGAGAGGAAATCCCCTCAGAACAGGTGCCTCTATTGGACTCCCCCTCACTTCCTGTCTGGGGGATAGTAGGAAGAGGGTGAGGGGCTGTCCTTGGTGATGGGTGATGGGCTGTGTCCGCCCAATGGCAGCTCACTTTCACACACACAGCGGTGGGGGGTACCTGTGTCATCCAGGAGGAGGTGGGAGTTGGAGATCCTGCGGTCTTTCTCCCAGTTGGGGCCCTTCTCATGGAATCCGCCCAGAGACAGCCAGAGGCGGCACTCCCTGACACCGAGAGAGAGAGAGAAGATGATCAGGACAAAAATCCTGCCCAGTGAGAGGGGCTGGGTAATGCTAGGGATGGGATAGGACGGCACTCAGGCGGAGCAGTGCTTGGAATGGGCTGGGGCTCTGCTGGGGAGTGGGAGGGGCTCTGCTGGGGGGAGATGGGACGGCACTAGGGAGGAGCTGGTGAATGGCCGGGGCTGTGCTAGGGAAGTCTGAGGCTGGGTCATTTTGGAGGAGGAGCTGGGGCAGTGGGAGTGGTCAGGGCTGTCCTGGGAATGCCAGGTGCAGCTTTGGGAGATGGGCTGTGTTGGGGAGAGGTAGTTTTAAAGGAGGGGCAGTTTTGGGGAGGGGCTGTCTTAGGGGAAAAGCAGTTTTAGGGAGGGGCAGTGATAGAGGGGCAGTTTTGGGTAGGGGCTGTGTTGGGGGAGGGGCTGCCTTTAGGGGAAAAGCAGCTTAAGGGAGGGGCTTGTTGGGGAGGGGCTGTGTTTGGAGAGGAGTTGTGTTGGGGAGGAGCAGTTTTGGGGTGGAGCTGTGTTGGGGGAGGATCAGTTTTGGGGCAGGGCTATGTTTGGGGAGGAGTTGTGTTGGAGAGAGGTTGTGTTGGGGGGAGGAGTAGTTTTGGGGGAGGGGCAGTTTTGGGGAGGGACTGTATTTGGGGAGGAGTTGTGTTGGAGAGTTTGTGTTGGGGGAGGAGCAGTTTTGGGGTAGGGCTGTGTTTGGGGAGGAGTTGTGTTGGGGGAGGGGCTGTTTTGGGGGTGGGGCGGTTTGGGGGAGGGGTTGTATTGGGAAAGGGGCAGTGTTAGAGGAGAGGCTTTGTTGGGGGAGGAGCTGTGTTAGGGGGAGGGGTCGTGTTAGGGGAGTGGCTGTGTTAGGGGAGTGGTTGTGTTATGGGAGGGGTTGTGGTGGGGGGAGGGGCAGCGTTGGGGAGGGGTTGTGTTGGGGAGAGGGGCTGTGTTGGGGGAGGGGCTGTGTTTGGGGAGGAGTTGTGTTGGGGGAGGGGCTGTTTTGGGGGCAGTGCGGTTTGGGGGAGGGGTTGTATTGGGAGAGGGGCAGTGTTAGAGAAAAGGCTTTGTTGGGGGAGGAGCTGTGTTAGGGGGAGGGGTCGTGTTAGGGGAGTGGCTGTGTTATGGGAGGGGTTGTGTTGGGGGAGGGGAGGGGTTGTGTTGGGGGAGGGGTCGTGTTAGGGGAGTGGCTGTGTTATGGGAGGGGTTGTGTTGGGGAGGGGCAGCGTTGGGGAGGGGCAGCGTTGGGGAGGGGTTGTGTTGGGGAGAGGGGCTGTGTTGGGGGGAGGAGCTGTGTTGGGGGAGGGGCTGTGTTATGGGAGGGGTAGTGTTAGGGAGAGGCTGTGCTGGGGGGAGGGGCAGTGTGTCTCACCTGGCCAGGGCGGAGTATTGTTGGATCAGCGCCCCCTCCAGGCTCTCTGCCAGGCTCAGCGTCTCCTCGGTGCTCCCCCCGATGTAGTCGAAGGCCTCGGGGAGGAAGACCATGGCGGCATTGCGGGCGGAGGCCTCCCGGATAAGGGCGGAGCAGGTGGAAAGGTTCTCCTCCTTGTTGGCAGTGGAAGTCACCTGACAGACGGCGATCAGCGGATTGTGGGCGGAGCTCCCCGACATCGTCCTGAAACTTGACCAATCATAAATGTTATTTCTCCCCGGGGAGGCTCCTCTTGGGAGGAACGGTCCAATAAACTCTGCCTACAGGGAGCTCTATGGAGGTTACCGTGACAACAGAATGGTGAGTGTAGGTGGAGGGCGGGGTGATTTGGGATTGGACAAAGTCATGGTGTGTCCCCACCCCCATATAAAGATCTTCTGTCAGGAATGAGACTTCCTGTGACCCCCATTCCTCTCATTTCCGGTCCCGTGTCGCAGGAAGTGAGAGGAAATCCCCCCATTGGGGACACAGACAGACATTTTACCCCCCAGTTCTGGGTGGAGTGACTCACCTCTTCAGCGCCCCCCACAGCCGCCAGCCGACCCTCATCCGCTCTCTGCCCTCAGTCAATATGGCGGCGGGAGGCGGGGCGGCAGGAAGTGACGCTTTCAACGACTTCCGACGGCAAGCTCACACAGCGGAGGAGACATGGCGAGTGCGGCGGCTAAGCAAATCGCTGCGGAGCAGGTGAGGGGGACTACAACTCCCAGCATACCCGCCTCTATACTGAGAGGGGACTACAACCCCCAGCATACCCTCCTCTATACTGAGAGGGGACTACAACCCCCAGCATACCCTCCTGTATACTGAGAGGGGACTACAACCCCCAGCATACCCCACTCTATACTGAGAGGGGACTACAACTCCCAGCATAACCTCCTCTATACTGAGAGGGGACTACAACTCCCAGCTTACCCCCCTCTATACTGAGAGGACTACAACCCCCAGCATACCCTCCTGTATACTGAGAGGGGACTACAACCCCCAGCATACCCTCCTGTATACTGAGAGGGGACTACAACCCCCAGCATACCCTCCTGTATACTGAGAGGGGACTACAACCCCCAGCATACCCTCCTGTATACTGAGAGGGGACTACAACTCCCAGCATACCTCCTGTATACTGAGAGGGGACTACAACTCCCAGCATACCCCCCTCTATACTGAGAGGGGACTACAACTCCCAGCATACCCTCCTGTATACTGAGAGGGGACTACAACCCCCAGCATACCCTCCTGTATACTGAGAGGGGACTACAACCCCCAGCATACCCTCCTGTATACTGAGAGGGGACCACAACCCCCAGCATACCCTCCTCTATACTGAGAGGGGACTACAATTCCCAGCATACCTCCTGTATACTGAGAGGGGACTACAACTCCCAGCATACCCCCCTCTATACTGAGAGGGGACTACAACTCCCAGCATACCCTCCTGTATACTGAGAGGGGACTACAACTCCCAGCATACCCCCCTCTATACTGAGAGGGGACTACAACTCCCAGCATACCCTCCTGTATACTGAGAGGGGACTACAACCCCCAGCATACCCTCCTCTATACTGAGAGGGGACTACAATTCCCAGCATACCTCCTGTATACTGAGAGGGGACTACAACTCCCAGCATACCCCCCTCTATACTGAGAGGGGACTACAACTCCCAGCATACCCTCCTGTATACTGAGAGGGGACTACAACTCCCAGCATACCCTCCTGTATACTGAGAGGGGACTACAACCCCCAGCATACCCTCCTGTATACTGAGAGGGGACTACAACCCCCAGCATACCCTCCTGTATACTGAGAGGGGACTACAACCCCCAGCATACCCTCCTGTATACTGAGAGGGGACTACAACCCCCAGCATACCCTCCTGTATACTGAGAGGGGACTACAACCCCCAGCATACCCTCCTGTATACTGAGAGGGGACTACAACTCCCAGCATACCCTCCTGTATACTGAGAGGGGACTACAACCCCCAGCATACCCTCCTGTATACTGAGAGGGGACTACAACTCCCAGCATACCCTCCTGTATACCGAGGGGGGACTACAACTCCCAGCATACCCTCCTGTCTACCGAGGGAGGGTACTACAACTCCCAGCATACCCTCCTGTATACCGAGGGAGGCTACTACAACTCCCAGCATACCCTCCTGTCTACCGAGGGAGGGGACTACAACTCCCAGCATACCCTCATGTCTACCGAGGGAGGGTACTACAACTCCCAGCATACCCTCCTGTATACCGAGGGAGGCTACTACAACTCCCAGCATACCCTCCTGTCTACCGAGGGAGGGGACTACAACTCCCAGCATACCCTCCTGTCTACCGAGGGAGGGGACTACAACTCCCAGCATACCCTCCTGTCTACCGAGGGAGGGTACTACAACTCCCAGCATACCCTCCTGTCTACCGAGGGAGGGGACTACAACTCCCAGCATACCCTCCTGTCTACCGAGGGAGGGGACTACAACTCCCAGCATACCCTCCTGTCTACCGAGGGAGGGGACTACAACTCCCAGCATACCCTCCTTTATACTGTATTAGAAGTTGGAGTTCTTCTTTAGCCCCCTAATTTTTCGCTCTCCCTCTGTAGGTGGTGGCCGGGTTCAATCGCCTGCGGCAGGAGCAGAGGGGTTTGGCCTCCAAAGCGGCGGAGCTGGAGATGGAGCTGAGCGAACACACGTGAGTACCATCCCCCGCATGGGGCCGATCAGAGACCTGGTCATGAATACTCCGCCTGAGTTCAGCGCCAGTTTATTTCCCACCCCCCCCCCCCCCCCCCCCCCCTGTATAGCTCTCAATGCCTGACCTCTTTGTAGGAGCTCCCAGCCCCAGAGTGTGCATAACCCATACCAGGGCCTCATTAATCCGCCATCTTTCTCTCTCACACAGTTTGGTGATTGACACCCTGCGGGAGGTGGACCAGGGCAGGAAGTGTTACCGGATGGTCGGGGGCGTCCTGGTGGAGCGGACGGTGAAGGAGGTGCTGCCGGCATTGGAGAAAAACAAGGACCAGGTGAGCCCGGGACCCCAGGGGGGAGGGGAGCCCGGGACCCCGGGGGGGGGGGGAGAGGGGAGCCCGGGACCCCGGGGGGGGGGGGGTGGGGTGGGGGGTACACTCTGAGCCGGTCCAGGTTGTCACTATTTGTACGGAGCTGAAAACGATCGGTTTAGCAGATAAAATTCATATATGAGTGATGGAGACCTCAAGAGCCTGTACAGGTAATAAATACCATTATCCAGGCTCCACCCCCCTCTGCCCCGCCTCCGAAATGCTCATTGAGCTTTTGGTGACGCCACAGGGGACGCCCACGCGGAGCTCCTTCTATCCCGTAAGAGCCCTCCTCCCACTCACTGGAGTAGGCCCGCCCACTGCAAGCCTGATTTCTTCTGTCAGACATAACTCATTCCCTCTATACCCTGAGAGACTACAACTCCCAGCATGCTCTTCTCTACACTAGGGGAAATATAACTCCCATCACACCCTCCTCTATACGGGGCAACGATAAATATCAGCATGCTCTGCACTGCTATACTAAGGGAGACTACAACTCCCAGCATGCCCTGCAATGCTATACTAAGGGAGACTACAACTCCCAGCATGCCCTGCCATGCTATACTAAGGGACACTACGACTCTTAGCTTTCCCTGCAGTCCTTCCCTGGAGGACTGGAACTCCCAGCAAGCCCTGCTGCTATATACTTGTGGGATTACAACTCCCAGCATGTCCTGCCCCTTTGCATTGGGGGACTACAACTCCCAACATTTCCCAGTCCTCTATACTGGGGAACTACAACTCCCAGCATCTCCTGTTCGACTACAACTCCCAGCATGCCCAGTCCTCGTTACTGGGGAACTACAACTCCCAGCATGTCCTGCTCCTCTCTACCAGGGCACTACTACTCCAAGCATGCCCCGGTCCTCTTTACTAGGGAACTACAACTCCCAGCAGGGCCTGCTCTATACTGGGGGAATACAACTCCCAGCATGGCCTGTTCTATACTGGGGGGAATACAACTCCCAGCATGCCCTGCTTTATACTGGGGGGAATACAACTCCCAGCATGTCCTCTTTACTGGGGGGGTACAACTCCCAGCATGCCCTGCTCCGCTATACTGAAGACTACAATTTCTGTCATACCCCGCTCCACGATTCAGAAGGAACTACAACTCCCAGCATGTTCAGGTGTAAAGCAGTTCTGTGCATTGCAAACAGAATTCTTTACATCTGAAAGCCCATTGCTAAACATATCACCTGTGTGCAAAGCCTCAGATGGAAGCCGTCATCCATGGACGGCGACTCCACAGAATAGGTTCCATCCGTGGCTTCTCGCTCCAAATCTTAGCCCGCCGCCTAACCCCGCCTCCTCTCCATCCCTCCCCCACCCCCGCAGATCAACAAAATCATCGAGACGCTGACCACGCAGCTGCAGACGAAGGGGCGGGACCTGAACGAGTACCGGGAGAAGCACAACATCCGCCTGATGGGGGAGGACGACCAGAAGCAGCCGCCCAAAGACGGTGACGGCTCCGGCGCCAAGAGCAGCTCGGCCGGCGTCCTGGTCTCCTGATCCTCCCAAGAAGGACATTTCGCTGGGGACACTTCGATCGGGTCGTGGCGGAGGCGGCAGATTCTGCGTCACGCTGAAAATTCGATGGTTTGGGGGATTCGTGGCGGAATTCGGGGCTTTTTTTTTTTTTTATTTTATTTTATTTTTTTGTTATTTTATTAAAGTTTTTTTGTTTTGTTTAAATAAAGTTTGTTGAATTGCTTTGCTTGTCTTGTGTGTGTGCGTTTTTATTTATTTTATTTTTTTTTTGTTTTGTGTTTTATTTTTTTTTTGTTTTGTTTTTTTTTTTTTTTTTTTTTTTTTTAAATATACTTTATTAGTTTGTGATCTTTTGTACAAAGTGTTCGTTCAGCAGCTGCTCATCTGCCACTTGTCACTCCGGACAGCTGAGGCGACACGTGGACGACTATTTTAAATCTTCGACTCTGGCGCGGTCTGCTCGGGGTGTGAATACCCCCCCCCAACTCCCAATACGGCAAATATCTGCATTTAGGGGGTTCCATGAGGGTCAAAGATTTTGTGGGTATTTAAAGTGGACCTGTCATCCAGGTTTCCATGTTTGGTTGATTGATTTATTTATCCCGCTTCTCTAGTTTGCTTTTTGACAGTTTAAACTGCAGTACAGAAGTAGGACGCAGCAGAAAGGAATAATAAAAAAATATATAAAAATAAAAAGAATTATAAATAATAAAAATATAAATCAAAAGGAATTGGAAATAATAAAAATATGAAATAAAAGGAATTATAATAAAAATATATTAAAAAAATGTAATAAAAGGAATTAGAAATAATAAAAATAAAAGGGATTATAAATACAAATATTTAAAAAAGAAAAAAAAAGGAATTAGACGTAATAAAAATATAAATTAAAAATAAATATATAGGAATTAGAAATAATAATATAAAAAAAAAAAAGGAATTGGAAATAATGAAAATATGAAATAAAAGGATTAGAAATAACAAAAATATTAAAAAGAAATTAGAACTCATAAAAAGGAATTTATATATATATATATATTAGATTAGAAATAATACAAATGTAAAATAAAAGGAATTAGAAATAATACAAATGTAAAATAAAAAGAAATTAGAAATATATATAAAAATAAAAAAAAAAAAATTAGTAATAACGAAAATATTAATTAAAAAGAAATTAGAAATAATAAAAAGGAATTTATATATATATTAGATTAGAAATAATGAAAATATAAAAAAAAAAGGAATTAGAAATAATGAAATATAAAAGGATTAGAAATGATGTATGTGTGTGTGTGTGTGTGTGTGTGTGTGTGTGTGTGTAAAATATATATAAATATATATATATAAAATAAATATATTATATATATATATATATAATCTATGGAATTAGAATTAATAATAAAAATATATATATATATATATATATTATAGTTACCAAAATAAATGAAAGGAAGTAGAAATAATGGTAAAATATATTTGGCTGTCTGTCGCCATCTAGTGGACAAATATGTGTATTGCCATCGTCATTAATAGACTTCCACTGAATCTGAGAACCATAAACCAAAAACATATTTTTATTTTAAAATCTAATTTTCATATTCAAAGCAAACTTCCCCCGTCCATCAATGTCTCCATGCTTTTTGCTGTGGAATCACTTTGAAAAACATTTACTTCCTGGTTTCTATTTGCTATTCTCTCAGGCATGCAGGAAGGGGCGTGCTTAGCTGAGAGAGCCCCTCCTCCCATGAAGCCTTCTGGGGATGTATGACATCGT
Organism: Lithobates sylvaticus; assembly: GCA_028564925.1. NCBI lineage: Eukaryota > Metazoa > Chordata > Amphibia > Anura > Ranidae > Lithobates > Lithobates sylvaticus. The sequence continues at coordinate 30,731,923 of CM053038.1, forward strand.
TTGGGCCTAGGCCAGACACCAGGAAGCAAAAATATATCTTCCTATCTATTTATTAATACTAGCAGCATAAGGATCACAAACAGTTCACGTTGATAGAGTGAAGTTCAGCTTAACATCATGACTGAGGAAATGCTGCAGCAGACTGAGCCCTGGGGGAGGGGAGACTGAGGAAATGCTTCCCCCTACCTGCAGCAGACTGAGCCCTGGGGGGGGGAGACTGAGGAAATGCTTCCCCCTACCTGCAGCAGACTGAGCCCTGGGGGGAGGGAAGACTGAGGAAATGCTTCCTCTTGCCTGCAGCAGACTGATGATTTCATCTCAGCCTAGGAAAAGTTACTGGGTGGAGCTCAAGGATGTATTTTTCACGATGACGGCACAAGTCATTCAAATACCAAAAATTTCATAAACGTTGATGGGACAAGGTCCTTGAGCACCCAAGGTGAAAAGGCTGGATAGGTTGTAGGTTCAGCAGGATAGGTTGTAGGTACTGCCCTTTTTTTTTTCGCAAGTCCCTCCTGAAGGGCCCAAGGGGCCCCCCTGTCTGCCTACCCCTTTGGCCAGACCCTGCTCATAAACTGATATCCAGCATGCAAATCTCAGGACGTAGCGTCTTGCCGTCGGCGCCGAATCCGCCCACCAAGTAAAGGCGGTCATTTAGTAGGCAGGTCCGATGGCCGACTCTCTTGTGTTGAGGATTGGAGCCCGGGAATCGGAACCATGACATGGGGGAGGAACCTTTTAAAAAGAGAAAAAAAAAATATATATATATATATCTCAATCCTACAGAACACAAAATATTCATAGAACATGGGCTATAGGCTTCTACCTTCAGTTGATTGGACATTGATGAAACTATAAAGGACACGCCCCCTGGGAGCCTCCGCTATAACCCGTGAGTCCTCTGATTTTTTGCTAGTGTCCTAGGCAATGGGAAAGGGGTATATGTTACATCAGAAGGGGGTTAGACATTGTTTTGGGTGTGGCTAGGTCAGTAATGAGCAGGTGGATACTTCTAGAGCCAACTCACGTGTGTCACCCGCATAGAGGTTGTTACAAATAGCATCTCGACTCCTGGAAAGAGGAGCTAGGAGGAGTGTATGTGGAAGAAGCCAGACCCCTAAGAAACATGGAACCACCTCCAGAAAGTAAAGCCCACCTCCGAGGGTACAGGTACACGGTTTACCGCCCTTAGCTAGGCTTTCCAATGGAGCCAGTGGGATTGTATGTATTTAATGTAGCATTATAGTATTTCCGATGGCTGTCTTATAGTTCTTGAAGAGGCCACACCCCTGAGGAATATGGAACTTCCCCCAAAAATAAAGCCCACCTCCGAGGGTACAGTTGCCAGATTTGCCACCTTTAGTTAAGCTGTCTTGTGTAGCTAAGTGGAATGTATGTACTTGCATAGTAATATAATACTCCTGGATACTACATTTTGGCTGTCTTGTAGTTCTTTAAAAGCCATACCCCTGAGGAACATGGAACTACCCCCAAAATGAAAGCCCACCTCCAAGGGTACAGTTGATAGATTTGCCACCTTTAGTTAAGCTGTCTTGTGTAGCTAAGTGGAATGTATGTACTTGCATAGTAATATAATACTCCTGGATACTACATTTTGGCTGTCTTATAGTTCTTGAAGAGGCCATACCCCTGAGGAACATGGAACTACCCCCAAAACGAAAGCCCACCTTCAAGGGTACAGTTGCCAGATTTGCCACCTTTATTGAAGCTGTCTTATGTACTTGAATACTTCCGGATTGTGTTTTTTTTGCCTGTCTTTTAACTTTGAAAAAAGCCCCACCCCTGAGCAACATGGAACTGCCTCCAAAAAGCAAAGTCCCACCCATGAGGTTACAGTTAGCAGATTTACTGACTTTAGCTAAGCTGTGATAGCAGCAATATATATCATACTTTTTTGGGAGCTGTACCAGAAGAGGTATATGTAACATTACAAGGGGGTGGAGTTAGACGACATTCTGGGCATAGGTCAGTAAAAAGCAGGTAGTTACTTCTAGAGCCAACTCACGTGTGTCTCCCACATAGAGGTCATTGCAAACGGCATCTCGGGCCCTGGAAAGAGTCTCTCCGCCGAATACAACCACAAACGGGCCAACCACGGAACATGAATGGTGCCTCAGACCCTTGGGCTCAGTGCGTTTTGCCCCCTTAGAGGACAGAAGTTGTGCTAGCTGCTCCGTAAGTCGGGGACAGGGCTCTGTGTTCTCCTATGGGGCACAAAAAATACGAATGACACAATTTTAAGGCCTCTACCTGTAAATTTGGTGGTACATCTTATAGAATTTTCATCACAAGTGAGAAAGTTTTTGCTAACCACGAAATTTACCAAAATTGTATTGTATTGTAAATTTACCAAAATTGTAATTTTGTAATTGTTTTAAATTTGCATCACGTTCCTCTCGCCTTGAGAAACCCCATTACTGGCCATGAGAGATGGAGAATATGGCTTTGCAGCAGAGCTGCTCATATCATACGCCCTCTAGTGCAGTGGTCTCCAAACTGCACCCCGGGGGCCGGATGCGGCACTTTGCTTGCCTTTATATGGCCCTTGGCTATATGTCATCAACGAAGGGACACAGTTCCTCCCAATAACATCGATCATGAAGCAAAATTCCTACCAACGATGGGACAAATTTCCTCCCAATGGCACCAACAACGAGACCCAAATGCCACCAATGACGGTGCACAATTCTTCACAATGACACCAACGTTGGGGCACAATTCTTCCCAATGACACCAACGATAGGGCTTGATGTGCTCAATGATGGGGCATAGTTCCACCCAATAACAACAACAACGAGGCCCAAATGCCACCAATGGGGCACAATTCCTCCCAATAACACCAACAATGGGGGCCAATGACACCAAGGATGGGTCAATTCCTCCCAATGTCCCCAACGATGGGGCATAGTTCCTCCCAATAACAACAACGAGGCCCAAATGCCATCAATCATGGGGCACAATTCCTCCCAATAACACCAACGATGGGGCCCAATGCCACCAATGATGGTGCACAATTCTTCCCAATGACACCGTTGAGGCACAGTTCCTCCCAATGACCCCAACGATGGGGCATAGTTCCTCCCAATAACAACAACGAGGCCCAAATGCCATAAATGATGGGGCACAATTCCTCCCAATAACACCAACGATGGGGCCCAATGCCACCAATGATGGTGCACAATTCTTCCCAATGACACCGTTGAGGCACAATTCCTCCCAATGACCCCAACGATGGGGCATAGTTCCTCCCAATAACAACAACGAGGCCCAAATGCCATCAATGATGGGGCACAATTCCTCCCAATAACACCAACGATGGGGCCCAATGCCACCAATGATGGTGCACAATTCTTCCCAATGACACCGTTGAGGCACAATTCCTCCCAATGACCCCAACGATGGGGCATAGTTCCTCCCAATAACAACAACGAGGCCCAAATGCCATCAATGATGGGGCACAATTCCTCCCAATAACACCAACGATGGGGCCCAATGCCACCAATGATGGTGCACAATTCTTCCCAATGACACCGTTAAGGCACAATTCCTCCCAATGACACCAACGATGGGGGCCCAATGTCACAAATGATGGGGCACAGTTCCTCCCAATGACACCAACAATGAGGCCCAATGATGGGGCCCAGTTCCTCCCAATGACCCCAACAATGGGGCCCAATGAGACCAAGGATGAGGCATAATTCCTACTAAAAACACCAACTTACAGGGTTCATCGAAGCCTAAGGTAGAGTGCTGCACCCCCAGGGCTAGACGGGGGGGGGGGGGGCGAGGGCTTAGTGTCCCAAAAGAGCGGCGGGTAGCCAAACTCTGACACTCACCTGAACTTTGTCTCTGCTCCAGTGTCCAACCACATCCACTGTAGACGACTCCCGTCCACCAAACACATAGAGGGAATGTCCAGCTTTCTTTGTAGGCTTTGTGTCGCTCCTCAAGAGAACAGCAGAGTGCCCAGACCGAGACGCGGTGTGCCATTCCTCCTCCTTGTACCTGAAGGCACAGGAAACCAGTTCATGAAAAAATCTGCTGTTGTCGAAAAATTTATTTTATGTAGCTAAGGGGAATGTGTGTATTGGAAGAAACTTCACCCCTAAGGAACATGGAAACGCCTCTGAGAAGTAGAGCTCACCAGATACCTCTTATGCCGCGTACACACGGTCGGAATTTCCGATGGGAGCTTTTCATCGGATTTCCGTGTGTACGCCCATCGGTCTTTTTCTGTCGGAATTTCCGACGGACTTTGAATTGAGAACCCGTTCTTAATTTTTCCGACGGAAAACCTTTTATATCAGATTTTCCGATCGTGTGTATGCAATTCCGACACGCAAAATTCCGACGCGTGCGCGGAAACAATTCGACGCATGCTCGGAAGCATTAAACTTCCCCTTTATAGTGCAGTCGTAGGCGTGGTGTTATTGACGGTCGGAATTTGGTGTGACCGTGTGTAGGCAAGACAGTCTGAGCGAAATTCCGTCGGAATTCCGACGGGAAAACCATCAGAGCTTTTTCCGACGAGAATTCCGTCCGCGTGTACGCAGCATTAGTGAAGCTATCTAATGTAGCTACAGTAAGGTGGATTATGTACTTGCAGTAGTATTATGTTCCTTCTGTATAGTACATTTTGCCTGTCTTTGGGAAGCCCCACCCCTGCCGAACATGGAACCACCTCATAAAATAAAACCCACCTCCAAGGATACAGTTACCACCCTAAGTGAAGCTTTTATATGTAGCTAAGGGGAATATACTGTGTGTATTTCATGTAGTGTATTATTAGTGGATTTTGGCTGCCTTATAGCTCTGGAAAAAGGCAAACTCCTGAGGAACATGGAACTACCTCCAAAATTAAACCCCTCCTCCAAGGGTTCAGTTACCAGGTTTACCACCTTTAGTAAAGCTGTCTTATGTAGCTAAGGGGAATTTATTTACTTCACGTAGTATAATACTTCTGGATAGTGGATTTTGGCTGTCGTATGGTTCTTGAAGAAGCCACACCCCTGAGGAGCATGGAACCACCTGCAAAATGTAAAGATACTACCCTTAGTGAAGATATCTTCTGTAGCTGGGGGATTTATGTATTTTAAGTAGTAATATGTTACTTCTGGATAGTGAATGTTGGCTGTCGTATAGTACCTAAGCCACACCCGGCCACAGAATGTGAAACCACCTCAAAAAATAAATCCCACCTCAAAGGATACAGGTACTAGATATACCACCCTAAGTGAAGCTTTCTTATGAACAGTAGCTAAGGGGAATGCATGGTATGTATTTCATGTAGTCTATTACTTCTGTATAGTGGATTTTGGCTGCCTTATAGCTTTAGAAAAAGCCACACCCCTGAGGAACATGGAACTACCTCCAAAATTAAAGCCCACCTCCAAGGGTTCAGCTACCAGTTTTACCAACTTTAGTAACGCTGTCTTACAGTATGTAGCTAAGGGGAATGTATGTACTTCACGTAGTATTATAATACTTCTGGATAATGGATTTTGGCTGTCACATGATTCTTGAAGAACTCACGCCCCTAAGGAACATGGAACCTCCAAAAAAAAAAAAAAATCTCACCTCCAAGAATACAATTACCAGATACATCACCCTACGTTAGGCTGTCATATGTAGCTAAGCGGAATGTACAGTATGTATTTCATATAGCGGATTTTGGCTGCCTTATAACGCTGGAAAAAGCCACACCACTGAGGAACATGGATCTACCTCCAAAAATAAACCCCACCTCCAAAGATTCAGTTACCAGATTTACCGCCTTTAGTAAAGCTGTCTTATGCAGCTAAGGGGACTGTATGTACTTCACATAGTATTATAATACTTCTAGATAGTGGATTTTGTCTGTCGCATACTTCTTAAAGAAGCCACGCCCCTGAGGAACATGGAACCACTTGCAAAAAAAAAAAAAAACCTTACCCCCAAGCGTAGTAGGGGAATATATGTTCTTCATGTAGTATATTACTTCTGGAGAGTGGATTTTGTCTACCGTAGAGCTCTGAAAGAAGCCAAACCCCCTAAACATGAAACTGCCACCCAAAAAGCAGAGCCCACCCCTGAGGGGTACAGTTACCAGATCTACACCTTTTAGCTAAGCTGTGTTAGCAGCAGTATATATCCTACTATTTACTTACATGTAGGTCTTGGAGCCAGCGTTCAGCCGCAGAGTATACACGCTAGAGTACCGCCTCTGTGTCCGCAGACCACCCTCCCTGCCGACTATGCAGAGCTCATTGTCCGAAATCTTGGTACATGTGTGGCTGCTGAGCCCCACCGGAGGGTTGCTGGAGGCTTCACCTGTCCACGTCGCCCACTCTGTGGTCTCTGTGTCATAGCTGAGGATGGAGGATAGGCGCTGCGAGCCATCCCAGCCCCCCACCACGCACAGCCACCTCTCCCCCAACGGGACGGTGTCATGGTGGCTCCTCCGGGAAACAACCTGTGGCACGCTGCTATTGACTAACGATTTCTGCTCAGGGGCAAAGATTACCAAATCGCCAAGTGGAGGTTCTTTGGAGTCCCCTGTACTGACCCCGCCGTATAGGTAGAGTTTTCCCCGGGTGGGAGTACAGGTGTGGAATGCACGGGCGTACTGGGCATCCTGAGCCACCAGCGTCCAGGTCCAATGAGAGGCTGTCATGGTGTGTCCTTCCTGGAATAAGAGAGGAGAGTCATGGGAAAAGCCATAAACTTTGTATGCAGTCCCACTAAGCCAGCACCATGTTTATTAATGGAAGACTCGATAGTTGATGATACATCTGCTTTACTAAGACACACCCCCTTTTCCATTTAGGCACCCAGTACCCAGTGACACCTCTACCCAGTGACACACCTAGTTTAATAAGGCACACCCCTAATACACAGTGATACACCTACTTTACTAAAGCACACCTCTAATACCCAGTGACACACCCACTTTACTAAAGCACGCCTCTAATACCCAGTGACACACCCACTTTACTAAAGCACGCCTCTAATACCCAGTGACACACCCACTTTACTAAAGCACACCTCTAATACCCAGTGACACACCCACTTTACTAAAGCACACCTCTAATAACCAGTGACACACCTTCTTTACTAGGACACACCCCTAATACCCAGTGACACACCTACTTTACCAAGGCACACCCCTAATACCCAGTGACAAGCCTACTTTACTAGGACACACCCCTAATACCCAGTGACACACCTACTTTACTAAGGCACATCCCTAATACCCAATGATACACCCACTTTACTAAGGCACACCCCTAATATCCAGTAACACATCTACTTCACTAAGACACACCCCTAATACCCAGTGACACGACTACTTTACTAGGACACACTCCTAATAGCTAGTGACACACCCACTTTACTAAAGCACACCCCTAATACCCAGTGACACACCTTTACTAAGGCACACCCCTAATACCCTGTGACACACCTTTACTAAGGCACACCCCTAATACCCTGTGACACACCTTTACTAAGGCACACCCCTAATACCCTGTGACACACCTTTACTAAGGCATACCCCTAATACCCTGTGACACACCTTTACTAAGGCACACCCCTAATACCCATTGACACACCTTCTTTACTGGGACACACCCCTAATACCCAGTGACACATCTTCTTTACTAAGGCACACCCCCAATGTCTAGTGACACACCTTGTTTACTAAGGCACACCCCTATTACTCTGTGACACACCTGGACTACTAAGGCACACCCATAATACTCTGTGACACATCTGGACTACTAAGGCACACCCCCAATTCCTAGTAATACGCCTTCTTTACTAAGGCACACCCCTATTGCTCTGTGACACACCTGGACTACTAAGGCACACCTCCAATTCCTAGTGACACACCTTCTTTACTAAGCCACACCCCTATTACTCTGTGACACACCTGGACTTCTAAAACACACCCCCAATTCCTAGTGACACACCTTCTTTACTAAGGAACACCCATAATACTCTGTGACACACCTGGACTACTATGGCACACCCCCAATTCCTAGTGACACACCTTCTTTACTAAGCCACACCCCTATTACTTTGTGACACACCTGGGGTACCAAGGCACACCCCCAATTCCTAGGGACACACCTTCTTTACTAAGGCACACCCCTATTGCTCTGTGACACACCTGGAGTACCAAAGCACACCCTAAATTTCTAGAGACAAATTTATTAAGACCTGCCCCAAATTCCTATAGGCCCACCTCTACTAAGGCACGCCTCCAATCGCTAGTGACACACCTCCCCCGATTCTTGGTGACACACCTATACTAAGTCACACCCCCCAAATTCTAGTGACACACCTCTACTAAGGCACACCTCCAATTCCTAGTGACACACCTGTACTAAGACACGCCCCCAAATCCTAGTGACACACCTGTACTAAGACACGCCCCCAAGTCCTAGTGACATACCTGTACTAAGACACGCCCCCAAATCCTAGTGACATACCTGTACTAAGACACGCCCCCCAAGTCCTAGTGACATACCTGTACTAAGACACGCCCCCAAATCCTAGTGACATACCTGTACTAAGACACGCCCCCCAAGTCCAAGGTTAAAGTTATATTTATTTGACTTCCTGTTGTAAATCCCCTTTAGATTTAGAGAGATTCGGCTGATCCTGATTTTAGATGGGAGGTTCCTTCCTCCATATTTGTGTCATTTCCTGTTCCATGATCACTGAGGACCCTGAAGAGTCGGGAAGTCGGAATATATATATATATACTGTATATATACACACATATATATATAGAGAGAGAGAGAGAGAGAGAGTATATAGACAGATATACAGTATATAGATGAGATGATGTCATTTGTATTGCGCATGCTGGTTCAATAAATGTCTACACTCACCGGATTCAGGAATGTCGTTGTGATCTTTGCTACCACGGCAACAGCCCCGGCGACTGACTGACACGTCTCCCTAGCAACAGCCGCCAGAAGGAGGATCCTCGCTGCAAATGTGCTTAGTGTGCAACACACCCGTCCTACCAGCACCAGCCGCCGTCTAGCCAGATAACCTGCAACGTCACCCCCCCCACCCCCGGCTCTTCCATGTCTGCCGCTCCCTACGTCACCGAGACCTCCCCGATATATACCGAGAATTCCACCCAGAACAAAGGGAAGTAGTACTGTGCAGAGCCCATACATACAGAATAAGAACAGATACCGAGATCTACACCCGACATACAGGACAAGAGAAGTAGTACTGTGCAGAGTCCATACATACAGAATAAGGACAGATACCGAGAATTACACCCGATATACAGGACAAGAGAAGTAGTACTGTGCAGAGTCCATACATACAGAATAAGAACAGATACCGAGAATTACACCCGACATACAGGACAAGAGAAGTAGTACTGTGCAGAGTCCATACATACAGAATAAGAACAGATACTGAGAATTACACCCGACATACAGGACAAGAGAAGTAGTACTGTGCAGAATCCATACATACAGAATAAGAACAGATACCGAGAATTACACCCGATATACAGGACAAGAGAAGTGGTACTGTGCAGAGTCCATACATACAGAACAAGAACAGATACCGAGATCTACACCCGACATACAGGACAAGAGAAGTAGTACTGTGCAGAGTCCATACATACAGAATAAGGACAGATACCGAGAATTACACCCGATATACAGGACAAGAGAAGTGGTACTGTGCAGAGTCCATACATACAGAATAAGAGGAGATACCGAGATCTACACCCGACATACAGGACAAGAGAAGTGGTACTGTGCAGAGCCCATACATACAGAATAAGGACAGATACCGAGAATTACACCCGATATACAGGACAAGAGAAGTAGTACTGTGCAGAGTCCATACATACAGAATAAGAACAGATACCGAGAATTACACCCGACATACAGGACAAGAGAAGTAGTACTGTGCAGAGTCCATACATACAGAATAAGAACAGATACTGAGAATTACACCCGACATACAGGACAAGAGAAGTAGTACTGTGCAGAATCCATACATACAGAATAAGAACAGATACCGAGAATTACACCCGATATACAGGACAAGAGAAGTGGTACTGTGCAGAGTCCATACATACAGAACAAGGACAGATACCGAGATCTACACCCGACATACAGGACAAGAGAAGTAGTACTGTGCAGAGTCCATACATACAGAATAAGGACAGATACCGAGAATTACACCCGACATACAGGACAAGGGAAGTAGTACTGTGCAGAGTCCATACATACAGAATAAGGACAGATACCGAGAATTACACCCGACATACAGGACAAGAGAAGTAGTACTGTGCAGAGTCCATACATACAGAATAAGAACAGATACCGAGAATTACACCCGACATACAGGACAAGAGAAGTAGTACTGTGCACAGTCCATACATAGGGGAGAGAACATATTCTATACAATGTTTAGTCTCCGGGTTGCTATGGTAACGGCGCTCTTTCTTGGTGGCGTCTGCTGGCCTTGATCATACAGTCATTCATCTCGCTGTCTGGAATACGGTTGTCGGATGCGGAGACGTCGGAGTCATTGGATGTCCCTGCAGGTATACTCTACTTCCCTTACAGTCTTAAAGCAACAATGACAGATAAACTGCAGTAACCCACGGCAACCACAGACAGTGCCGGAACACACATTACAATGTGCTTGTTATACTGTTTTATAATAAAGATACAATGTAGTTTGCTTATATTTTCCCTGGCTTACTACAAAGTTACAATGTACAGTCTGATCACTGGGGGATGGGAGGCCGAGGAAACGCTTCCTTCTACAAAGTTACCATAAACAGAGCCTTGAAAAAGTATTCATACCCCTTGAAATTCCCCACATTTTGTTGCACCCAAAAACGTAAATGTATTTTATTGGGATTTTATGTGATGGACCAACACAAAGTGTCACATAATTGTGAAGGAAAATGATACAAATAAATATGTGAAAAGTGTGGGGGGAGGGGCATTTGTATGGCGCCCTCCGGAGTCAATACTTTGTAGAACCCCCTTTCTCTACAAGTCTTTTTGGGGGTGTCTCTACCAGCTTTGCCCATCTAGAGAGGACATTTCTGCCCATTCTTCTTCTTTGTAAAATATCTCAAGCTCTGTCAGATTGGATGGAGAGCGTCTGTGATCAGCGATTTTCAAGTCTCGCCACAGATTCTCAATGTGATTTAGGTCTGGACTGTGACTGGGCCATTCTAACACATGAATATGCTTTGATCTAAACCATTCCATTGTAGCTCTGGCTGTATGTTTCGGGTCGTTGTCCTGCTGGATGGGGTCCCGCCCCCCCCCCCCCCAGTCTCAAGTCTTTTGCCGACTCTAACAGGTTTTCTTCTAAGATTGTCCTGTATTTGGCTCCATCCATCTTCCCATCAACTCTGACCAGCTTCCCTGTCCCTGCTGAAGAAAACCATCCCCACCACATGATGCTGCCACCACCATGTTTCACAGTGGGGATGGTGTGTTCAGGGGGATGGGCAGTGTTAGTTTTCCCCACACATAGCGTTTTGCTTTTAGGCCATAAAGTTGAATTTTGGTGTCATGTGAGCAGATCACCTTCTTCCACATGTTTGCTCCCCTCCCCCACATGGCTTCTCACAAACTACAAACAGGACTTCTTATGACTTTCTTCCTCCAATGTCTTTCTTCTTGTCACTCTTCCATAAAGGGCAGATTTGTGGAGAACACGACTAATAGTTGTCCTGTGGACAGACTCTCCCCCCTGAGCTGTGGATCTCTGCAGCTCCTCCAGAGTTCCCATGGACCTCTTGGCTCTTCTCTGATGAATGCTCTCCTTGCCCGGCCCGGTCAGTTTAGGTGGACGGCCGTGTCTTGGTAGGTTTGCGGTTGTACCCATACTCTTTCCATTTTCCGATGATGGATTGAACAGAGCTCCGTGAGATGGTCAAAGCTTGGGAGACCTAACCCTGCTTTATACTTCTCCACAACTTTATCCCTGACCTGTCTGGTGTGTTCCTTGGCCTTCATGATGCTGTTTGTTCACTAACGTTCTCTAACAAACCTCTGAGGGCTTCACAGAACAGCTGTATTTATACTGAGATTAAATGACACACAGGTGGACTCTATTTACTAATTAGGTGACTTCTGAAGGTAATTGGATCCACTAGATTTTAGTTATCAGAGTAAAGGGGGCTGAATACAAATGCCCCCCCCCCCCCCACACTTTTCACATATTTATTTGTATCATTTTCCTTCCACTTCACAATTATGTGACACTTTGTGTTGGTCCATCACATAAAATCCCAATTAAATACATTTATGTTTTTGGTTGTAAGAAAATGTGGAGAATTTAAAAGGGTATGAATACTTTTTCAAGGCATGTCACAGTCTGATCACTGGGGGGGGAGGGGGGAGACTGAGGAAATGCTTCCTCCCGCCTGCAGAAGACTGATGACATCTCAGACTGGGCAATAGTCACTGATTGGAGCTCAAGAACAGCTTTCTGATGATAAAAAGTGGAGCTCATTCTGGAATCTCTTACTGTATATTGGGACATGTTAGGATTTTATTTCCGTAGATACAAAGTTACTGACAGGTCCTCTTTAACCCCCCCCCCCCCCCCCCCCTGGCTCCATTTATATTTATTGACATGTAAATTTTTTTTGTCTTAAACCTGCAGGAATGTGAACTTGCCAGTAGGTGGCAGTGTGAGATCACATTACACAATGCAGACTAACTGGAGTTTTATGCTGGATGTACAAAAACAAAAAATAGGAAAAAAACAAAAACAATATACTGTACATAAAATGATATCTTTTATTTATTTATTTAATTTTAATTTTTTTTTTTTTTTAAAGCTCCGAATGAACGTTCACCATCTTTGGCAAATGTCAACTTCTACCATTTATGTCTATTGATTTTGCATTGGGGAATTTCGTCTTCATATTCCCTCATATTTCTGAAGTTCTGTATCATTGTTCTGGACCCCCAAGTGTCAGGGTGTCATTGTTCTGGATCCCCCAAGTGTCAGGGTGTCATTGTTCTGGGACCCCCAAGTGTCGGGGTGTCATTGTTCTGGGACCCCCAAGTGTCAGGGTCTCATTGTTCTGGGATCTCCAAGTGTCAGGGTGTCATTGTTCTGGATCCCCCAAGTGTCAGGGTGTCATTGTTCTGGATCCCTTAAGTGTCAGGGTGTCATTGTTCTGGATCCCTTAAGTGTCAGGGTGTCATTGTTCTGGATCCCTTAAGTGTCAGGGTGTCATTGTTCTGGATCCCCCAAGTGTCAGGGTGTCATTGTTCTGGACCCCCAAGTGTCAGGGTGTCATTGTTCTGGACCCCCAAGTGTCAGGGTGTCATTGTTCTGGGACCCCCAAGTGTCAGGGTGTCATTGTTCTGGGACCCCCAAGTGTCGGGTGTCATTGTTCTGGACCCCCAAGTGTCAGGGTGTCATTGTTCTGGGACCCCTAAGTGTCAGGGTGTCATTGTTCTGGACCCCCAAGTGTCAGGGTGTCATTGTTCTGGGACCCCCAAGTGTCAGGGTGTCATTGTTCTGGGACCCCCAAGTGTCAGGGTGTCATTGTTCTGGATCCCCCAGTGTCAGGGTGTCATTGTTCTGGATCCCCAAGTGTCAGGGTGTCATTGTTTTGGGGCCTCCAAGTGTCAGGGTGTCATTGTTCTGGGACCCCCAAGTGTCAGGGTCTCATTGTTCTGGGATCTCCAAGTGTCAGGGTGTCATTGTTCTGGTCCCCCAAGTGTCGGGGTGTCATTCTTCTGGACCCCCAAGTGTCAGGGTGTCATTGTTCTGGACCCCCAAGTGTCAGGGTGTCATTGTTCTGGATCCCTTAAGTGTCAGTGTGTCATTGTTCTGGATCCCCCAAGTGTCAGGGTGTCATTGTTCTGGACCCCCAAGTGTCAGGGTGTCATTGTTCTGGATCCCCCAAGTGTCAGGGTGTCATTGTTCTGGATCCCTTAAGTGTCAGGGTGTCATTGTTCTGGGACCCCCAAGTGTCAGGGTCTCATTGTTCTGGGATCACCAAGTGTCAGGGTGTCATTGTTCTGGACCCCCAAGTGTCAGGGTGTCATTGTTCTGGACCCCCAAGTGTCAGGGTGTCATTGTTCTGGATCCCTTAAGTGTCAGGGTGTCATTGTTCTGGATCCCCCAAGTGTCAGGGTGTCATTGTTCTGGACCCCCAAGTGTCGGGTGTCATTGTTCTGGACCCCCAAGTGTCAGGGTGTCATTGTTCTGGATCCCTTAAGTGTCAGGGTGTCATTGTTCTGGATCCCCCAAGTGTCAGGGTGTCATTGTTCTGGACCCCCAAGTGTCAGGGTGTCATTGTTCTGGATCCCCCAAGTGTCAGGGTGTCATTGTTCTGGACCCCCAAGTGTCGGGGTGTCATTGTTCTGGAGCCCCAAGTGTCAGGGTGTCATTGTTCTGGATCCCTTAAGTGTCAGGGTGTCATTGTTCTGGATCCCCCAAGTGTCAGGGTGTCATTGTTCTGGACCCCCAAGTGTAAGGGTGTCATTGTTCTGGATCCCCCAAGTGTCAGGGTGTCATTGTTCTGGATCCCTTAAGTGTCAGGGTGTCATTGTTCTGGATCCCCCAAGTGTCAGGGTGTCATTGTTCTGGGACTCCCAAGTGTCAGGGTCTCATTGTTCTGGGATCTCCAAGTGTCAGGGTGTCATTGTTCTGGGACCCCCAAGTGTCAGGGTGTCATTGTTCTGGACCCCCAAGTGTCAGGGTGTCATTGTTCTGGGACCCCCAAGTGTCAGGGTGTCATTGTTCTGGGACCCCCAAGTGTCAGGGTGTCATTGTTCTGGACCCCCAAGTGTCAGGGTGTCATTGTTCTGGACCCCCAAGTGTCAGGGTGTCATTGTTCTGGGACCCCCAAGTGTCAGGGTGTCATTGTTCTGGACCCCCAAGTGTCAGGGTGTCATTGTTCTGGGGCCCCCAAGTGTCAGGGTGTCATTGTTCTGGATCCCCCAAGTGTCAGGGTGTCATTGTTCTGGATCCCCCAAGTGTCAGGGTGTCATTGTTCTGGATCCCTTAAGTGTCAGGGTGTCATTGTTCTGGATCCCCCAAGTGTCAGGGTGTCATTGTTCTGGATCCCTTAAGTGTCAGGGTGTCATTGTTCTGGATCCCCCAAGTGTCATGTTGTCATTGTTCTGGGACCCCCAAGTATCAGGGTGTCATTGTTCTGGGGCCCCCAAGTGTCAGGGTGTCATTGTTCTGGATCCCCCAAGTGTCAGGGTGTCATTGTTCTGGGACCCCCAAGTGTCAGGGTGTCATTGTTCTGGACCCCCAAGTGTCAGGGTGTCATTGTTCTGGACCCCCAAGTGTCAGGGTGTCATTGTTCTGGATCCCCCAAGTGTCAGGGTGTCATTGTTCTGGATCCCCCAAGTGTCAGGGTGTCATTGTTCTGGATCCCCCAAGTGTCAGGGTGTCATTGTTCTGGATCCCTTAAGTGTCAGGGTGTCATTGTTCTGGATCCCCCAAGTGTCAGGGTGTCATTGTTCTGGATCCCCCAAGTGTCAGGGTGTCATTGTTCTGGATCCCCCAAGTGTCATGTTGTCATTGTTCTGGGACCCCCAAGTATCAGGGTGTCATTGTTCTGGATCCCCCAAGTGTCAGGGTGTCATTGTTCTGGGACCCCCAAGTGTCAGGGTGTCATTGTTCTGGGACCCCCAAGTGTCGGATGTCATTGTTCCGGGACCCCCAGTGTCAGGGTGTCATTGTTCTGGACCCCCAAGTGTCAGGGTGTCATTGTTCTGGATCCCCCAAGTGTCAGGGTGTCATTGTTCTGGGATCCCTAAGTGTCGGGTGTAATTGTTCTGGACCCCCAAGTATCAGGGTGTCCTTGTTCTGGGACCCCTAAGTGTCGGGGTGTCATTGTTCTGGGACCCCCCAAGTGTCAGGGTGTCCTTGTTCTGGGATAGGAGGAATTTCCCATGATTCCGATGGGTTGGTATTTCGCACAGCGGATGGATTTCTGGCCTCCCGTCACCCCAGACTGGGAGAAACTGAAAGAAAAAATTCATCTTCTATATTTACAGGCTGACCTCACTGCCAGGAAGAAGATTAACCCCCCGTGTGCCGGGACCTACAATCTGCTGATTGGCTGATTCTGGAAGGGGGGATGTGATGGAGAATATTCGGAGGTGTGACATCATTAGATAAAAAGGAATCAAAGACTGTCAGGAGGGGGAGGGGCAGCAGACTGACTAAGCAAGGTGGGGGAGGGGGGGGCATATTTATAAACAGAACCCAAGAAGAGAAGTGGTACTGTGCAGAGTCCATACATACAGAATAAGAGGAGATACCGAGAATTACACCCGACATACAGGACAAGAGAAGTAGTACTGTGCAGAGTCCATACATACAGAATAAGGACAGATACCGAGAATTACACCCGACATACAGGACAAGAGAAGTAGTACTATGCAGAGTCCATACATACAGAATAAGAACAGATACCGAGAATTACACCCGACATACAGGACAAGAGAAGTGGTACTGTGCAGAGTCCATACATACAGAATAAGAACAGATACCGAGAATCACACCCGACATACAGGACAAGAGAAGTAGTACTGTGCAGAGTCCATACATACAGAATAAGAACAGATACCGAGAATTACACCCGACATACAGGACAAGAGAAGTAGTACTGTGCAGAGTCCATACATACAGAATAAGAACAGATACCGAGAATTACACCCGTCATACAGGACAAGGGAAGTGGTACTGTGCAGAGTCCATACATACAGAATAAATATGGTGAAATGTTCCCGGTGATGTCACCATATTCTGGTCTCGGTGTCGTTTCTCCTAAACTTTGCACAGAGCTCCTCCATGTTTGGTTTGCCTCCCTTAATATTTACATAGAATTTTCACTCTCCGATTCCAAATTATAATTGGAATGTGGGGCAAAATGAGATATTGCCGGCGGTGTGAAATATCCTCTCCAACCAAATTTTTTAATATTTTATAATCGCCAACTTTCCGGTGGTACCTTTGCTGGAAGTAAATATTCAAATTTTGACCCTAATTTTTGCCTTAAAATTTGATCTTATTGATAGAAATAAAATACTATAAGAGATGAATAAATACTATAAATAAAAATAAAATAACAAATAAATCTTATAAATAAAAATAAGTAATATAATTTTAAATACATTTTATAAATACAAATAAATCTTATAAATCATATACTGTAAAAACTATAAATAAAAAAATAAAATCATATAAATAAAAATGTTATAAATAAAAATAAATAGTATACTGTTAAGTAATATCATTTTAAATACATTTTATAAATACAAATAAATCTTATAAATCATATACTGTAAAAACTATAAATAAAAATAAAAATTTTATAAATAAAAACAAATAGTATACTGTAAATACTATAAATAAAAATAATATAAATAAATAATAGTCTGTAAATACTATATATAAAAAATAATATAAATACATGGTATTAATAAAAATAAATAGTATACTGTAAATACGGTACTATAAATAAAAAATTTATAAATAAAAATAAATAGTATACTGTAAATACTATAAACAAAAATAATATAAATAAATAATAGTCTGTAAATACTATATATAAAAATAATATAAATAAATGGTATAAAGAAAAAATAAATAATATACTGTAAGTAAAAATAATATCAGTAAATAGTATAAATAAATAATACACAGTATCTCACAAAAGTAAGTACACCCCTCACATTTTTGTAAATCTTCTCTTCTATCTTTTCATGTGACAACACTGAAGAAATGACACTTGTCTACAATGTAAAGTAGTGAGTGTACAGCTTGTATAACAGTGTAAATTTGCCGTCCCCTCAAAATAACTCAACACACAGCCATTAATGTCTACAATTAATGGCAACAAAAGTCAGTACACCCCCTAAGTGAAAATGTCCAAATTGGGCCCAAAGTGTCAATATTTTGTGTGGCCGCCATTATTTTCCAGCACTGCCTTAACCCTCTTGGGCATGGAGGTCACCAGAGCTTCACAGGTTGTCACTGGGGTCCTCTTCCCCTCCTCCATGACGACATCACAGAGCTGGTGGATGTTGGAGACCTTGCGCTCCTCCATCTTCCATTTGAGGATGTCCCACAGATGATCAATAGGGTTTAGGTCTGGAGACATGCTTGGCCAGTCCATCACCTTTACCCTCAGCTTCTTTAGCAAGGCAGTGGTGGTCTTGGAGGTGTGTTTGGGGTGGTTATCATGTTGGAATACTGCCCTGCGGCCCAGTCTCTGAAGGGAGGGGATCATGCTCTGCTTCAGTATGTCACAGTACATGTACACTCCCACCACCATGACACTCCCACCACTATGACACTCCCACCACCATGACACTCCCCCACCATGACACTCCCACCACCATGACACTCCCCCCACCATGACACTCCCCCCAACATGACACTCCCCCCACCATGACACTCCCCCCACCATGACACTCCCCCCAACATGACACTCCCACCACCATGACACTCCCACCCCCATGACACTCCCCCCACCATGACACTCCCCCCACCATGACACTCCCCCCACCATGACACTCCCACCACCATGACACTCCCCCCACCATGACACTCCCCCCACCATGACACTCCCACCCCCATGACACTCCCACCCCCATGGCACTCCCACCACCATGACACTCCCCCCACCATGAAACTCCCACCACCATGACACTCCAACCACCATGACACTCCCCCACCACCATGACACTCCCCCCACCATGACACTCCCCCCACCATGACACTCCCACCACCATGACTGACTGTAGACAAGACACACTTGTCTTTGTCCTCCTCACCTGGTTGCCCCCACACACGCCTGACACCATCTGACACCAAATACGTCATGAGACCACAGGACGTGGTTCCAGTAATCCATGTCCTTAGTCTGCTTGTCTTCAGCAAACTGTTTGCGGCTCTTTCTTGTGCATCATCTTTATTTGTATTCATAAAATGTATTTAAAATTATATTATTTATATCTATTTATAAGATTTATTTGTTATTTTATTTTTATTTATATTATTTATTTATCTATTATATATATATATATATAATATATATATTATATATATTATATTATATATATATATATATATATTATATATATATATATATATATAGTATTTTATTTCTATCAATAAGATCACATTTTAAAGCAAAAATAAGGACAAAATTTGAATATTTACGTTAAAAGTTTTAATTTTACACATTGTGACCTTTTAAATATATTTAAAGAATTTTGATAATTCTGTGTTAACCATTTCCTTCCTCATTTTCATTATGGTATAAGAAGGTTTCAGTATTTCTATGTATCTCATATGGACTGAGCTAAAGGCAAATTCCACCTTTTGCAAAAAATAAATAAATGCGCCAGAATTAATAGAAGAAAAAAAAAAAAAGAAGAAAAATGCATATATTATTTTTTTGTATTGGAGCCTAAAAAGCTTTGCCAAGCACAAATCAGTAGCCTACATGTGCTGAGCTCAGGCCCCTGCAGTCTATTCCTCCAGCCCAGGTTTGTGCCGGGGTATGGACCCTTGGTGATGGGGCTGTTTTAATGTACTTCAAGTGAAGTGGCATCAATATACTTGTGCTGCTCCACTTGAGAACTACAAGTCCCTTTGCTGTGGTGGCAGATGCCACTTTTAGTCTTTTCATTGGTACGTCCAGGTGGAGCCATACCAGATATTAAAAAAAAACACACAGGGTGCTCCAGGAAGAAGAACCTCTGGATTCATGTTGACCAAGGGGAGGTCAAAATACCCTTCCATAATCCGAAAACAGCAAGAGAAATGTGTGTTGCAGATTATGGTGTATCTAAAGATGGGTCGGAGCCATCATGTTTGGTGAGTAGATCTAGTCCAAAAAGAGAGAACGTCTTGAGAGGTGAACACAGAACGAAGAATTTTTTTTTTTTTTTTGAGAAGGCACAAGCTCGTATTCCTCAGGTCACCGAAAAAAGCTCTATATTACTTGCCAAACATGATTCCAACCCATCCTTAAAAACACCATAATCCGAAGCACGCACTCACACACTCCCCCCCCCCCCCCCTGAAGCACGTCTTACCAATGGGTATTTTGCCCTCCCCTTAATCAATAAGTATACCACCCACTTGGGGGCCCACCAGAAGATCCAGGATCGGGAACCCTAGAGGCATCATGAGCCACCAGCTTCAAGTTCCATGGTGACAGGGGTTTTCTCCACCTGCACCAACATAGGTTTGGGCATCATACTCACCAGATGTAAGGTAAACAATTTTCTCCATGTCTACCTAAACTTTCTTGAGTCCACCACTATCCACTTGAAGACCAGGCCTTTTCTGGCACTTTTTGTTGACAAGTTAAAATCTGTATTTTTTTGATCCAGGATTGGGAACCCCCCGAGGCATCAGGAGCCACCAGCTTCAAGCTCCATGGTGACAGGGATTTTCTCCACCTGCACCAACATAGGTCTGCGTGTCATACTCACCAGATGTAAGGTAAACAATTTTCTCCTTGTCTACCTAAACTTTCTCGAGTCCACCACTATCCACTTGAAGACCAGGCCTTTTCTGGCACTTTTTGTTGACAAGTAAAAATCAGTATTTTCTTGATCCGGGGTTGAGAACCCCCGAGGCATCATGAGCCACCAGCTTCAAACTAAATGGTGACAGGGGTTTTCGCCACCTGCACCAACATAGGTTTGCGTGTCATACTCACCAGATGTAAGGTAAACAATTTTCTCTATGTCTACCTAATCTTTCTTGAGTCCACCACTATCCACTTGAAGCCCAGGCCTTTTCTGGCACTTTTTGTTGACAAGTAAAAATCTGTATTTTTTTGATCCAGGATTGAGAACCGCCGAGGCATCATGAGCCACCAGCTTCAAGTTCCATGGTGACAGGGGTTTTCTCCACCTGCACCAACATAGGTTTGAGCATCATACTCACCAGATGTAAGGTAAACAATTTTCTCCATGTCTACCTAAACTTTCTCAAGTTCACCACTATCCACTTGAAGCCCAGGCCTTTTCTTGGCACTTTTTGTTGACAAGTAAAAGTCAGTATTTTTTTTTTGCATGTCCCCACTGACATTATGTTCACATAATTGTGAAGTGAAAGGAAAATGATAAATGATACACGTAAATATGTGAAAAGTGTGTGGGGGGGGGGGGCATTTGTATGGCGCCCCCCGAGTCAATACTTTGTAGAACCCCCTTTCTCTGCAATTACAGCTGCAAGTCTTTTTGGGGATGTCTCTACCAGCTTTGCACATCTAGAGAGGGACATTTTTGCAAAATACAGTATCTCAAGCTCTGTCAGATTGGATGGAGAGCATCTGTGAACAACAATTTTCAAGTCTTGCCACAGATTCTCAATGGGATTTAGGTCTGGACTGTGACTGGGCCATTCTAACACATGAATATGCTTTCATCTAAACCATTCCATTGTAGCTCTGGCTGTATGTTTCGGGTCGTTGTCCTGCTGGAAAGTGAACCTCCCCCCCAGTCTCAAGTCTTTTGCCGACTCTAACAGGTTTTCTTCTAAGATTGTCCTGTATTTGGCTCCATTCATCTTCCCATCAACTCTGACCAGCTTCCCTGTCCCTGCTGTCGAAAACCATCCCCACCACATGATGCTGCCACCACCATGTTTCACGGTGGGATGGTGTGTTCAGGGGGATGTGCAGTGTTAGTTTTCCCCCACACATAGAGTTTTGCTTTTAGGTCAAAAAGTAAAATGTTGGTATCATCTGACCAGATCACCTTCTTCCACATGTTTGCTCCCCTCCCCCACATGGCTTCTCACAAACTACAAACAGGACTTCTTATGACTTTCTTTCTCCAATGTCTTTCTTCTTGTCACTCTTCCATAAAGGGCAGATTTGTGGAGAGCACGACTAATGCCGCGTACACACGGTCGGAATTCTCGTCGGAAAAAGCTCTGATGGTTTTCCCGTCGGAATTCCAACGGAATTTCGCTCAAACTGTCTTGCCTACACACGGTCACACCAAATTCCGACGGTCAATAACACCACGCCTTAAAAAACGTTTGAATGCGCTATAAAAGGGAAGTTTAATGCTTCCGAGCATGCGTCGAATTGTTTCCGGGCATGGGTCGGTATTTTGCGTCTCGGAATTGCATACACACGATCGGAAAATTCGATAGAAAGGTTTTCCGTCTGAAAAATTAAGAACAGGTTCTCAATCCAAAGTCCGTTGGAAATTCCGACAGAAAAAGACCGATGGGCGTACACATGGCCATAAATCCGATGAAAAGCTCCCATCGGACTGTTTCCATCGGAGATTTCGACCGTGTGTACGCCGCATAATAGTTGTCCTGTGGACAGACTCTCCCCCCTGAGCTGTGGATCTCTGCAGCTCCTCCAGAGTTACCATGGACCTCTTGGCTGCTTCTCTGATGAATGCTCTCCTTGCCCGGCCCGGTCAGTTTAGGTGGACGGCCATGTCTTGGTAGGTTTGCAGTTATGCCATACTCTTTCCATTTTCAGATGATGGATTGAACAGAGCTCCGTGAGATGGTCAAAGCTTGGGAGATTTTTTTTTTATAACCTGACCCTGCTTTATACTTCTCCACAACTTTATCCCTGACCTGTCTGGTGTGTTCCTTGGCCTTCATGATGCTGTTTGTTCACTAAGGTTCTCTAACAAACCTCAGAGGGCTTCACAGAACAGCTGTACTTATACTGAGATTAAATGACACACAGGTGGACTCTATTTACTAATTAGGTGACTTCTAAAGGCAATTGGTTCCACTAGATTTTAGTTAGGGGTATCAGAGTAAAGGGGGCGCCATACAAATGCACGTCACACTTTTCATATATTTATTTGTAAACAAATTTGAAAATCATTTATCATTTTCCTTCCACTTCACAATGATGTGCCACTTTGTGTTGGTCCATCACATAAAATCCCGTTTATGTTTTTGGTTGTAACATGACAAAATGTGGAAAATGTCAAGGGGTATGAATACTTTTTCAGGGCACTGTATACGTATTGTGGTCTTGAAGTAGCTATACCCCCAAATACACTCTACACTATAAGGACTCTCCTGCCTGATCTTTTTTGCCTAGTAGACACTTCAAGCTACCATTCAGGTTTTAATTTTGCTTTCTCAGACTGAACCCTCGGACCCTAGAGGGCTGCTACCATCCAAATCCCTACCCCTAGATTCAGCAAGGGGATGGAAAAGTAGACTTAGCCTTCGGGTTGATTCTATTAAAAATATCCCTTTACCACGGAATGATAGGCATAGGCTACAATTGAGTTACACATTTGTACAAATACATTTTAACAAGATGTGGTGTCCAGACCTCCTTATAGCGGTTCTGCACTCGGTATATATATATTTTTTTGGGGGGGGGGGTATACAAAGGATACTTACCTAAATTGGGGGACTCACCTGTTCCATCTTCCATCTCGATCGCCCTCCGTTTTCCTCCGAGAAGATTCTTTATATTCTTCTTTCTCTGCTGGGGGCCATCTTGCCTGTGGGCATGGGAAAGCCCACAGGCACTTTAGATGGCCCAGCATGCACCGCCGTTACTGCGCCGAGCTCGCGCGTGCGCAGTAACGGCAAAGTGCAGCTCACGTTCTCCGAAATCTCGCGAGATGTCGGCACATCTGCCGACATCTCGCGAGATTTCGGAAGATGTGTCCGAAATCTGGCGAGATGTCGGCACATCTGCCGACATCTCGCGAGATTTCGGAAGATGTGACCGAAATCTCGCGAGATTTCGGAAGATGTGACCGAAATCTCGCGAGATTTCGAAAGATGGCCGCACTGTCTCCTGGGATCAATGACACCAGATCCCAGGAGACAGTGCGGCGTGACGAGGATCCCCGCACAGACCCCCCCCACCCCCGCAGAGACTGAGGACAGGAAGACATCAATTACAAGGTAAGTAAAAAAAAAAACAAAAAAAAAACACATTTCATTTAGTACTCTTTGCCTGATTTGGAAGGCAAAGAGATTTACTTAATGAAATGTGTGCCGAACCGCTTTATGACCAACCAGCAGTCACTTAGAAGAAGTTTTGGATAGAAGGGGATAGCTGAAAAGGGCAGTAAGCAGCCACGTTGGCTCTAAAAAAATCCACCACCACATGGCTCCATGGCAAAGAAAAAAAAGAGAAAAAGGCTTGATGGCTGAGCCCAAGCCAGGCCTTCCTGGCCTTATGGTGTACATTGGTGTCTACATTCTGTTGGCTCACGTCCCCCCCCCCCCCCGGCCATGTTGACTTTGAGATTATCCAGCTTGATTCACACAACGAAAACAGCGAGTGGTCGAACAATAGCCCCTCCGAGGTGCTAAACGTCTACGCTTATGTGGCCAAGCGAACCACAATAAGGGCAGGATTGTGTTGTTTCAAACCGCCATCTGCCCGATCTACGGACACGCCAAGCCCTGACGTCATGCCAGCCACCAACTGCTAGAGAGATGGGCCTGCCAGGTTGGCACGAACTACTACATCGCTTAGCCACATTTGGTGACCATGGAGGAACTACCGGACCTCGCAAGCAAAGAAATGATTGCCAGAGAGGTTGCAAGAGACAAAAAGATGATAGTTCGATCTCATCGGTCATGTTTCAGAGTAGAAATAGTTGCATCGCTTACACCCTTGTTGAGATGTTTTTCTAAAGCGTACAGCAGCTTTTCCAGAGAACATGAAGAGGTTGTGGTACTTTATATTGGTGAAAGCTATAGTGGACGTTTCCTCAAAATGGATCTCCAAGACATAGAAAGTCATTAATATCACTTAATAGTTTGCTAGTGGGATCCTGCCTAGAGCTGCTTCTCATCGTATAACATATGTCCCAAACTATTACGTGATATTAATGGCTTTCTACGTCCTGGAGATCCATTTTGAGGGTATGACCACTATAGATTTCACCAATATAAAGTATCACCACTTCTTCATGTTCCATGGAAAAGCTGCTGTATGCGTTAGAAAACATCTCAACAAGGGTGTAAGGGATACAACTATAATAGCTTGCTAGTGGGACCCTACCTAGAGCTGCTTCTCATCGTATGTCCCAAACTATTACCCGCCAAACTTCACATATCTCAAGTATTCCTTAGCACAGGGGTGCCCAACCGCTGGCCCAGCAGGCTACACGTGGCCTGTGGAGCCTTGTGATGTGGCCGCCTGGCCGGTGACCCTCCTGCTCTGGGATGGCAGGTTGTCAAGCCCAGATCGCAGGTTCCTCGACCCGCCATCCCAGAGCATCAGTTATTTTTCCGAATAGAGCCGGCACTATTGGAAGAACGGCTGCGGAGGGAGCGGAAGCCACATAAGCCAATGCTTCTTGCATAGCGCTGACTCCTGTTGCAAGGGGAGTGATACCAATTGCACTCCACCTGGGACAGCAACAGCCGGCCATTTCTGTAGCAAGGGAGATACCTGAGCGGAAGATTGTTATTAAAGGTCAGTTTATATTCTAAAATCACTGTGTATACAGTATATGGGCATATCTCTTCTGCAGTGGTTACTGGGCTGCTTTCAAACTGATCCGCAGGTGCACCACAGTGCACCTGCGCAGGGCTATCTTAAAGGCAGGGCAAAAGGGGCAGTTGCCCTGGGCCCTGTCATTGTTGTGGGGCCCAAAGCAGCTGCCTCATACTTGCCAACTATCCCAGTTTAAATTCCCTCGTCCCTTGAGGTTTTAGTCCTGTGCTGTGTCCTGATATCTCAGTGTGAAGTTCTGTTACTAATGCTGCCCAGCTCTGCCCTATTGTTGTGTACAGATGACTCACCTGCAGACCCTGTGTTTACATGTAAATAACAGCATTGATATGTAAATAGAAGCGGACAGGCAGCATTCATATGTAAACATAGGCGGTATTCATATGTATATCATGCCCCCCTGAGGTCATATCCACCATCACCTATACTGAATGCTGCCCACTGGGGAGATAAAGGGGCATGCTTGAAAGTCCTGCCTACAACTGTATTAATTAAGCCTAACATC
The DNA here is from genome assembly GCA_028564925.1 of Lithobates sylvaticus. Classification (NCBI taxonomy): domain Eukaryota; kingdom Metazoa; phylum Chordata; class Amphibia; order Anura; family Ranidae; genus Lithobates; species Lithobates sylvaticus. The sequence continues at coordinate 30,757,935 of CM053038.1, forward strand.
AGCCTGTTCTGCAAAAGTAAGCAAATTAGTGGGGTAGGAGGGTAATGTGGGGTGTGCAGAGGTAGGCAGATCAGGAATTACAGTTTGGGGTGCACAAGTGAGCAAGGAGGGGATGTATGGAGGTAAGGAAGGTGGGTGCAAAGATCAGCAGAGGAGGAGGTAGCGTTAAAGGGGAGGGGGATTGGAGTGGAGAGGATGGGGGAGGTTTGGGGTGCAGAGGTTAGCATGGGTTTTAGGATGCAAAGGTGTACTGACAGGGCGGATAAAGATGGAGGTCGCGTGTAGGGCTGCCCGTTCATTTCAATGGGCTGCTCTATGCACTATAAACGTGGAAGAAAGTCCCAAACCCGTTTTCAAAATCACACGGTGCCAAGGCACATGTCAGCAGATGCGTGAGGGTGTCATTAACAATTAATGGCTCTGCTGTGTATCTGCTAAAGGGTAGCACATTTCTCTGGTGTCAGGAAAGCGATTTTGCATGCGTTCCCGACGCACACAAATGTGAACGTAGGCTAAATGTCTCAGTTACATTGGTGGTCAGTGTAAGTCTTCTCATTACATTGGTGCTTGGTGTAGAATCTTTTCATTCACACTAGTGGCCAGTGTGAATGTCCCCCTTACATTGGTGGTCCGTGTAAATCCCTCCTTACATTGGTGATTACTGTGAATGCTTAAATTACATTACTGGTCAGTGTGAATCCCCATTACATTAGCGGTCAGTGTAAATCCCCATTACATCGGCGGTCAGTGTAAATCCCCATTACATCGGTGGTCAGTGTAAATCCCCATTACATTAGTGGTTAGTGTAAATCCCCATTACATTAGTGGTCAGTGTAAATCCCTATTACATTAGCGGTCAGTGTAAATCCCCATTACATTGGCGGTCAGTGTAAATTCCCATTACATTGGCGGTCAGTGTAAATCCCTATTACATTAGAGGTCAGTGTAAATACCTATTACATTAGTGGTCAGTATAAATCCCTATTACATTAGTGGTCAGTGTAAATCCCCATTACATTAGCGGTCAGTGTAAATCCCCATTACATTAGCGGTCAGTGTAAATCCCTATTACATTAGCAGTCAGTGTAAATCCCCATTACATTATTGTCAGTGTAAATCCCCATTACATTGGCGGTCAGTGTAAATCCCTATTACATTAGTGGTCAGTGTAAATCCCCATTTCATTAGCGGTCAGTGTAAATCCCTATTACATTAGTGGTCAGTGTAAATCCCCATTACATTAGCGGTCAGTGTAAATCCCTATTACATTGGTGGACAGTGATTAAACTCCTCTTTATATTGGTAGTCGGTAAAAAAAAAAAATCAGCATGGCCATTGATCACACCCTCCCCTCCCCCCAGCACTGTCACTGATCCCAGGAGTTTTCTGTCTATTAATGGGTCCCCTCACCTCCCCAGTCCATGGTGTGCAGGAAGTGAGGATATGATGTGCTGTAACCTCTAGCAACCAATCAGTAATGATGTGCAGTAACCTCTAGCAACCAGTGAGCAGTATTGATGTATAGAAATCTCTAGCAGCCAATCAACAAGCAGAAATAATGTGCTGTAACCTCTAACAACTAATCAGTGAGCCGTAATGTGTGCTGTAACCTCTAGCAACCAGTCAGTGAGCGGTAATGATACACTGTAACCTCTGGCAACCAATCACAATCACTGCCTGATCTGATTCAGTAAACGGATTTTGAGTCTGGGCAGATGGGATCAGAGGGCCCATAGAGTAGAGCCGGCTGTGTCCATGTCCGCTCTACATATGCAGAGCGGACATGGACCTGTCATCTGCCCACTCCGCTCACTGTCGCTTAAGTGGCCCTCATTCTTCAAAAGGGTGGGTACCCTTGCCTTAACATTTGTACGCTATATAGCCAAAGGTTTGTGGGCCATCACCCCTTTCTCAGCGTTTTAAAACCACCAACTTGGAGTTTCCCCAGCCACCTTTATGGTTATACCAGCCTCCACTCTTCTAGGAAGACTCTACATAACATCTTGGAGTATGTGGTAATTTGTGGCGATTCAGAAGACTCATGGGGTCAGGTAAGTTGAGACAAGACTCCCTCTTTCACAATCTGTGATCCATTTCATCCCGAAGGTGTTCAGTTCAGTAGGGGTGAGATCAGGGCTACGCGTTGGACGCTCAAGTTCCTCCTCACAAAACTGGTCAAACCCTTGTTTTTAGGGAGCTGGCTTTGTGCATTGGGGGGGGGGGGGGGGGGGGGACGACAATCATGCTGGAACAGTTATGCCCCATACACATGGTCGGATTTTCGGACGGAAAATGTCCTATCAGACCATGTTGTCGGAAATTCCGACCGTGTGTGGGCTCCATCGGACTTTTTCCATCGGATTTTCCGACGGACAAAGTTTTATCTCCTGCTCTCAAATTTTCCGACAACAAAGTCCTATCGTACTTTTTCCGATCGTGTGTAGCGAATTCCGACGGACAAAGTGCCACGCATGCTCAGATCACATTACAAGACCAAAGCTATTGGCTACTAGCCTCTACGTAGTCCCGTCGTACGCAACGAACGTCACCACGTTCAGAATGATCGGATTTTCCGACAACTTTGTCCGACCGTGTGTATGCAACACCAGTGTCGGACAAAATCCGTCGGAAAAAATCAGACGGATTTTGTGGTCGGAATTTCCGACCGTGTGTACGGGGCATTAGAAGAGCAGAAGGTTTGATGCGTACAATTGTCTAAAATTTCTTAGTACGCTAATGTATTAACAGTACTCTTTAGCATAAAGGCCTAAAACGTCATAATTTGGAGGATAGGGGCCGGTCTACGTACTTCTGGCCAAATCTTATACATAGACTACATCGTTTTTATGTGTAACCTATAATTTGCCAAAGTGTAAGATGTTGTTATACATTGAATGTGTCAGAAACATACACACCGTGTACACATAGCTCAGCCTTTCTTAATTTGGGTTCCATGGAACCCTGGGGTTTCTGCGGAGGTTTAAAAATTAAGGGTACCAAGAGTATAGGAATGGGGCAGCGAGGTCCAAAATTCACCCCTGTACCACCGAAAACAAGTAGAGTGTGTGTTCATCGGACAGATCGTAGTCTGTACGGCATTGGGCCTCTGGTGAGGGGCAGCAGGTACATGATGCCCCCCCACAGGGCCCTGCACCGAGGGAGCCAAGAGAGTCTAGTCAAATGTGTCTTGTGAAACCAAGCTTACATGAGAAGGGGAAGAAAAAGAAAAAAAGAGAAGGGAAGTGGAAGAAAAAAAATAAAATAAAAAAATAAAAAAAAGAGAAGAGAAGGGGAAGAAAAAAAAGGAAAGAGAAGAAAAGAGAGGGGAAGAAAAAAAAGGAAAGAAGAGAAGGGGAAGAAAAAAAAAGGGAAGAGAAGGGGAAGAAAAAAAAAAAGGAAAGAGAAGAGAAGGGGAAGAAAAAAAAAGGAAAGAGAAGAAAGGGGAAGAAAAAAAAAGAAGGAAAGGGAAAGAGAAGAAGAAGGGGAAGAAAAAAAAGGAAAAGAGAAAGAGAAGGGGAAGAAAAAAAAGAAGGAAAGGGGAAGAAAAAGAAAGAGGGAAGAAAAAAAAGGAAAGAAGAGAAGGGGAAGAAAAAAAAAGGGAAGAGAAGAGAAGGGGAAGAAAAAAAAGGAAAGAGAAGAGAAGGGGAAGAAAAAAAAGGAAAGAGAAGAGAAGGGGAAGAAAAAAAAGGAAAGAGAAGAGAAGGGGAAAAGAAAAAAAAAGTAAAGAGAAGAGAAGGGGAAGAAAAAAAAAAGGAAAGAGAAGAGAAGGGGAAGAAAAAAAAGGAAAGAGAAGAAAAGGGGAAGAAAAAAAAAAGAAAGAGAAGAGAAGGGAAGGGAAAAAAAAGGAAAGAGAAGAGAAGGGGAAGAAAAAAAAGGAAAGAGAAGAGAAGGGGAAGAAAAAAAGGAAAGAGAAGAGAAGGGGAAGAAAAAGGAAAGAGAAGAGAAGGGGAAGAAAAAAAAGGAAAGAAGAAAAAAAGAAGGGGAAAGAAGAAAAAAAAAGGGAAGAGAAGGGGAAGAAAAAAAAGAAGGAAAGAGAAGAGAAGGGAAAGAAAAAAAAAGTAAAGAAAAAAGAAGAGAAGGGAAAGAAAAAAAAAAGGGGGAAAAAAAGAAAAAGAAAGGGGAAAAAAAAAAAAAAAGAAAGGAAAGAAAGAGAAAGGGAAGAAGAAAAAAAAAGGAAAAAGAAGAGAAGGGGAAGAAAAAAAAGGAAAGAAGAGAAGGGGGGAAGAAAAAAAAAAAGGGAAGAGAAGGGGAAGAAAAAAAGAAGGAAAGAGAAGAGAAGGGGAAGAAAAAAAAGAGAAGAGAAAGGGAAGAAAAAAAAAGGAAAGAGAAGAGAAAAAAAGGGGGAAGAAAAAAAGGAAAGAGAAGAGAAGGGGAAGAAAAAAAAGGAAAGAGAAGAGAAGGGGAAGAAAAAAAGGAAAGAGAAGAGAAAGGGAAGAAAAAAGAAAGGAAAGAGAAGAGAAGGGGAAGAAAAAAGAAAGAGAAGAGAAGGGGAAGAAAAAGAAAGAGAAGGAAAAAAAAGAAAAGAAAGGAAAGGGGAAGAAAAAGAAAGAGAAGGAAAGTGGAAGAAAAAGTAAAAAAAAATACAAGAGAAGGGAAGGGGGCGGAAAGGAAAAAAGAAGGAGTAGAGAAGGGAAGGGGGCGGAAAGGAAAAAGAAGAGTAGAGAAGGGAAGGGGGAGAAAAAGAGAAGAAAAAGAAAAAAAGAAGAGAAGGGAAGAGGAAGAAAAAGAGAAGGAAATGGGGAAGAAAAAGAGAAGGGAATGGGAAGAAAAACAGAAGAGAAGAGAAGGGAAGGGAAAGAAAATGATGATTTTTTACATGTAGGAGCAAAGTGCCAGAATTGGCCTGGATAGGAAGTGGTTAATGTGACCTATAAACTCAAGCTGAACAACAAACTGAAACCTTTTAGGTTGGGGGGAAGTAAAAATAAAATATGGTGGCATAAGTGTGCACACCCTTTAACAAATACTTTGTTGAAGCACCTTTTGATTTTATTATAGCACTCAGTCTTTTTGGGTATGAGTCTATCAGCATGGCACATCTTGACTTTTGGCTCTTTGCAAAAAAAACTCCAAATTTGTCAGATTGCGAGGGCATCACCTGGGCACAGCCCTCTTCAGATCAACCCACATATTTTCAATGGGATTCAGGTCTGGGCCTTTCTAAAATGTCAATCTTCTGGTGAAGCCATTTCTTTGTTGATTTGGATGTAGGCTTTGGGTGGTTGTCATGCTGAAAGATAAAGTTCCTCTTCATGTTAAGCTTTCTATCAGAAGCCTGAAGGTTTTGTGCCAATATTGACTGTTATTTGGAACGGTTCATAATTCCCTCTACCTTGACTAAGGCCCCTGTTCCAGCTGAAGAAGAAAAAACAGCCCCAAAGCACGATGCCACCACCACCATGCTTCACGGTGGGTATGGTGTTGAATGAATGAATGATTTGTATAGCGATGCAACTGCAAACTGAATCGCCTCAAGGCGCTTGATCCGACCTGCGTTGATTCCTTCTTAGAAGAGGTGGGTCTTGAGTTTTTTCCTGAAGGCCCGATGGTCTTTTTCCAAGCGGATGTTCGTAGGTAGAGCGTTCCATAGCCGTGGTCCTTGGACTGCAAATCTTCGTTCTCCCCTTGATTTGTCCCGGGACTTGGGGACGAGGAGGAGGTTTTGGTTGATAGATCGGAGGTTGCGATTGGGGGTGTAGTGTTGTATTTTTTCGCATAAGTATTGAGGAGCATCTCCTTGTGTGCATTTGTGGGTCAGGCAGAGGGTCTTGAATGTGATACGATCCTTTACGGTTAGCCAATGGAGGGTCCTCCGGGAGGGGGAGATGGATTCCCATGTTTTTTTTTCCTGTGACTAGTCTTGCTGACGTGTTTTGAACGACTTGTAGGCGTGTAATCTGGAATTTAGGTAGTCCTATGTAGAGGGAGTTTGCGTAGTCGAGTCGAGAGTTTATGATTGTTCCTACCACTATGGCTTTGTCCTTTTCTGGAATGAAGGCGATGAGTCTACGCAGCAGGCGTAGAAGGTGGTAGGATCCGCTGACTACTGATCCGATTTGTGCATCCATTGACATTTCTGAATCGAAGATGACTCAGAGACTTTTGGCATTTATGCTTAGGGGGATGGTCTGTCCAAGGATGGTGGGTGGAGTCGATGGTGTTGTAGATTTAGTTTTCCGGTTTGCATTTAGGAGGAGTTCCGTTTTGGTTCCATTAAGTTTGAGTGAGCTTGTGGACATCCAGTCGTCTATTGATGTGAGGCATTTTTCTAATTCCTGATATTGGTCTTTTTGTCCGGGGATCCGAAGGTAGAGTTGAGTATCATCTGCATATGAGTGGAAGCATAGGTCTGATTTGCTGATGATTTTAACGAGTGGACGGATGTAAATGTTGAAGAGCACGGGTGATAAAGGTGATCCTTGAGGGACTCCATAGGAGACTGTGCGAGATTCAGAGGTTCTTTTGGTGATGTGCAGTGTTGTTTTTGCGCCAAACATATCTTTTGGAATCACAGCAAAAAAGTTCAACCTTGGTTTCCCACATGCTTTTTCGGAGATTTTAGAAGTGTTTTTGCAAAATTTATCTGGGCTTGGATGTTTTTCTTCGTAAGAAAAGGCTTCCATCTTGCCACTCTACCCCATAGCCCAGACGTAGGAAGAACACGGGAGATTGTTGTCATTCTTGTGCCATATTTTCTTCACTTGATGATGACTGTCTTCACTGTGTTCCATGGTATATCTAATGCCTTGGAAAAATTCTTTTGTAACCTTCTCCTGACCTTTTAACAGTGAGATCCCTCTGATGCTTTGGAAGCTCTCTGCAGACCATGGCTTTTGCGGTAGGATGCGACTAAGAAAATGTCAGGAAAGACCTACTAGAACAGCTGAACTTTATTTGGGGTTAATTAGAGGCACTTTACATGATGGCAGGTGTGTACTGACTCCTATTAAACACGAGTTTAAATGCGATTGCTTAATTCTGAACAGAGCTACATCCCCAGTTATAAAGCGGGATGTGCACACTTACACAACCACATTATTTTAGTTTATTTTTACCCCCCCCCCCCCCAAAAGATTTCAGTTTGTTTTTCAATTGAGTTGTACAGTTTTTAGTTCACATTAACCACTTGCTGACCGCCCACTGTCAAATGACGGCGGGACGGTTCAGCTACTGTGGCGGGACGCCGTCATATGACGTCGTCTACAATTTGGCCACTGGGGGGGGGGGGGCGCGCGCGCGCCGCCGCGTAGCTGGGGCCTCAGTGCGCGTGCCCGGCGGTCGCGATGACCGCCAGGCACCCCGCGATTGCCCGGTAATCGAGCAGGACGTGGATCGGTGTGTGTAAACACACAGATCCACGTCCTGTCAGAGGAGAGGAGACCGATGGTGTGTCCCTTGTACATAGGGACACCGATCGGTCTCCTCCCCCAGTCAGTCCCCTCCCCCCACAGTAAGAATCACCAAGATAGGGTACACATTAACCCCTGCAGCGCCCCCTAGCGTTAACCCCTTCCCTGCCAGTCACATTTATACAGTAATCAATGCATTTTTATAGCACGGATCGCTGTATAAATGTGAATGGTCCTAAAAATGAGTCAAAAGTGTCCGAAGTGTCCGCCGCAATGTCGCAGTCACGATAAAAAAATCGCAAATCGCCGCCATTACTAGTAAAAAAAAAAAATAATAATAAAAATGCTATAAATCTATCCCCTATTTTGTAGACGCTATAACTTTTGCGCAAACCAATCAATATACGCTTATTGCGATTTTTTTTACCAAAAATATGTAGAAGAATACGTATTGGCCTAAACTGAGGAAAAAATTTGTTTAAAAAAAAAAAAAAAAAATTGGATATTTATTATAATAAATAGTAAAAAATATTATGTTTTTTCAAACTTGTCCCTCTTCTTTTGTTTATAGCGCAAGAAATAAAAAACCGCAGAGGTGATCAAATACCACCAAAATAAAGCTCTATCTGTGGGAAAAAATGATAAAAATTTTATTTGGGTACAGCGTTGCATGACCGCGCATTTGTCATTCAAAATGCGACAGCGCTGAAAGCTGAAAAATGGCCTGGTCAGTAAGGAGGTGTTCGTGGCTGGTAGGCAAGTAGTTAAAAAGGTGGAAAAAGTTCTGAAATTATTTAGCTTTGTTTTTAGGCACAGAAATCTGATATTTTAACGGGGGTGTGTAGACTTTTTATATCCACGGTAAGTATTCACTGACACCACAGTTAAAATGGTTGAGAAAGGCTGACGCAAGGTATAGTGATTGGCTCTTTATAATGAATCTTCTAATACCGGGATAGTTCCATGGAACCCTACGGTTTGCTCCAGAGGTTGCTAGGGGTTCCTAAAACAATGGTCAATTTCTGCCTCTCAAATAAATCAATCACAGACACCACTCCATTGAAAGGGTTGAGAAAGGCGGACATAGGCTTTAGTGATCAGCTCTTTATGGTGGATCTTCTAAATTCATAGATGGTTCCCTAGGATTCTTAAAGAGGTTGCTAGGGGTTCCTTGAACAATGGTCAATTTCTACCTCTTAAGTAATCACCAAAACCACTTGGCTAAAATAATTAAGAAAGACTGACATAGGGTATAGTGAGCAACTCTTTATAGTGGATCTTCTAATTCCAAGATGGTTCCCTAGGGTTCCTCCAGAGGTTGCCATAGAAGATCCACCATAAAGAGGTGATCACCTAATTCAGAGATGGTAGCATTACATATATACGGTATACACATCACTGGTGAAATCTTGTGAGTCTAGGGATCAGTCCTACACCGATACCCTAAACAGACCTCAGAATGTCTATATACATGCACACATTACTGGTGAGACCATATCAAATTCATAGCTATATATTCTATATGCCAGATCTTCAGAGGAAATGCGAAGGTTAGTTCTTACCAAGAGTAGATGTTTAATGTTGGGGCACCAAAGATCGTTGGTCTGGTTTCTGGTATACCAAGTTTTGATGTTTCATAAATGTTTTCCTCAACATAACATTGCAAAGTGAATATCGTGGCAATTTCGGCATCCAAAAATCTTGGATTCTGAGGCCCAATGGTTGCATACCCAAGAACCAAACTTAACCTCTCAGTTCCAGGAGGACCTAGATGGGCATACAGTTGATACAATGAAGAGCATCTAAAGTGGAGTACAATGAATACTAGGTCTCCTTGTGATACCGTAGTTTTGGAATGTGATTTCCAACAAGCTGACGTAGGTGTGATGGTTGGGTTTTTACAAACCTTCGGCAATAGGGTATTGCCGAAGGTTTGTAAAAACCTGACCATCAGACCTACATCAGCTTGTTGGAAATCACATTCCAAAACGACGGTTCTTTGCTCTCCGCTTTGAAGCTCCAACAGCCTGTACTCTTGTGTGAAGGTGTTCCACAAGCTTTTGGATTATGCGGGAATTTGTGAGGTTGGGTACTAATGGCGGGCAAGACAATTGTCCATTTAAAAATTTACACCAGAGATGTTCAGTGGGGTTGGGGTCAGGCGTCTTGAGTTTTTCTGCTACACCAAACTGGCTAATTCAGGTCTTTACGGAGTTGGCATTGTAGACAGGATCAAAGTCGGAAAAGAGTCTTCCCCCAACTGCCACCACAAGGTTGGAAGTGTACAATGTTTTTTGCTGTAGAATTAGAAGTTCCCTCACTAGGAACACCTGACCACAATCAATCTGACGGATGTCCATGTCCAGTCACCGGTACTGTAGCAGAACATCAATTGGAATAAAAACCTGGTTTAGACTCAACCATAGTTTGACACCCATGAGCGTTTGGCCATATAGTAGTAGTGATGGTCATGAGACTACAAGTTTTAGGGTGTCACTGTATGGTTCAGACTCAACCCCAGTTTGATGCCTATGAACGTTTGGCCAAATAGTAGTAGAGATGTCAGGTGCCTACAAAATTTTAGGGTGTCACTGTATAGTTTAGATTCAGACCCAGTTTGATGCCCATGAACTGTTGGCCATATAGAAGTAGTAATGGTCATGTGTCTACAAGCTTTGGGGTGTCACGGAATGGTTTAGACTCAACCCCTAGCTGAAGGCCCTTGAAAGTATGGCCATATAGTAGTAGTGATGGTCAGGTGACTACAAGTCTAAGCCCACAAAAACTGTCAACACCGACACTGGTGTTGCATACACACGGACAAAGTTGTCGGAAAATCCGATCATTCTGAACGTGGTGACGTTCGTTGCGTACGACGGACCTACGTAGAGGCTAGTAGCCAATAGCTTTGGTCTCGTAATTCGATCTGAGCATGCGTGGCACCTTGTCCGTCGGAATTCTCTACACACGATCGGAAAAAGTCCAATCGGATTTTGTTGTCGGAAAATTTGAGAGCAGGATCTCAAATTTTTGAGATCGGAAAAAGTCCGATGGAGCCCACACATGGGCGATTTTACGACAACATGGTCCGATCGGACATTCAACGTCGGAATTTCCGACCGTGTGTACGGGGGCTTAGGCGCTGTGTGGCATCACTGCCTAAAGTTTTGCATGCAGCAACCTCCCCACCCCTCAACCCAACCAAGAAAAAGATAGAAGCCATTATTTTTTAAGTAATAATACTTTAATAAAATTAAGTTCTTAATGTCAATTCAGCACATTTAATACATTAACCCTTCCCTTCTTTGTTTTCTACAAGTTGTGCAACATCATGTATGCTTTAACTATCTGCATTAAACAAACAAAAAAAAAAAAAAAAAAAAAAAATCCATAAAACAGGACTATATCTACTTTCTGCAAATGGCTCATGGGTTTCTATTTTTTTATTTATTTTTTTCCAGGATGGATATGTGGGCGGTCAATTGGAAGAATCCGTTTGAATGGGCCGAATTCCTGAAAAACACATTGATGGCAATTTTTTTTTATTTTTTTTGGAACATCCCAAAAAGGAAGCTCTCAGTGATAGAGTTTGAGAAAATAAAGAGTACAACATTTTATTAAAAATGAAGAGAAAAAAAAAAAAAAAAAAATTCAATGTACAGGTCATAGACGTCTCTTGAAAACTCAAAAAAAAAAAAAGGGAACAACTGTAGTCACCAAGAGGACACGTAATACAAGTGTCAGTCCTAAGGAAGGGAACCAATTGGGTGCCTTACGGAGCACCAAACCGCATTAAACTGAACAATTATCATTTACTATCACATAGATAACTGAGAAATCAGATGCCATTTTTTTTTTAAAAACAAAAATCCATTTTATTCCTTCCGAAATGAAAAATCGTATGGAAGAACATGACTATTTAATCTTGTCTCTTTTTATTTTTCGTTCCAACAAGATTTTTATTTTTTTTTAAGAACAGCGCCGCGTGTATTATATGCATATAAAAATGACCAAGCCCCCCCCCCCCTTTTTTTAAATTCCCATTTATATAACTTTCCATGAAATGTATTTGAAAGAAAAAACAAAAGAAAAAAAGAATATAAAGTGCATGAAGTATGATTATATATCTCAAGACGAGTCTCATTCAGGTTTGTTCAAGTAAAAGAAAAAAAAAAAAAAAAGGGGGGTGGATCAGGTAAATAAATGCAGCCAAGGTGATACAGAATCTAATAGAATCTAAATCTGGCAACCTCTAAAAAAAAAAAAGATTTATAAAAAAAAAATAAAAAAAAAATGTAGTAAGATACCAGCAATTAATCTATGTCATAAATCTTCCCATTTCATACAAGTATTAAATAGTCATCCGGATTTGTAATCTCTATATAAAGTTTATTTTATTTTTTTTGTACTTTTGTCTCGCTTCATTAAAAATTTAATTAATTTTTTTAACTTTTTTTTCCACTTATGTATTTTGGCTCAGACTGCTTTAGTGTTTCCTGGGCCCTAAACGTTAAAGCTATTTGCAAAATGTTATGGGACAAGTCTGAACAAATACACATCCCCAGCTTGTCCTCTCTCTCTCTTTCTCTCTCTATTTTTGAACATATTAAGTGCTATATTAGGAACCATATTTTTTTTTTATGTATTTTTTTTGCCTAAAATGTGAAATAAAATGAAAAATCAAATAACCCACTTCTTTTTGCAGAGGAATACACAGAGAAAAAAGAAATAAAAAAAAGAAAAAAAGTTTTTTTGGTTTTGAAATAGTAAAAAAACAAAAAAAAAAACAAACACAGGACCTTTGAGGGGTAAAGGACGGGAAAATTACATTTAGACGTATCCCCGCTATACCCACATACATTTCATTTTAAATACCAGCCACAAAAAAAATAAAATAAAAATACAGCGCCTTGAAAAAGTATTCGTACTCCTTGAAATTTTCCACATTTTGTCATGTTACAGCCAAAAACATAAATGTATTTAATTGGGATTTTATGTGATGGACCAACACAAAGTGTCACATAATTGTGAAGTGGAAGGAAAATGATACAAATAAATATGTGACAAGTGTGTGGGGGGGGGGGGGGGGCATTTGTATTCAGCCCCCTTTACTCTGATAACTAAAATCTAGTGGAACCAATGGCCTTCAGAAGTCACCTAATTAGTAAATAGAGTCCACCTGTGTGTCATTTAATCTCAGTATAAATACAGCTGTTCTGTGAAGCCCTCAGAGGTTTGTTGGAGAACCTTAGTGAACAAACAGCATCATGAAGGCCAAGGAACACACCAGACAGGTCCGGGATAAAGTTGTGTAGAAGTATAAAGCAGGGTTAGGTTATATAATAATCTCCCAAGCTTTGACCATCTCACGGAGCTCTGTTCAATCCATCATCAGAAAATGGAAAGAGTATGGCACAACCGCAAACCTACCAAGACATGGCCGTCCACCTAAACTGACCCGGCCGGGCAAGGAGAGCATTCATCAGAGAAGAGCCAAGAGGTCCATGGTAACTCTGGAGGAGCTGCAGAGATCCACAGCTCAGGAGGGAGAGTCTGTCCACAGGACAACTATTAGTCGTGTTCTCCACAAATCTGCCCTTTATGGAAGAGTGACAAGAAGAAAGACATTGGAGAAAGAAAGTCATAAGAAGTCCTGTTTGTAGTTTGTGAGAAGCCATGTGGGGGAGGGGAGCAAACATGTGGAAGAAGGTGATCTGCTCACATGAGACCAAAATTCAACTTTATGGCCCAAAAGCAAAACGCTATGTGTGGGGGAAACTAACACTGCCCATCCCCCTGAACACACCACCCCACCGTGAAACATGGTGGTGGCAGCATCATGTGGTGGGGATGCTTTTCTTCAGCAGGGACAGGGAAGCTGGTCAGAGTTGATGGAAGATGGATGGAGACAAATACAGGACAATCTTAGAAGAAAACTTGTCTGCAAAAGACTTGAGACTGGGGGGGGGGGGGAGGGTCACCTTCCAGCAGGACAACGACCCGAAACATACAGCCAGAGCTACAATGGAATGGTTTAGATCAAAGCATATTCATGTGTTAGAATGGCCCAGTCACAGTCCAGACCTAAATCCCATTGAGAATCTGTGGCAAGACTTGAAAATTGCTGTTCACAGACGCTCTCCATCCAATCTGACAGAGCTTGAGATATTTTACAAAGAAGAAGAATGGGCAGAAATGTCCTCTCTAGATGGGCAAAGCTGGTAGAGACACCCCCAAAAAGACTTGTAGAGAAAGGGGTTCTACAAAGTATTGACTCTGGGGGGCGCCATACAAATGCCCCCCCCCCCACACACTTTTCACATATTTATTTGTATCATTTTCCTTTCACAATTATGTGACACTTTGTGTTGGTCCATCACATAAAATCCCAATAAAATACATTTACGTTTTTGGTTGTACCATGACAAAATGTGGAAAATGTCAAGGGGTATGAATACTTTTTCAAGGCCCTGTAAGTCCTTCAATACAATAGGCAATATGTTAACCCCACTTTTTGGGACTTATTCTGAAATATGTACCCTTTTTTTTTTTTAATAATCTAGGGATTGAGAATAACCCCATATAATCAGCATTTGGCTATAAGATTGCTAGCAAATCTCTCTTTTAGTGCACAAGATTATTGCTGGGCTGTTCTCTTTGCTCAATGTCACAAACCGCAACAAAAATCAGATCAAAAATAAAAAGAAAGAAAAAATACCTTTATAAAATTCCTACACTGTATAAATATATTTAATATAAAAAAAAAAAAAAAAAGTTTGCTGTAGTATTTTGGTAACGATGTTAAAAAATAAAAAATAAAAAGCTTAATAAAATATTAAAATTTCTTTTTTTAATTACCATCTGTTTCCTGCAGAGGGCAGACGATCCAAATGGTCATACACTGTTGAAAAAGAGGAGCCTATTAGCTCTCTCGGAGCTCACACAATAGTAAAAAATGTAAGAAATAAAACTATACATATTTTAATAACTATCGACTAAAAGGGTTTGGACAACGGCTTCCGCATTAAAAAAAAAAAAAAAGAAAAAAAATCATCATCCCTTAAGCTTGGGGTAGCAAATCTGTCACACTAACAAATGCCAGGAGATTTCAGAACGGCTAGGAAGCCAGTGCAATTGGGATACCAAATATGTCATCTTTTGGTCAAGTTCTACTGAAAAAATAAATAAAAATAAAAATTTGAATAAAAATTTTGGTAAAAAAAAAATAAAAAAAAATAAAAAATTTTTTTTTTTTTATTATTCGAAAAGGTGGCTTGTTAATTTATTTATCCTGTTTGACAGAAACTCGAACTCAACTCTCCTCATTCGTTGCGCAGCCAAAAATTGTAGCCACACGAAATTTTTGATTTTTTTTTCTGCTTAAAACGCAGGTTGTGGCGCATATAAAAAATAAAATAAAAATATATATAAAATAAGTGAATAAAACTCACTCTTTAATCAGTGGGGCCGCAACATACGAAGAAGGGGAGGGGGAAGGGGGTCTCAGGGGATGGGGAAGGGGGTCTCAGGGGATGGGGGGGGGGGGGTCTCTATGACCAAGCATTTTATCCAAGTGCAAAAAGATTAATAATTAATTAGGGGAAGAGTGTCTCGAAAGATGGCATCTGGTATGATTCTGGCCTTTCCAATTGCACATGGCCATCCTGCCATCTGTTGTGTCTTGGAGAAATTTAGATCAGATTTAAAAAAAAAAAAAAATAATTAAAAAAAATAAATTGGGGAGCTGGCTTTAGAGGGACTGCTAGAACAGGAATAATAAAAAAAAATAACGAATAAAAAAAAAAACAAAAAAAAACAGTTCTGAGTGTTTCTACCTAGTTGGAAAATGTTTGATCGGTTAGGATCTTTTGTGACAACTATCCAGCCCTTTACCATCCTCACAACACATTGCAGTCAAGTCAGAGATGGTGGGGAAAAAAAATAAAATTAAATTTGCATCCACTAAACGAAATGTACAGTGATTTCCCCCTCAACACAACAAAAACTGGTCGGTAATATTAATTATGACAAAGAGATAAAAAAAAAAAAATAACCCCCAAACAATACAGAAACTGTGGCATTTTAGAATCGTTAAAGCAACAAAATTTTTGCTGGACTACCCAAAAATGAAGCGTACAATGAGCTATCTAAGACACTTGAAAAGCTTCTAAAATCCCCAGCTACAAAATATTGCATTTACATCACTAAAACAGCACAAAAGGTGTAATAAAGCCCCTTTTTTTTATTTTTTTTATTTCTGACGCCGGTGGGTCCAACTAACTCCGTTAATGGTCGGACGGGCCAGGGACCCACTGATTTGCAGCGATCGGTGAACTCCTTTTAATGGGAAAAAAAAAAAAAAGGAACCCAAAATAAAAACAAAAAATTAAAAAAAAAAAAAAAAAAAAAACAAAAAAAAAAAAAAACAAAAAAAACAAAAAAAAAAACAAAAAAAAAAAAAAAAAAAAAAATAAAAATGGGAAAAAAAAGAAAAAGGAACCCAAAAACCATTGTGGGAAGCTTTTTTTTTTTCTTTTATGTTTTTTTTTTTTTTAGGCATAAAAGGCATTAATGTTCAATACTCTAAAACACAATGATGTGAATACTCACTAGACAAGGCATTTATAGCTAAAATTTCCATCAACAGCAAAAATGTTCGGCACACGGAAAAAAAAACAAAAAAAAACATTTACTTTATTTTTTTTTAAAAAAAGAAATACTTAAAATTTAAAATCTGGCTACAAAAAGTTTCAGTCTTTTTTTCCTTTTCTGTCTACATATCTATGTTTTCGAAAGCTTAAGGATTACTTTATCATAAAATAAAATCCTTTATTTTAATAAATTACCCAATAAAAAGTATTTATTTTTTTCTTCAGAGCATGTGTCCTGCTTAACTTTACACGTAATAAATGCATTTATTAAAATAGATTATTAAATTATAAAGAAATGATCTAATTTTTTTTTTTTTTTTTAAGCAGTGTCATTTATTTTTGCCTCTACTTTTTAACTTTTTTTTTTAAATTTTCCTTTTTGATTACAAATGAAATAGTTACAGACTTATTAACAGTCACGGCCTCCTCATGGGTCAGAAATAGACTCTTAAATAAAATAAAAAATAAAAAAAGTCTCCTCCAAATAAAAAAAAAACTTTTTTTTCCTTTAAATAGCTATTATTTCGGGGCAAATTAAAACTATCTTTATACTGCTTCCTTAAATATAAACAAAATTTGGTCTTTGTGTAGAATAAAACATTTATCTATATAATTTTTTGATGACCATATCACAGTATAGCTTTTGCCTTATTATGTATATTGTTCTATATCTCTCTTTTTTCTTTTAAGTGTCTATAATTGTTAAGTCCAGCAAAGGTATTACATTCTTAAAATGGAGATGGCTAAAACTTGGATTGGAAAGCAAAAGATGAGATGTGCTTCAATGCCAGGTGGACCACACGTGGCGCGTGCCTCAGAAATGGACCCTCATTCCCTCTAGAACTGAAGATAAAAAAGGGAACGTATACGGGATTCACGAACAGGGTAAAGCTTAGGTATGCCTAATGATCCAGAGAAGACCCCCCCCCCCTCCCCCCCCCAAAAAAAAAAAAAGCATACTGACCACCTACTCTGTCAGAAGCCCCTAGATCTTGATGCACCAACAGAGGTTGAGGTTTGGGGAGATACATTCCCTTCTCCACCCTAGGTTGGGATTCATGGTGAGATCTTCCCTTCACCACCCTAGGTTGGGATTCATGGTGAGATCTTCCCTTCACCACCCTAGGTTGGGGTTTAAGGAGAGATCTTCCCTTCTCCACCCTAGGTTGGGATTGATGGTGAGCTCTTCCCTTCTCCACCCTAGGTTGGGATTCATGGTGAGCTCTTCCCTTCACCACCCTAGGTTGGGATTAATGGTGAGATCTTCCCTTCACCACCCTAGGTTGGGATTCATGGCGAGATCTTCCCTTCACCACCCTAGGTTGGGATTCATGGCGAGATCTTCCCTTCACCACCCTAGGTTGGGGTTTAAGGAGACATCTTCCCTTCTCCACCCTAGGTTGGGATTCATGGTGAGCTCTTCCCTTCACCACCCTAGGTTGGGATTCATGGTGAGATCTTCCCTTCACCCCCCTAGGTTGGGGTTGAAGGAGATATCTTCCCTTCTCCACCCTAGGTTGGGGTTGAAGGAGACATCTTCCCTTCTCCAACCTAGGTTTGGGGTTCATGGCAATATCTTCCCCTCTCCACCCTAGGCTGGGGTTTAAGGAGATATCTTCCCTTCTCCACCCTTGGTTAGGAGTTAATGGTGATATGTTCCCCTCTCCTCCCTAGCTTTGGGTTTCATGGTGATATCTTCCCCTCTCCACCCTAGGTTAAGGAGATATCTCCCCACCCCGCATCCTAAATCCCATCAGTTTTTTCCTCCCTCTAATATTTTAGAAGGGGATTCCTATAAAACAAATGTCTCCCAACAGCCAACCATTGATTTCACCGGGGTGGTGGCACCAGGACTGGACGGATTCCGAAAGCAAGGTCTGATTCCGATAGCCAAAGTGCCTTCAAAACGTTTTAAAATGGTGGCTATGTTTTCAGTACCTTTGCGAAAACAGAAAGTTCCTGGCTCCCGAAAATGTCATGATGGCTTCTGGGTTCTGATAACTAGCACTCAACTGATTAATATTCATCTCCGATTGGTCCACACAAATCATCTGTGGTGTAAACCATTATCCTCGATGAAGCCATTTTCTTTTTTTTTTTTGTTAGCTTAGTAAGTGGAATATACCTTTAGGTAAGACTAGTAAAGCCCCCCATAACCCTACACCTTAAGCTCCCATGTGACAATAGATGTAGTCTACTCCAACGTTGACATTTTTTAGTGCCCCAATCAAAGTAGCTTAGACATTTTTTTGTTGGGTTACTGGGAGAGAATAGCATCACTTGGGCCCTTGACTTGAAGATCTGTTCAACAATGAGCTCCTAGGGAAACCTTACCCCACATTTTTTAGGTGGCTTCCCGAAGACACCACAAAACCAAAAATCCAAAAATTCCTTTGTTGGGTTACTGGGAGAGAATCACTTGGGCCCTTGACTTGAAGATCTGTCCAACAATGAGCCATATTCTCATATGTGGTTCCTAGGGAAACCTTACCCCACATTTTTTAGGTGGCTTCCCGAAGACACCACAAAACCAATCAAAGTAGCTTAGACATTTTTTTGAGGCAAAGTACCAAATTCCTTTGTTGGGTTACTGGGAGAGAAAAGCATCACTTGGGCCCTTGACTTGAAGATCTGTCCAACAATGAGCCATATTCTCATATGTGGTTCCTAGGGAAACCTTACCCCACATTTTTTTAGATGGCTTCCCGATGCTACCAGAAAACCCCGGGAGGCGTCTGTCTCCAAACCTTCCTTTCCAAGCTACGACCCATCTGGTTATACAGTATCCCTTCGATGAGCTGAGTATCCACAATCCTAAATCGGTCACAGGAGGGAAGTTTCTATCCTTTAACATATATCTCTATTTATGTAATGCCAGTAAATAACCCCTTTTTTTGGGGGGGGGGGGGGGAGGGGGGAGAACCATGTTGATTTGAAGTGCCGTATGTTTAAAGAAAAAAAAAAAAAGCCAAAACTGAATTCATATGTAAAGACAATCCTGAAATGTTTTGACACAAAGCACCATTCACAACAAAAAAAACAAAAAGTGGAACAAGGCTTCAGAAAACGAGTTGTTCAAAAAAAAGTGATGTAACCCACAACAACCAGGTCCTAATTGTCATGTTTGTAGTGCACTTTAGAAAATGGAGAAAGCTTTGGGCTGACTGATACAGGTTACATAACCTCCGTTCGCGAAGCATCATACGCCAAAAAAATAACAAAAAAAGATAAAATCTGAGAAAGTCGATCCAGGCAACGAGGGTTACGGCACTTTGAGTGTCAACTGGCATGCAGGTGGTAGACCCTTACGTGTCCTCCAAAATTTCAAGTCAGCTTCCCCACCATTCCTGTTCATTTGGTTCACAGTTGGTATAAAATGGGTAACCATGGCCTACGTGGTTTGTTGAGAAAGCCGTTTTCTGAAATGAAAAATATTTTTACGGAAAATGTAGCCTATCCATTTCATTAAAAAAGACGTCTCTGAGGACGCAACCTATCCATGTGCTAGAGACGAGACAATATCGTTAGGAATGAAGCATAGCCAGTCACTAGAGGCCAGAATTATTATTATTTTTTTTTACATAAAATTCAATCCATCCATTTACTGAACTTCGCGTATTGCAGCCAATTCTTTCACTAGAGAGCAATTGACAGCACTGAGAAAGCAGCCCGATCTGTTCACCAAAGATCGGTGATACCACGAAGAATACAGCCTATCCATTCAATACTAAACAAGACAAGCACTGAAAGTGCAGCTCCGCTCTTCACTTGACCACGGAGACAAATCACTGGGAAAGCAGACTATCAATTCGGCAGACACACAGAGAACGTAACCTATCAACTCAGTGGAGGTTGGTGACACCACTGAGAACATAGCCTATCCATTCACTGGATACAGGTGATATCACAAGAGTCTATCCCTCCACTAGAAACCAAAAGATATATCTCAGAATGCAGCCTAACCATTCATTTTAAGCCAGTGGTATCACTTATAAGTAGGGATGCACCGATTTATCGGCCGAAAATAGGGTTATTGGCGTTTTGCCAATAGGAGAAAAAAAAAAAAAAAAGGTGCCGATAATGGCCATGAAAAAGCACACGGTTTTACCGTGACTTTCATAGGTCATGTGACTCAAAAACCACATCAAAAACGCAACACGGGTTGCATTTTTCTTAAGCTTTTTTTAATGCAAAACTATTAAAAAGTCGAATACAATACAATTATATATAAAAAATATATATATATTTTTTACAAAAAATGTCCATTTTGGTTCCGGATTTCGGCCAAGTGCATCGTGAATTTTCGGTCCAGAATTTTCGGTTTCGGTGCACCACTACTCATAATGCAGCCTAACCATTAACTAGAGAGCAGAGACATCACCCATTTTCAGACAGGTGATATCACTCATAATATAGTTTTCCATTCACTAGAGACTGGTGACATCACTGAGAATGCAGCCAATCCATTCACTAGAGAGTGGTGGCATCACAAAGAGAAAGAATGCAGCCTATCCATTCATTCGAGACTGGTGACATCACAGTGGATGTAGCTTATCCAATCATTAGAGACAGGCTGCATTCTTGGCGATGTCGCCAATCAATTCATCAGAGACCAGTGACATCACCGAGGATGTAGCCTAGCCAATCAGAGACCAGTGACATTACTAAGGTTGTAGCCTATCCATTCACTAAAGACCAGTGACATCACTGATAATTCAGTCTATCCAATCAGAGACCAGTGACATCCCCAAGGATGTAGCCCATCCAATCAGCTTGGTGACATCACCAAGGATGTAGCCCATCCAATCAGCTTGGTGACATCACCGAGGATGTAGCCCATCCAATCAGCTTGGTGACATCACCGAGGATTCAGCCCTTCCAGAATGGTGATCACAAGGCTAGTATGCGATTCAGCTATGCCGGTTTCCTCTACCAATTAAATAGGCCGGTAGATGGTCATTGTTTCTACCTACAAGGTCTCCATCAGCTGCAGCTTCACCTCAACTCAAAAATGGTTACTTTTCGTTGGAAGAGTAGAATATGCATAGCGCCAAAAATTCTTTAAACGGCTTTCTCAAAACCCACTTTTCAAAAAAAAAATAAAAAAATAAAAAGGTCACCTCAAACCAAAAATGTGATACCAAAATTTGTGGAGTACCGCTAAATGGGACACCACCAAGCAGATCTTAGTGAGAGGGCTTAGCCATCAAGTCTACTCAGAATCCTTCTAGTTGTGGGGCAGCGACTCAAAAAGATCAAAAGGTGGAGATGGGCACGAGGCCCATTGAAAAGTAGCTGATTCCATCACATACTTCACAACAGGATTCCTTTTCTCCCAAAAACTCTGGGCAAGTATAGAGAAAAAAAGGTCAAGACACCGTTTAGGTGTGAAGAACCCAAGGGCCTTCAGGTGTGAAGAACCCAAGGGCCTTCAGGTGTGAAGAACCCAAGGGCCTTCAGGTCTAAAGAACCCAAGGGCCTTCAGGTCTAAAGAACCCAAGGGCCTTCAGGTCTAAAGAACCCAAGGGCCTTCAGGTCTAAAGAACCCAAGGGCCTTCAGGTCTAAAGAACCCAAGGGCCTTCAGGTCTAAAGAACCCAAGGGCCTTCAGGTCTAAAGAACCCAAGGGCCTTCAGGTCTAAAGAACCCAAGGGCCTTCAGGTCTAAAGAACCCAAGGGCCTTCAGGTCTGACTATCCATTCTGCGACACAAAGGGGTGTACCACCACAATCCTAGAGAGAACAGGGCCCAGGTGCAGCAAACCGCTGGACTATCTCACAGACTTCCTCCAATATCCATGGAACCAAATTTTTTATGAAAAGTGCTTTTTTTTTTTTTTTTCTTACTCTCATGAAATGTATCAACCATTGGAAGGAGTATGCAAGAACGTAAAAGAAGGTTGACCAACCCTGGAGGTGTAGTTGGTTATGAACGAGTAAGCAAGCTTTACAAAAGACTTGTAAGACTGGTAGTTTAACTGTTAAATCCTTCAGTGCAGTAAATACATTCCCACTGAAGGTTTTTTTTTGTATTTTTTTTTTTTTAAATAAAAAAAAAAAGACCTTTAAGAAGCTTTGAGAGCGGAATTAAATAATTCAACCAAACTCTTTTGACAACGTAGACTCATGCAGTCATTAAAAAAAAAAAAAAACAGTCCCATCTCGAGCCTATCCTGTCCTACGAGACCTGACTGAGCAGTTCCCACCGAGACTGACCTGAAATATTATTTTCCATTAGGTCCCTTTTTCTTTTTTCTTTTTTTTTTAATAAAAAGTAAAACTGCTACATTTTGATTTAAATAAAAACCAACAAAAAAAAAATACTGCTAATCCGTAATAAGCTATAAAGAGTGCTACATACATTTAAAACCATACATTAAAAAAATTATATATATAAAAAATGTCGAAAGTATACTTTTTTTTGAAATATTTGGGTGAACTTTGTTTCCCATAAAAATCCATGTTAAAGAATATTGGTTTTTTTTCTTGGGTGGGGGGGGGAAGAAATTGGGGAAGCTTCACATCCCTTGCCCTCACATTCAGGTGCATCAGATGCAAAAAGTAATGGGAAGTGTTTTTTTTTTTTTTTTCCTTCACAGGTGCGGTATGAAAGGAGGCCAACGTTTAATAAAAAGGAACAGCCCCCCCCCCCTTCCCCCCTTCGCCAGGGAAGAGTTGAAAATGGAACACACCACCACTGGATGATGGCACGAGGACAATTTTTTTGGATCTTCAGATACCAAAAAAAAAATATATAAAAAAAAATAATGGTATTTTAGAGTTCATAGAACGCAAGTGGAAAAGTTTTGCAACTTCTTTTGAGAAAATGCCATGACCTAGTGTTGTTCTAGTCCCAATGAAAAAATAAAAAAATAAAAAAAAATTAAGAAATTGGGATGGTATCATCCAGGAAGCACCAAATTTTGGATTAAACCAACCCTAATCTAACTGGAAAGGGATGAGAAAAAAAACCAAAAAAAAAAAAACATATATATTGGATGAGATGAGCAATATATGACAAGGGCGCAGTCTTTTTGTATCGCAACCCCCCCTCTGGTTTTGACTGTCGTCCCGTTAAATTTGATCCGAAGAGCAGTAGGAGACCCTAACGCGTCAAAAGTGGTCAAAAGGCTGGAGTTTTACACATGGCACAATCTAAAACAATTTTTTTTTTCCCCCCAGCAAGTGAAACTTTGGTCCAACATATCTGCATTATCAATAAAATGTTCTGTCTTGTCCAGTTCCAAGGAAGAAAATAACTTTGTTATATTTTTTTTTTTTTAAATGTTATTCTTTGCATTCAGGAGGAAAAAAAAAAAAAAAAAAAGTCCTCTGTGGACACAATTGGAAGTGTTCCTCCGTTTCATCACCTCAGTGCTCTCCTGCTTAAAAAAAACCAAAAAAACTTAGACTGCTTTTGCTCGTCTAAAATGGCCATAGACACCTGGCAGGTACAGCGGCAGTTGTCTGAGATAAAGAGGACCGCAATTCTTGGTGCCTCAAATTCAGTGCACAGTAAAAAAAAAAAAAAAAAAAAAAAAAAATGTATTTTTTTTTTTCCCCCCAATGTCTTTTGTTTCATTTTCCTACAAAAAAAGAAAGCAAGACCTCCATGCATAAGTCCTGATAGTTGTGTGTTATTTTCGTTGTAACATTTTTTTTTTCGTGGTGCTTAAAATTGAATCCCGGCAGATTATTATTTTTTTTATCTGAAAATAAAACTAATAAAAAAAAAAAAAAAAATAAAGCAAAATGACAGTTAAAATTACAAAACGATAGATTAAGCTGCATTTTTGTTGAGCGCGAGGTAAGTGTTGTGTCCTCAATGTTGCAGGTTCCCAGAGTTTGATACGTACAGTTTTTTTTATTTTTCGTAATTTTTTTTTTTTTGCTAGTTAAAAAAAAAAAAAAAAAAAACGATAAAACAGATTTCTGTAGTCAGGCAGAAAAAAAGAGAGAGAAAAAAGGCATCACTGGGCGCAGGAGGGAGGGGCCTGCAAATGCCTAAAACATTTTTTTTGACCTGGCTAGAAGTACCCCTGAGTGCCCATAAAACGCTTCGTCCAATAATCCTCGATTTAGCCCTTCTGCTATAGCTGCCCGCTTTCTTTTGTTTTGTTTTACATTTCCGAAGAGGACAACAATAACAGCACACGCGGGGAGAAAAAAAAAAAAAACACGCGACCGCTGAACTGACGAAAACTCCCAATGTTTGTAGCGGATCAGGCTTTACCATTCTTTTTTTAGGTACACGTGGTTCCTTTCTTCGCAAGAACAGCGCCTCCCGTCTGTCTTCCACTAAAACAGCATACGAGGGACGTTCAAGGTTTGGACTGCATCAAAAAAAAATTCGTTCCTCTTTAATCAACTCTGTTCTTATTATACGCTCAACGTTTTTATTTTTTTCGTTTGTTTTTTTAATCCACAACTACAATGTGTCATCTGATGGAAAACCTGCTTTTATCCAATGTTCTTGTGTAAAAAAAATAATAAAAAAAATAATAATAAAAAATAAAAAAAAATGTAAAAATTAAAATAAAAAAGTACATCTGGTACTGAGTGATTTTTTTGGGGGGGTACAAACTCCCCAGAAAAACAGTTGTGATTTTTGGGAAAGGTGACCCCCTTTCATGAACCAGTAAACATGTCCACATTCTCATCGAAAAGGTTCCTGATAAGTTAAATTGGCGGTAAGATTTTTCGATGAAGTTTAAATAAATCGGGTTGTTGACCTCTATGCACCACAAAGTCCTGCACCCTTTTTGTTTTTCCTTCTCCTTTTTCCCCCCACCCACAGTCCTATTCCCTGCGTCTCTTAAGAAAATATTCTGATAGCCTGAGTGGCAGATGCGTGGCAAACGGGGCATTCGGGTTCGTTGCGCTCGCAGATACGGACGGCGCATTCCATGCAGAAGAGGTTGTGTCCACAGGGAACAAGTGCAGCTGTGACCTCGCTTTCGAAGCAGACCATGCACTCCCGGCTTCCCGAGACAGAGGTCCGAGTGGCGTTGATCTTGGTAAAGCCTTGAAGGGCTTCCCCTTGGCTCCTCCTTGGCAAGCTAGAAAGGCCGGATTCCGGAGACCGTTGCGTGGAGTTGGTCTGGATTGTACCGCTACTCCCGGAACGCTGTTGCTTTGTGAAAATATTTGGCGTGGAGCTGTTGTTCTCCTGACCGCCCCACATAGGACCTCCGGTTTCGGCCACACCGTAATACACCTCTTGCTTGTAGTTGGGGAACAGGTATCCGTAGTTGAATTCGTTTTGATCGTTGAGCCTCGGTGTCTCGTAAACCGGCTCGGTCGGGCAGTCGCCGATGCAGCCGAGGCTGTTCTGCCGGAAGGTCGAGAGGGGCTTGCACCCGCCAGTCGTGCTGTGCACCCTCCAGCTTTCCGGGTATCGGTTTTCCATGCCGGAATCCGGGCTGCTGGAGAGAAAGTCATTCTCGTTGTTGTACTCGAGGATTTTTCCGGTGCGTACCGCGATGTGCGTCTCGATTTCTTCCCGAGCGCGCTCCACGTTTCCCGGGGCCCCCGTGATCTCGAAGACGGGGTCTCTGTCGCGGCTTGGCGTGATAATGTAGGTGTTGGTCTGCTGCTGGATCCGTTTAATGGTAGCGCCCTTGGGTCCGACCACCAAACCCACCACTCTGTAGGGGACTCGCACTCGGATAGTGACTTGACCGGGCAGAGTCGGGGCGCTGCCGAAGGCAGTGCCGGCTTTGTTACGGGAAGCTCTGATCATGGAGAAATGTTCTGCCGCCGAAATGATCTCGCGTCTTGCCATGGCCACGTCTTCTCGCCGTCCGGTCACCATGAACACTGGCTCTTCTCCCCGGACGGGCGTCTTGATGTACGTATTGGTTTTGGCCCTCAACGCCTTGATTTTGCAACCTGGACATGAAGAAAAAAAATAAGAAAAGACAAAAGAAAAAATTAGAACAGTCCTGAAGCTACAAAAATATAACCTTCAGCACCAACATAAAAGACAACAACTCACATTATTATTCCAACTTATTATAGAGACGATGTGATTTGCAGGATAGAACATTTTAGCCTTTCTTGATGATGGGACGTCACTTGGCCTTAATGTAACTTAAAGTGGAATTCAAATCAAAAAACGTAACTAGTCTGAAAATGTTCCCTCCCCTCTGGTCATGTGATCCCCTATGTCAGCCAGCGGCGACTGCAGGGGAAAAGAGCGCTGAGAACGGATGGGACATGGTTGCCTGTGACGTCGCCGCTCCCAGGCATTCCTAACCGTTGTTGAGCGCTCTCTCCTTTCCCTTGCAGCGGCTAGGAATGCCTTGGAGCGTTGACGTCACCTATAGCCCCCATTCCTTTCTCTGCGCTCCCTCGTCTCCTCTGCAGCCGCCGCCGCTGGCTGACACAGGGGAGCCGGATCATGCGACTGGACCAGATAATCCTGAAAATAAGTATATAGATCTTTCTTCCACAGGTTAGTCAGCACAGGTGTTAGGAGGGGAGGAACTTTAGGGTTGTTTAGGTTTAGCGTGGAATTCTACTTTACGTTACATTAAAGGCCAAGTGACCTTCCAACATCAAGATAGGCTGAAATGTGATTGGATTAAAAAAAAGAAAAAAAAAAAAAAGAAAGAAGAGCAGAACACTTATGACAAATACACAGGATTATAAGTAAAGGAAGCCCGCGATAAAAAATCCCTGAAGAACGAATGCTGGTAATATTCCATCACTTGAGATGAGATAAAATACAAAAGGAAAAAAAGATAAAACAAAAAAAAGGGTACACATAATAAGAGTGGGATCAAAAGGGAAAATAAATAAAAGACAGACAGGCAAATTGAACAAAGTGGGACTGAAATGAACCAGAAAGGGTTTAAAAGGAATCCAAATTTAAAGTGGGTAGTTCAGACCCGAAATGGCTCTCGGGACAGGTGGGGCTTCATCGAGAGGGACGCGGCTGGCGGGGGGCTTCATCGAGAGGGACGCGGCTGGCAGGGGGGGCTTCATCGAGAGGGACGCGGCTGGCGGGGGGGCTTCATCGAGTGGGACGCGGCTGGCGGGGGGGCTTCATCGAGAGGGACGCGGCTCTCGGGACACGCGGGGCTTCATCGAGAGGGACGCGGCTGGCAGGGGGGCTTCATCGAGTGGGACGCGGCTGGCGGGGGGGGGGGGCTTCATCGAGAGGGACGCGGCTGGCGGGGGGGGGGCTTCATCGAGAGGGACGCGGCTCTCGGGACACGCGGGGCTTCATCGAGAGGGACGCGGCTCTCGGGACACGCGGGGCTTCATCGAGAGGGACGCAGCTCTCGGGACACGCGGGAGCTTCCTCGAGAGGGACGCGGCGGCTTCCTCGAGAGGGACGTGGCTCTCGGGGGGAACGCGGGAGCTTCCTCGAGAGGGACGCGGCTCTCGGGGGCTTCCTCGAGAGGGACTCGGCTCTCGGGGCACGCGGGGGCTTCCTCGAGAGGGACGCGGCTCTCGGGGGCTTCCTCGAGAGGGACTCGGCTCTCGGGGCACGCGAGGGCTTCCTCGACACCCCACCATTTATCATTCTTCTTAGCACTTTAAAGAGTATCTAAAATGCCAAAACTTGCTCTCTCTTAAACCTGACCTTCATCCTCCAGGACCCAGGTGTACCGACTCATCTCCTGGAGTGAAATGGCTTACTCCGATTTCACTGCACACTGTGACCTTCTTACAATGTGCATTAGAAGCTGGTCAGAGCCCACCACATCATCTAACCATTCACTCCCCATCTGGACTGTTCCTGGCCAGTCCCTTTCATTCATTCGACTCCAGTTCTTTCAGTCATGGAGGCGGATAACCACATGTGGGCGTTACCCATGTAAAATGAGGCCTGCCTAGGAATGCCTACTCCTCCAGACTGACATTCACGCATCGAGCCATTTTGATATTTGCATAGCTCCTCCCACTGCTTGCATCAGGGCTGAGTGCTCTTGAGGAGTCATCCAGACTGCCTCAAGACATCAGATCTTGGGTAAAGAAAATTAACCATTCAGGATGGATTTTCCAATCTCTGTTTATCTGCGATGAGGCTCGGGGTATAAATATCTATTCCAGATGGAAGCAATCATCCATGTTCATGCAAAGTCATCATAGAAAAAAGTTCCTCTAGCCATTGACCCTCGGACTGTATTATGTAGACGTGGTCAGTTATATATACACAGTACATGTCACAAGATCCAATACAATAAAAAGGCAAATCAGAACAAAAAGCAAGGTGCAGACTAGAGAGAGAACACAAAAGTGGGTCCACATCGGACAGAATAGATATAGAAAGTTGGGGAAAAAGCGATGCCAGTAAGGGCAGCCATGTGTGTCAGCAAAGATCATTCATCATAGACAATTCCAACCATTCGGAAACAACTACGTGTGCGCGGGTGTATGGAGAAAGATCAATCAAGACCATAGGAATCATGAACTTGTGGGAGGGGCAGAGACATTAACTACTGCAGAAAATCTCACCATTGTGGGAGGGGCAGAGACACAAACCACTGCAGGGAAATGTCCCTAGTGTGTGTGTGTGGGGGGGGGGGGGGGGGCAGACACACAAACTACTTGGGGGGGGATCTCACTATTGTGGGAGGGGCAGAGACACAAACTACAGCAGGAAAATCTCACTATTGTGGGAGGGGCAGAGATACAACCTACTGGGGGGGGATCTCCCCATTGTGGGAGGGGCAGAGACACAAACCACTGCAGGGAAATGTCCCTATTGTGGGGGGGGGGGGGGGGGGCACACACAAAGCTACTTGGGGGGATCTCAGACTATTGTGGGAGGGGCAGAGATACAACCTACTGGGGGGGGGGGGGCTCTCCCCATTGTGGGAGGGGCAGACACAAACTACGACAGGGAAATCGCATCGATGTGGGAGGGGCAGAGACACAAACTACGGCAGGGAAATCGCATCGATGTGGGAGGGGCAGAGACACAAACTACTGAGGGATCTCACTATTGTGGGAGGGGCAGAGACACAAACCACTGCAGGGAAATGTCCCTATTGTGGGGGGGAGGGGGGGCAGACACAAACTTCTTGGGGGGGGATCTCACTATTGTGGGAGGGGCAGAGACACAAACTACAGCAGGAAAATCTCACTATTGTGGGAGGGGCCGAGATACAACCTTCTGGGGGGGGGGGGATCTCCCCATTGTGGGAGGGGCAGAGACACAAACTACGGCAGGGAAATTGTATCGATGTGGGAGGGGCAGAGACACAAACTACTGGAGGATCTCACCATTGTGGGAGGGGCAGAGACACAAACTACTGGAGGAAATCTCACCATTGTGGGAGGGGCAGATACACAAACTACTGGAGGAAATCTCACCATTGTGGGAGGGGCAGATACACAAACTACTGGAGGAAATCTCACCATTGTGGGAGGGGCAGATACACAAACTACTGGAGGAAATCTCACCATTGTGGGAGGGGCAGATACACAAACTACTGGAGGAAATCTCACCATTGTGGGAGGAGCAGAGACACAAACTACTGGAGGAAATCTCACCATTGTGGGAGGGGCAGATACACAAACTACTGGAGGAAATCTCACCATTGTGGGAGGGGCAGATACACAAACTACTGGAGGAAATCTCACCATTGTGGGAGGAGCAGAGACACAAACTACTGGAGGAAATCTCACCATTGTGGGAGGGGCAGAGACACAAACTACAGCAGGAAAATCTCACTATTGTGGGAGGGGCCGAGATACAACCTTCTGGGGGGGGGGGGGTCTCCCCATTGTGGGAGGGGCAGAGACACAAACTACGGCAGGGAAATTGTATCGATGTGGGAGGGGCAGAGACACAAACTACTGGAGGATCTCACCATTGTGGGAGGGGCCGAGACACAAACTACTGGAGGAAATCTCACCATTGTGGGAGGGGCAGAGACACAAACTACTGGAGGAAATCTCACCATTGTGGGAGGGGCAGAGACACAAACTACTGCAGGGAAATGTCATCGATGTGGAAGGCTGGAGCTAGCATTGTCATTTATGTAACGCCCTATAATATCGTTTATCTGCCGCTTGCCAGCACTCAAAAAAAACAAAACAAAAAAAAAGTAATACAAGTTTTCGATCTATATTAAAAGAATAATCCCCCCCCCCCCCTTTTCAGGAATGGGCGCAATTACAGGCAATTTTAAAGACGCAAGACTCAGCCCCTCCCCTGTAAGAAAAGCTTTTTATTTATTTTTTGTGTCCTACCTGGAAGGAAAATGGTTAATAAAAAGGTGTATGCGAGGAGCCGGCCCATGGGGGTGCTATTAATCTCCCATCACCCCCTCCCCTTACCCAGAACCCAGCCTAGGTCTCTCGCAGAGCAAACAAAACCCTTATTGTTGGCCGTCTCCGTTCTCTAGGAAATGAAGTCTGCTTTAATAGCCTACTAAAAGCCTCAAGGTTTTTATTGTAAGGGTGGTCACAATCCACCCCCCCTTAACTGTTAATAGAGTCGAGGAGAAAAATGGGGGGGGGTTGCTGATGGCTTGTCCTTGTACCCTCATAAAATAAGGCTCATAAACTCGCCCCTCTCAAACGCTGCATTCATGGGCTCACAAAATAATTAGACAGCCAAACGCGTGTCGGTTTGACGCGGGGGTAAACAGGACCGCGACTAATTGCTGCAACCGCTCGCAGTCTGAGAAAAAAAAAAAAAGGCCCCCAAATTACCCCCCCCCCCAACTTTAAAAGCCAATTTGAAAAACCAACCCCCGGCCGCTTCTAAAAATAGGGCAGGCTGGTCCCAGAATAGCAATTCAGGGCGAGCGTTCGACCGTCAAAATTTAGGTGACATTCCTTTGGTGTTTTTGTTGTTTTTTTTTTCACTTTTGGCGCTTGCTCTCTCGGGGAGAGTCCCTGCCGGCGATCTGCAGCTACGCAACATACCTTAGGGAAGGTTCACACGACAGTGCGTGCATCATATGCGATTGCATGGGCTGGTGAGGTGCACTACCGTGATTTTTTTGTATGCGCCATTTTGGGTATCGTGGTGCAGAGCGGATTTTTGTAAAAAAATGTTGTTGCCTCTTTTTTTTTTTAACGCAACACGCGCTGCGATAAAACGCTGCCTGCCTCGTTTTGTTGGTGTGAATGGTTAAAAAAAAAAAAAAAACACACACCACATGCGTCCATGCGTTGGCCAAGAGAGCCCAACGCCCGAGAAATTATAGGCCCCAAAATAGTTCAAGGGCTCAAGTGGGAAAATTCCAACATTGCATGCCTGGACCGGCTCTATGACGTCAGCGAGCTTCAGCCCGCTGTCTGCTGAAAGCGGGTCACAGGAAAATTGGGACACAGGAAAAATGGGAGACTTGAGAAGCGGAGGTGGAGTAAAGTGGTCTCAACGATGGTGAGGAACGAGGGTCTGGAAACGTATTTACCTACAGCAATTTCCTCCAGAGACAAAATGAGTCAAATGAAGAACTTTGACTCTACTGACTATACATGGGGGTTTCCTCAAGTTTCCTTAGGTGGCCCTAAACTCTTCCTCAAGAGGGGTGGCCCTAAATCTCTTCGATATCCCCCTAATGTTGGCAATGCCCTTCATCTTCTGAATGTCCTACTGGATTAGGCTGTAGATTCAGCCTCTCTCAAACAGGTTTAGCAGTGAAGAACCCTTTGGTTCTTGGGGGAACACCTGCTAAAAATTATATATCCAACTTATGGGACATTAGTGTCAACATCAAGTTGTGGATATAGAAATGAAAAATAAGGAATGTGAGAGTACTTCACATATTTGACACCCAGGGCTGCGAAATAAGACCACATTTTTTTGCAGTAATAATAATTAGAATAAATGGCCAGAATAGAAGCACAAGCCATGAAAACGGCAGGGCTTTCTGACATTGGCGGCTCAATGGGAAGAAGAAGTGGCCTCCTCCCATTGGCGGCTCAATGGGAAGAAGAAGTGGCCTCCTCCCATTGGCGGCTCAATGGGAAGAAGAAGTGGCCTCCTCCCATTGGCGGCTCAATGGGAAGAAGAAGTGGCCTCCTCCCATTGGCGGCTCAATGGGAAGAAGTAGTGGCCTCCTCCCATTGGCGGCTCAATGGGAAGAACAAGTGGCCTCCTCCCATTGGCGGCTCAATGGGAAGAACAAGTGGCCTCCTCCCATTGGCGGCTCAATGGGAAGAACAAGTGGCCTCCTCCCATTGGCGGCTCAATGGGAAGAACAAGTGGCCTCCTCCCATTGGCGGCTCAATGGGAAGAACAAGTGGCCTCCTCCCATTGGCGGCTCAATGGGAAGAACAAGTGGCCTCCTCCCATTGGCGGCTCAATGGGAAGAACAAGTGGCCTCCTCCCATTGGCGGCTCAATGGGAAGAACAAGTGGCCTCCTCCCATTGGCGGCTCAATGGGAAGAACAAGTGGCCTCCTCCCATTGGCGGCTCAATGGGAAGAACAAGTGGCCTCCTCCCATTGGCGGCTCAATGGGAAGAACAAGTGGCCTCCTCCCATTGGCGGCTCAATGGGAAGAAGAAGTGGCCTCCTCCCATTGGCGGCTCAATGGGAAGAAGAAGTGGCCTCCTCCCATTGGCGGCTCAATGGGAAGAAGAAGTGGCCTCCTCACATTGGCGGCTCAATGGGAAGAAGAAGTGGCCTCCTCACATTGGCGGCTCAATGGGAAGGAGAAGTGGCCTCCTCACATTGGCGGCTCAATGGGAAGAAGAAGTGGCCTCCTCACATTGGCGGCTCAATGGGAAGAAGAAGTGGCCTCCTCACATTGGCGGCTCAATGGGAAGGAGAAGTGGCCTCCTCACATTGGCGGCTCAATGGGAAGGAGAAGTGGCCTCCTCACATTGGCGGCTCAATGGGAAGGAGAAGTGGCCTCCTCACATTGGCGGCTCAATGGGAAGGAGAAGTGGCCTCCTCACATTGGCGGGTCAATGGAGAAGTGGCCTCCTCACATTGGCGGGTCAATGGAGAAGTGGCCTCCTCACATTGGCGGGTCAATGGAGAAGTGGCCTCCTCACATTGGCGGGTCAATGGAGAAGTGGCCTCCTCACATTGGCGGGTCAATGGAGAAGTGGCCTCCTCACATTGGCGGGTCAATGGAGAAGTGGCCTCCTCACATTGGCGGGTCAATGGAGAAGTGGCCTCCTCACATTGGCGGGTCAATGGAGAAGTGGCCTCCTCACATTGGCGGGTCAATGGAGAAGTGGCCTCCTCACATTGGCGGGTCAATGGAGAAGTGGCCTCCTCACATTGGCGGGTCAATGGAGAAGTGGCCTCCTCACATTGGCGGGTCAATGGAGAAGTGGCCTCCTCACATTGGCGGGTCAATGGAGAAGTGGCCTCCTCACATTGGCGGGTCAATGGAGAAGTGGCCTCCTCACATTGGCGGGTCAATGGAGAAGTGGCCTCCTCACATTGGCGGGTCAATGGAGAAGTGGCCTCCTCACATTGGCGGGTCAATGGAGAAGTGGCCTCCTCACATTGGCGGGTCAATGGAGAAGTGGCCTCCTCACATTGGCGGGTCAATGGAGAAGTGGCCTCCTCACATTGGCGGGTCAATGGAGAAGTGGCCTCCTCACATTGGCGGGTCAATGGAGAAGTGGCCTCCTCACATTGGCGGGTCAATGGAGAAGTGGCCTCCTCACATTGGCGGGTCAATGGAGAAGTGGCCTCCTCACATTGGCGGGTCAATGGAGAAGTGGCCTCCTCACATTGGCGGGTCAATGGAGAAGTGGCCTCCTCACATTGGCGGGTCAATGGAGAAGTGGCCTCCTCACATTGGCGGGTCAATGGAGAAGTGGCCTCCTCACATTGGCGGGTCAATGGAGAAGTGGCCTCCTCACATTGGCGGGTCAATGGAGAAGTGGCCTCCTCACATTGGCGGGTCAATGGAGAAGTGGCCTCCTCACATTGGCGGGTCAATGGAGAAGTAGCCTCCTCACATTGGCGGGTCAATGGAGAAGTAGCCTCCTCACATTGGCGACCAATGGAGAAGTGGCCTCCTCACACTGGCGACCAATGGAGAAGTAGCCTCCTCACATTGGCGACCAATGGAGAAGTAGCCTCCTCACACTGGCGACCAATGGAGAAGTAGCCTCCTTACATTGGCGACCAATGTATCACATTGGTCGTCAGTGGGAAGAATGTTCCTTACATTGGTGATCAGTGGGAATAATGCCCCTCTTACAAACATCTGAAAATGTAATTGGTGTCAATGGTAACCTGAGGCAGAAAATGCTGAAGGAACCCATAGCAACCTCTGGAGGAACCCTTCTTGAGAAAGGTTGCTGTAGACAGCGGGATCGATAAAACTACTAAATGGTTCACCAAAATTAAAATTCTACAAATAATTGTTCAAATTGAGTTTGAAAAAGATGCTACCGGTGCGCCAAAATGTTAAAGAAAATCCCAAAGTGTGACAAAAGTTGCACGATTTTCACCAAATAATGGTCCCGAAGACTAGGGAGTCCATGTTTAGCCCAATAGAGGTAAACGTTCACAAAAGAAAACCAATCGGTTCCTTTATCCACGCTGAAGAGCACGGATGGAGAAAGCTCATCTGCCGCCACGAGCAACTGCTTGAATACCCGAACAGTTGCTGCCTCCGACTGGCCCGACAATTCGGCTCCTTTAATTATTCAATTGGTTTGTTGAGCTGATTGGTGCGGACAGGACCACCCATGGCTGATGCCTTAGGATTTGGACGAAACTGTTTGGCCAGCCTAAAACTCCTTTCCTAGGCTAGACAATGGATTGCACTTCACTGGAAATGTACATACACCACTAAAATTAGAAGAACGGGTAATGCTGAATAACGAGGCCCCTCCTGTACTAAAATCTAATACACGAAGCTAGGGGACATCCACAAAAATTCTCCTAAAATTTTGGACCTGTGAGTTACATCCCAAACGGGTGTCACCTCCTCATGGTACATATACTGATAATCCTCCTACTGAATAAACTGAATCATTTAACCTCCTCCAGCCATAATCCAACAGGAGACACCGATGCCCGCTCAAGCTCCCGTGAGCCACACAAGTCATCCAAATGTGCGTCGGAAGTCAGTCTCCGATCTTCGATGCTTCCTTTTATTAAACCTTCGATTTGCATTCAAAAGAATGACAATGACTAACGCGTTTCGGCCAGAAACCGTCCGCCCACTTTAAACAAAATTATTTGTGGGAAAAAAAATAAAATAAAAAAAACACATATATACAGAAATGTATAATACTGGCCAGAAAAAGCTAAAAAGAAAAAAAGTATAAAAGTCCCATAAAACCAAAAAAGATGTCCATTGCCCATTAAGGTCACCACTATAAGGAAAATATCCAACAGAAATACGAATCCTCTATCAATCCCATAATGGAGCAAACCCCGTGTCCAGACCAGTTCTTATATACCAGTGGAAAAATGCGAGAGACTATGTACCTTCTTTCCCAAGATACAGGGTCCTAAAAAAACTGTACTCGTAGAAAAAAAAATTTAAAAAAAAAATCCTATGGGCTGCCTTGAATTTGTCCCACTCAACCAATCACTTGCATGATGTGATGATGCCACCTCCCAACGCGTTTCGTCACAAATGACGTCAGGGGGGGGTATCAGTATCAGCTAATAGGTCTCCGAACCCAAGATTTTACTAGAGATCGTTATGGACTCTTCCAGATATTTGGAAGTAAAAAAGGTATAATTGCGTTCATTACCGAGAAAGAAAGAAAGAAAGAAAGAAAGAAAGAAAGAAAGAAAGAAAGAAAGAAAGAAAGAAAGAAAGAAAGAAGAAAGAAAGAAAGAAAGAAAGAAAGAAAGAAAGAAAGAAAGAAAGAAAGAAAAAGAAAAAATCCTAATAAAAAAAAAAAAAATAAAATAATAATAATAATAATAATAATAATAATAATAATAATAATAATAATCCTAGAGTTTAGAATCGTTGAAAGTCCATGAATTTTATAAGTTGCCTAGAGTTCACCAGGACACCAAGGATCACAACTTTTTCAAATCGGAACTAAAAATACTATGTCAGCATTTTCCAACAGTCCCCCCAACGCTTACCCTCTAAACCCCCCCAACTTTTTGTAGATACAATGCACCTGGGCCAGCCAGCTGGAAGGTCCAATAAGTTTGAATGTTCCTATAAAACACCAAACCAATAATATTCCACTTAGAACTGTAAAAGGAGGTTTATTAGAACATATTGTCGAGATAAGGTTCGGTCCATAAAAAGAAGACAGACATTCTCCCACGCACAGCTGACTTCCTCTCCAGCAATCCCATTGGAGGACACTGCAGGCCGGCCCTGGCCCATATGTCGGGTTTTGTACATCTATGTGAGCCGGTCGAAAGGGCGCAACGGAGATCCGTCCATTGAGAGATGCCATTCAGAAACGTAAGGGCCCAATCACACCATGCACATTACATGGCGTCAGTGCATTTATCATGAGATGGAGCGAATGGGCCTTTAGTCCTACCCAAGTAGAGACTCTCGGCTCTGCCCTAAAACGGTACGTCCATGCTGAACCAATATTTCAGTATCTTTGTCCAGCCTGGTAAATGAAGTCACCCTTGTATGTGTTTTTTTTTTTTTTTTAATATACCCCCAGCATTTAAGAGGGCCCCCGTCAGCTCTACAAAGCCCATAATAATTTAAGGGCGATCACCGCTGAGCTAACACTTTGTTGTACCTTCGAGTGCTCAAATACTCCAGCTTTACAATGGCTAACCTAAGCGAGCGGTCAGCACCCATAATGCAGATAGAGTTTTCACACCCTTCTCCATGAGCTGCGTCATCAGGGCGGTAAGCGAGGTGGGGTACAGACGCATAGCCTAGGAGGGTGTCGGGCACCAGGTTGGGCCTTACCCCCCTCCACCTCTGCAAGGAAGAGAGGTTGAAGCGTTAATTGGCCCTCTCTTGACCGCTTTGAGACAATTAGACTTCGTTCTTTACACGGGGGGGACCTCGTTCTTTACACGGGGGTCCCTCCCACATCGGCGCCTTACGCCCGGGCTGCGCGCGGACAAACGGCTCCCAGACAAAATGGCCGCGTCGTCTTTCACGCCAAATGGAAGAAAAAAAAAAAATAATTCTACGAAGTGCTTTTCTTTTTTTACTTTCGGGGAGCAAATGTACAATACATTTTTTTTTTTTTGCCGATTTGACCCGTCTTCTCACGTTTTGACTTAACCCTGCACGAGCGGCGAGGCGCCGGGCCTGGTTGTGGCCAAGCAGGCCGCCGAGGTGGGGGACCCCGCCAGGCCAGGAACTGGTTAACAGGCGACGGTCTGAGAGTTTTGAGCGGCTGGAGTAATCTCTTGTGAAAAGGCCTCATTCTCCGGGGAGGGCGAGCGAGGGGGGGCTGGAACCGCCACAAAGGATTTCTTAGAATCTTGCTCAGTCCTGTCTGATGGGTCCCAGGCCTGACTGGCCACATGCGGTGTCCCCAACCCCCCCCCACTGCCTTGTCCTGATGCGGCGCACATATGTGACACATGCCGGCCAGGGACTGGCGTCCGCAGAGTGTCAACAACAACATATGCCGCAGATCGCAAGCCCCGATTAGTAACTTATACATTCGGCCGGGGGAGGGGGGGGTTATCATATGACAACCCCCCCCCCACCAATTCTAAATCTCTCCATCTTTTCTTAAGGGAGCTGTCCCTTTCTCATCCCACCCTCATATATTATTCATGTTTGCAGATTTCTCCAGGGCGAACGAATGGTGGAACTTCTTAGGTTTCTTAATGTCAAGCTCCGCCCTTCCCTTCAGTTCTGCCCAGTTGCCCAGGACCCCCTCCTGAACCAAAAACGGGTTCCTCTGTACCAGGGCCCCCTCCTGAACCAAAAACTGGTTCCTCTGTACCAGGGCCCCCTCCTGAACCAAAAACGGGTTCCTCTGTACCAGGGCCCCCTCCTGAACCAAAAACGGGTTCCTCTGTACCAGGGCCCCCTCCTGAACCAAAAACGGGTTCCTCTGTACCAGGGCCCCCTCCTGAACCAAAAACGGGTTCCTCTGTACCAGGGCCCCCTCCTGAACCAAAAACGGGTTCCTCTGTACCAGGCCCCCCTCCTGAACCAAAAACGGGTTCCTCTGTACCAGGGCCCCCTCCTGAACCAAAAACGGGTTCCTCTGTACCAGGGCCCCCTCCTGAACCAAAAACGGGTTCCTCTGTACCAGGACCCCCTCCTGAACCAAAAACGTGTTCCTCTGTACCAGGGCCCCCTCCTGAACCAAAAACGGGTTCCTCTGTACCAGGGCCCCCTCCTGAACCAAAAACGGGTTCCTCTGTACCAGGGCCCCCTCCTGAACCAAAAACGGGTTCCTCTGTACCAGGCCCCCCTCCTGAACCAAAAACGGGTTCCTCTGTACCAGGGCCCCCTCCTGAACCAAAAACGGGTTCCTCTGTACTAGGACCCCCTCCTGAACCAAAAAACGGGTTCCTCTGTACCAGGGCCCCCTCCTGAACCAAAAACGGGTTCCTCTGTACCAGGACCACCTCCTGAACCAAAAACGGGTTCCTCTGTACACTGCGAGCTTCTCACAATGTGCATTAGAAGCCGCAGCAAGTCAGCTAGAACCCCGCCTCGTTTCCTGGCTGGATCACGTCCAACATCATCCATCGAGTCCATGGGTGCTCAACCCCTGCGGTCCTCCAGCTGTTGCGGAACCGCAAGTCCCATCATGCCTCAGTCTTTGGGAACCATGCTTGTAACGGTCAGACTTGCAATGCCTCATGGCACTTGTAGTTCCACAACAGCTGGAGGGCCACAGGTTGAGCACCCATGAGTCCCCCCCCCCCCCCAGCGTGACTCTCTCTGGCCCCGCCCTTTCATTTATTGGATTGCAGTTCAATCATGGAGGTTCAGCGTCACATGTGGGCGTTACCTAGAGCCCACACAGGACCCGCCCACTCCTCCAGACTGACACTCGCCCATCGAGGCATTCTGATATTTGCATAACTCCTCCCACTGCTGGCATCAGGACTGAGGGCTCTTGAGAGGAGTACTGAGGTTGGGAGCTGGGATGTTTTCAGGAAGCCATGTACAGACTCCTGCCAGCCCCTCCCATCAGCCATGATCTGCCTGCATCGCAAATAGAAGCACAGAGACCCAGTGATGTCATCACTGGGCACACAGTATCTCACAAAAGTGAGTGCACCCCTCAGTTACATTTTTGTAAACCTTTTCATGTGACAACACTGAAGAAATGACACTTGTCTACAATGTAAAGTAGTGAGTGTACAGCTTGTATAACAGTGTAAATTTGCCGTCCCCTCAAAATAACTCAACACACAGCCATTAATGTCTAAACCGCTGGCAACAAAAGTCAGTACACCCCTAAGTGAAAATCTCCAAATTGGGGCCCAAAGTGTCAATATTTTGTGTGGAAGCCATTATTTTCCAGTGCTGCCTTAACCCTCTTGGGCATGGAGGTCACCAGAGCTTCACAGGTTGTCACTGGAGTCCTCTTCCCCTCCTCCATGATGACATCACAGAGCTGGTGGATGTTGGAGACCTTGCGCTCCTCCCCCT
This sequence comes from Lithobates sylvaticus, assembly GCA_028564925.1. Taxonomy (NCBI): domain Eukaryota; kingdom Metazoa; phylum Chordata; class Amphibia; order Anura; family Ranidae; genus Lithobates; species Lithobates sylvaticus. Next base: position 30,797,411 of record CM053038.1, read on the forward strand.
TCCGTTTGAGGATGTCCCACAGATGATCAATAGGGTTTAGGTCTGGAGACATGCTTGGCCAGTCCATCACCTTTACCCTCAGCTTCTTTAGCAAGGCAGTGGTGGTCTTGGAGGTGTGTTTGGGGTGGTTATCATGCTGCAATACTGCCCTGCGGCCCAGTCTCTGAAGGGAGGGGATCATGCTCTGCTTCAGTATGTCACAGTACATGTTGGCATTCATGGTTCCCTCAATGATCTGTAGCTCCCCAGTGCCGGCAGCACTCATGCCGCCCCAGACCACGACACTCCCCCCCACCACGACACTCCCCACCAACACGACACTCCCCACCAACACGACACTCCCACCAACACGACACTCCCCACCAACACGACACTCCCCACCAACATGACACTCCCACCAACACGACACTCCCCACCAACACGACACTCCCCACCAACACGACACTCCCCACCAACACGACACTCCCCACCAACACGACACTCCCCACCAACACGACACTCCCACCAACACGACACTCCCCACCAACACGACACTCCCCACCAACACGACACTCCCCACCAACACGACACTCCCCACCAACACGACACTCCCCACCAACACGACACTCCCACCAACACGACACTCCCCACCAACACGACACTCCCACCAACACGACACTCCCACCACCATGCTTGACTGTAGACAAGACACTTGTCTTTGTCCTCCTCACCTGGTTGCCCCCACACACGCTTGTCACCAAATACATTTATCTTGGTCTCATCAGACCACAGGACGTGGTTCCAGTAATCCATGTCCTTAGTCTGCTTGTCTTCAGCAAACTGTTGGCGGTCTTTCTTGTGCATCATCTTTAGAAGAGGCTTCCTTCTGGGACGACAGACATGCAGACCAATTTGATGCAGTGTGCGGCGTATGGTCTGAGCACTGACAGGCTGACACCCCCCCCCCACCCCTACAACCTCTGCAGCAATGCATACCTCTATTTCCCAAAGACAACCTCTGGATATGACGCTGAGCACGTGACCTCAACTTCTTTGGTGGACCATGGCGAGGCCTGTTCTGAGTGTAACCTGTCCTGTTATACCGCTGTATGGTCTTGGCCACCGTGCTGCAGATCAGTTTCAGGGTCTCGGCAATCTTCTTATAGCCTCGGCCATCTTTATGTAGAGCAACAATTCCTTTATCAGATCCTCAGAGAGTTCTTTGCCATGAGGTGCCATGTTGTACTTCCAGTGACCAGTATGAGAGAGCGATAACACCAAATTTATCACACCTGCTCCCCATTCACACCTGAGACCTTGTAACACTAACGAGTCACATGACACCGGGGAGGGAAAATGGCTAATTGGGCCCAATCTGGACTTTTGTTGCCAGCAGTTTAGACATTAATGGCTGTGTGTGGAGTTATTTTGAGGGGACGGCAAATTTACACTGTTATACAAGCTGTACACTCACTACTTTACATTGTAGACAAGTGTCATTTCTTCAGCGTTGTCACATGAAATATTTACAAAAATGTAAAGGGGTGTACTCACTTTTGTGAGATACTGTATATACACATACATACATACATACATACCCTATTACCAAAAGTATTGGGACGCCTGCCTTTACACGCACATGAACTTTCATGGCATCCCAGTCTTAGTCCGGAGGGTTCAATATTGAGTTGGCCCTTTGCAGCTATAACAGCTTCACCTCTTCTGGGAAGGCCGTCCACAAGGTTTAGGAGGGTGTCTATGGGAATGTTTGACCATTTTTTCCAGAAGAGCATTTCTAAAGGTCAGGCACTGATGTTGGACCAGAAGGCCTGGCTCGCAGTCTCATCCCAAAGGTGTTCTGTCGGGTTGAGGCCAGGCCGGTCAAGTTCCTCCACCCCAAACTCGCTCATCTATGCCTCAATGGACCTTGCTTTGTGCACTGGTCCAAATCATTTGGTGGGGGGGGGGGGATTATGGTGGGGGGGGGTTGTTTTTCAGGGGTTGGGCTTGGCCCCCTTAGTTCCAGTGAAGGGAACTCTTAAGGCGTCGGCATACCAAGACATTTTGGACAATTTCATGCTCCCAACTTTGTGGGAACAGTTTGGGGACGGCCCCCTTCCTGTTCCAACATGACTGCCCACCAGTGCACAAAGCAAGGTCCGTAGAGACATGGATGAGCGAGTTCGGGGTGGAGGAACCTGACTGGCCTGCACAGAGTCCTGACCTCAACCCGATAGAACACCTTTGGGATGAATTAGACAGGAGACTGCGGGCCAGGCCTTCTCGTCAAACATCAGTGCCTGACCTCACAAATGCTCTTCTGGAAGAACGGTCAAACATTCCCATAGACACCCTCCTAAACCTTGTGGACGGCCTTCCCAGAAGAGTTGAAGCTGTTATAGCTGCCAACTCAATATTGAACCCTACGGACTAAGACAGGGATGCCATTAAAGTTCATGTTAAGGCCAGCGTCCCAATACTTTTGGTAATATAGTGTATATAAATAATTTTTTTCTTTATGCATAAAGTGGTAACACGTCCATTAGGCCATCTGATTTAATCCATGTTACATCTGCAGCATCTCTAAAAACATATTTAAAACAATGGTGTACATAACCCTTACCATGGTTGTATTTGTCCCCCAAACCCAGAGGGGTAAAATTTTAAAGCTGTCAATCCAGAATCAATTGAGCCCAAAGTCCGACGCATTTCGAGACTTGGCCTTAAGAGCTATTTCTTTTTTAGAAGTCCAAAAAAGAAGAAGAAAATCACTTTTGCTTACTTTGTTCTGCCCTTCTAAAAAGATCCAAGAAATAGCCGAAACGCGTCGAGATTTGGGTTTGAATTGATTATGGGTTGATAATGGCTTCAAAATTAACCCTTGGCTTGGCACTGACGCGTTTCAGCTATTTCTTGGATGTTTTTTTTTTTTTTTAGCAGTACAGAATAAGCAAAAGTAATTTTCTTCTTTCTCGGTCAGAGAAAAAGCCCCCTGAGGAAGCGCAAATCTCAAAAAGCGTCGGGATTTGGGGCTCAATTTATTCTGGGTTACCAGCCTAAAAAAAAATATATACTTTTTTCAACCCATGATAAACGTTATGGCAAACCATTGTTTTTAGAGCTGCAAACATGGATCTGACCAGATGGCCATTTTTTTTTTAGCACGTTATGAATAAGAAATATATAAATTTTATGGATATCTTTGTGGTTCATTTGGTACTCTAGAGTACCAAATGAACCACAAAGATATCCATAAAATTTATATATTTCTCATTCAGAACGTGCAAAAAAAAAAAAAAAAAAAAATGGCCATCTGGTTAGATCCATGTTTGCAGCTAAGCCCCCGCCACCAAAAAAAATTAGGGGGCGGACCCGATGGACTACTCTTTCTCCCGTCACTTTTCCAGGTTTCTTCACAGAATACCTCATGAAGCAATGTATGGATTTAAGCCTGGAGTGAAGGCCTAAAAACAAGGTGCTATACTTAGAACTTAGAGAACTTCCTACAACTCAGGCATTACCTTTTGCCTATTTTACGCATAAAAAAAAACTCTACTCGCCTTATTATTCAGAATGTGTTTCGCCACATTTTTAGGCATCTGGTAGACCAGTATTTGGTAAAATTGCCTTTTTTTTTTTTTTTTTTAAATAAAACTGTAGAAACCTCCCAAGTTTTAAAAAAAAAAAAATTCCAGACTCCGCATAGTATGACACAGCAGTGCATAATGGAGGAAAGCATGTGACCGTTGGATCATGCTACACCCAACACGTGACCCGGAGGCCTCAGGAGGCACAATGGACTTCTTGCCGGAGGTCACACAGACTCCGCTACTGCATAATAAGCCTCTCTTTTCCATCAACGCCTCAGAGCGAGGACCCCCCCGAGTTTTAGAAAAGGTCCAACGTTTTGGTGTCGAAGGTGCTGAACCCGTTAAATACATTATAGGCGACTTGCAAATTCTTAGTCGTCCCCCCCCCCCCCACCCCCTCTTTGGCAGGGCAAAAGAGGAGCTGCCAAGTGATTTGACACTCTTTCGGCTAACAGATGCGGGTTGCAAATGCTTCGTGTTGAGTCACTTTTAAATGCTAAAATTGGCTTTACACAGGCCTGGCGGGCAGCCAAGAGAAGAGTAAAGGAGAATGGGATAGCGCTGGGGGAAGAATGGGTGGGGTTAACCAAACGCACAACAAAGAGATCGTCTCACCTTTGTCCTCCTTCCTTGGGAGACAAGAGCCGTGTGTGACCCAACCTCAGCACCTCAATATTTATTTTTTTTTAAATAAAAATTTCAGGGGGGTTAGGTCTTTGCCGGAGAACGGGACCAAATCTTTCATTAAGAAACAAACAAAAAAAAAAAAACGAAGCTTAAACCTGGTAAACACCATCACCGAGCTGAATGCAAATCCTCTCCTAGGTAATTCTCAGTTGGGGAAACGAGAGACCATAATAATCTGGGGAGTATCAGGTTACTTCCAATCCTGGTTCAAGGGTCGTTCTTTTGATCAACTAGCAGAAAAAAAAAAAAAAAAAAAAGTCTACACTTAGGGAATTTCGAGAATTTTTTCTTGTAAAGAATGTTGAACAGTTAGTTGTAAACCTGGTCCTAGTGAATGGTGGTTACCACATCACCCCCCAACCATGGTTAGATGTTGGCCTAAGAGAAGACCAACAGAATTTTCGAACATCATTACTTGGGAATTAATATTCGTAGGGAATAATTGAGAAATATTCCTTGTAAAGAATTTGGACGAGTTCATTTTAACCCCAGTCCTAGTGAATTGTGGGTACCACATCACCCCCCAACCATGGTTAGATGTTGGCCTAATATTCCTTGTAAAGAATTTGGACGAGTTCATTGTAACCCCAGTCCTAGTGAATTGTGGGCACACATAATTCACCCAGTAAAACCAGTTGAAGTGAATTTTGGGTACCACATCACCCCCCAACCATGGTTAGACGTTGGCCTAAGAGAAGACCAATTTTTCTTTGGAAGAAATTCAAATATCATTTATTGGGAATTTAATATTCGTAGGGAATATCTGAATTTCTTCCAAAGAAAAATTGTTCTTCTCTTAGGCCAACGTCTAACCATGGTCGGGGGGTGATCCAGTAAACCCAGTTGCAGTAAATTGTGGGTACCACATCACCCCCCAACCATGGTTAGACGTTGGCCTAAGAGAAGACCAATTTTTCTTTGGAAGAAATTCAAATATCATTAATTGGGAGTTTAATATTCGTAGGGAATATTGAAAAAAAAAATTCTTGCAAAGAACTGTGAACAGTGCGTTGTAAACCCAGTCCTAGTGAATGGTGGTTACCACATCACCCCCCAACCATGGTTAGATGTTGGCCTAAGAGAAGACCAACCGAATTTCGAACATCATTACTTGGGAATTAATATACGTAGGGAATAATTGAGAAATATTCCTTGTAAAGAATTTTGACGAGTTCATTGTAACCCCAGTCCTAGTGCATTGTGGGCACCACATCACCCCCCCCCCCAACCATGGTTAGATGTTGGCCTAATATTCCTTGTAAAGAATTTGGACGAGTTCATTGTAACCCCAGTCCTAGTGAATTGTGGGCACCACATCACCCCCCAACCATGGTTAGATGTTGGCCTAATCTTCCTTGTAAAGAATTTGGACAAGTTCATTGTAATCCCAGTCCTAGTGAATGGTGGTTACCACATCACCCCCCAACCATGGTTAGATGTTGGCCTAAGAGAAGACCAACAGAATTTTGAACATCATTACTTGGGAATTAATATTCGTAGGGAATAATTGAGAAATATTCCTTGTAAAGAATTTTGACGAGTTCATTGTAATCCCAGTCGTAGTGAATTGTGGGCACCACATCACCCCCCAACCATGGTTAGATGTTGGCCTAATATTCCTTGTAAAGAATTTTGACGAGTTTATTGTAATCCCAGTCCTAGTGAATTGTGGGTACCATATCACCCCACAACCATAGTTAAGACGTTGGCCTAATAAAGAAAAAAAAAAAAAAAAAAGAGAGTAATTTTTCTTTGGAAGAAATTCAAACATCATTAATTGGGAATTAATATTCGTATTGTACCAGAATATCGAGAATTATTTTTTTTATGCAAAGAATTTTGAAAAAAATTTAGTGGTGCCAACAATTCACTAGAACTGGGTTTACAATGAGATGTTCAACATTCTTTGCAAGAAAATAAAAATAAAAACATTTGGGATATTCCCTATGAATATTAAATTCCCAATGAATGATTTCTAAAATTTCTTCCAAAAGAAAAATTGGTCTTCTCTTAGGCCAACGTCTATTTATGATTGGGGGTTGACATGGTACCCACAATTCACTGTGACTGGGGTTTACAATGAACTGTTCAGAATTCTTTACAAGATTAATGTCTTGATATTTCCCTATGAATATTAAAATGACCAATTAATGATTGAATTTCTTCTAAAGAAAAATTGGTCTTCTCTTAGGCCAACGCCTAACCATGGTTGAAAGGTTGATGTGGTAACCACCATTCACTAGGACTGGGCTTACAACGGCACTGTTCACAATTCTTTGCAAGAAAGAAATTCTCAATATTCCCTACGAATATTAAATTCCCAATTAATGATATTCAGATTTCTTCCAAAGAAAAATTGGTCTTCACTTAGGCCAATGTCTAACCACGGTTGGGGGGTGATGTGGTACCCACAATTCACTGCAACTGGGTTCACTGGATCACCCCCCGACCATGGTTAGATGTTGGCCTAAGAGAAGAACAATTTTTCCTTAGAAGAAATTCAGATAATCCCTACGAATATTAATTCTCAATTAATATCTGAATTTCTTCAGAAGAAAAATTGGTATCCTCTTGGGCCAATGTCTAACCATAATTGGGGGGGGGGGGGGGGGCGGGGTGGACGGACGGACGTGGTGCCCACAATTCACAGAGACTGGGGTTTACATTGAGCTGTTCGGAATTCTTTTACAAGAAACATTTTTTTGATATCCCCTACGGATATTGCATTTCCAATTAATGTTGCTCGGATTTCATCCAAAGAAAAATTGGTCTTCTCTTATGTCAACGTATAACCATGGTTGGGGGGGGGGGGGGGGAAGCGATGTGGTACCCATAAATTCACCAAGTAAAACCAGTTGAAGTGAATTTTGGGTACCACATCACCCCCCAACCATGGAAGAAATTCAAATATCATTAATTGGGAATTTAATATTCGTAGGGAATATCTGAATTTCTTCCAAAGAGAAACTGTTCTTCTCTTAGGCCAACGTCTAACCATGGTCGGGGGGTGATCCAGTAAACCCAGTTGCAGTAAATTGTGGGTACCACATAGGCCAACGTCTAACCATGGTTGGGGGGTCATGTGGTACCCACAATTTACTGCAACTGGGTTTACATGGTCACCCCCCGACCATGGTTAGACGTTGGCCTAAGAGAAGAACAATTTTTCTTTGGAAGAAATTCAGATATTCCCTACGAATATTAAAATTCCCAATTAATGATATTTGAATTTCTTCCAAAGAAAAATTGGTCTTCTCTTAGGCCAACGTCTAACCATGGTTGGGGGGGTGATCCAGTAAACCCAGTTGCAGTAAATTGTGGGTACCATATAACCCCCCAACCATGGTTAGACGTTGGCCTAAGAGAAGACCAATTTTTCTTTGGAAGAAATTCAAATATCATTAATTGGGAATTTAATATTCGTATGGAATATTGAGAATTTTTTTCTTGCAAAGAATTGTGAACAGTGCGTTGTAAACCCAGTCCTAGTGAATGGTGGTTACCACATCACCCCCCAACCATGGTTAGATGTTGGCCTAAGAGAAGACCAATTTTTATTTGGAAGAAATTCAGAAAATGCCTACAAATATTAATTCCCAATTAATATTTGAATTTCTTCTAAAGTAAAACTGGTCCTCTCTTAGGCCAATGTCTAAACATAATTTGGGGGGCGCCCACAATTCACTGAGACTGTGGTTAACAATGAACTGTTCAGAATTCTTTACAAGAAATTTTTTTTGGATATTCCCTACGGATATTAATTCCCAATTAATATTGTTCAGATATCTTCCAAAGAAAAATTGGTCTTCTCTTAGGCCAACTTCTAACCATGGATGGGGGGTGATGTAAACCCAGTTCCAGTGAATTGTGGGTACCACATCACCCCCCATCCATGGTTAGAAGTTGGCCTAAGAGAAGAACAATTTTTCTTTGGAAGAAATTTAGAAAACATTCATTGGGAATTAATATTCATAGGGAATATCCCAGAATTCTTTTTCTTGCAAAGAACGTTGAACAGTTCATTGCAAACCCAGTTCTAATGAATTGTGGGCACCACAACAAACTGTTCGAAATTCTTTACAAGAACAATTTCTCTATAATCCCTACGAATATTAATTCCCAATTAAGATCGAGAAATTGTTCTTGTAAAGAATTTCGAACAGTTAGCTGTAAACCCAGACCCAGTGAATTGTGGGGCACATCACCCCACCCAATCACGGTTAAACTTTGGCCTTAGGCCCCTTTCACACTTGTGCGACTTCAAAGTCGCGCGATTTCAAGGAATGCCTGTGTAAGTGGCATCAAAAATCGGACCAAAGTAGTGCAGGGACTACTTTGAAGTCGTACGAATATAAATGTCTGTCATTGGAAATCATGGGGGAACGACTTGTCATGCTACTTTGCAGTCCCAAATCGTGGGACAAGTCGTATAAGTGTGAAAGGGGCCTAAGAGAAGACTTATTTTTTTCTTTGGAAGGAATTTGAATATCAATAATTGGGAACTTATATTCCTAAGGAATATCAAGATATTTTTCTTGTAAAGAATTCTGTACAGTTGATTGTAAACCCAGTCCTAGTAAATTGTGGGCACCACATCAACCCCCAATCATGGTTTTACGTTGGCCTAAGAGAAGATCAAATTTTTCTTTGGAAGATATTCAAAAATCATTAAATTAAGAATATATCCGTAGGATATCAAAAAAAAAAAAATTCTGGCAACAAATTTTAAACAGTCCCTTGTAAACCCAGACCCAGTGAATTGTAGGAACCACATCAACACCCAATCATGGTTGGACGTTGGCCTAAGAGAAGATCGATTTTTCTTTGGAAGATATTCAAAAATCATTAAATTGGGAAATGATATCCGTAAGGGGATATAAAAAAAAAATAATTCTGGCAACAAAATTTTAAACAGTCCCTTGTAAACCCAGACCCAGTGAATTGTAGGAACCACATCAACACCCAATCATGGTTAGACGTTGGCCTAAGAGAAGATCAATTTTTCTTTGGAAGATATTCAAAAATCATTAAATTGGGAAATGATATCCGTAAGGGGATATAAAAAAAAAAAAAAATTTCTGGCAACAAAATTTTAAACAGTCCCTTGTAAACCCAGACCCAGTGAATTGTAGGAACCACATCAACCCCCAATCATGGTTAGACGTTGGCCTAAGAGAAGACCAATTTTAATTTGTAAGAAATTCAAACAACATAAATTTTTCTTTGGAAGGAATTCGAACATCATTAATTGGAAACTTATTTTTAAACAGTCCCTTGTAAACCCAGACCCAGTGAATTGTAGGAACCACATCAGCCCCCAATCATGGTTGGCCTAAGAGAAGACCAATTTTAATTTGTAAGAGAAGACCATGAGAAATAACTCAAACTTAGAAAAGCACCACCTTGCAAGGCCAGGAACAAACTAGATAGGAAACCACTATGATCTATGAGACTGTGGTGGTCTCATATCATTAATTGGGGGGGGGAGGGGCGGGGGGGGGGGGGGGGGGGGGGGGGGGAACGTCAAATTCTGCTAGAAGATGACCTCCAGGTTATGTAATGGTCTCTTTTTTATTTGCTGAACTACTGGCGCTTTGTGTCAGGATAGAACATTTCTGAGTGTGGTTTATTGACCGAAGGAGGAAGCAAAAAAAAAAGCCCCAGTGAATTTAGGGTATTACATTCCCACCCCAAAATCTTAGTTGAAAGCGGACATCCTATCACATACAGCCTATTACACATCAAGTCTGTCCCAAATAAAGGGATGATTTTTCGTATGAAAGGGTTCAGACCTCTCTGTAATTGCCACCAGCACCCTGCTAAATTCAGGCCGTCACATCCTGATCCTGGGCGAAAGTTGACCTGATTTTATTTTTTATTCTGGAGCTAATGGAGGACAAGAGTAATTGTTCTTGACCAAACGGGTTAAAGAGAAAGAAGCTGGCGGACGAATAAATTGAAGCCTCACCCGAGACCTCCTCCTCCTCGGGGGGGCATTTCACCCAAAACGAAGAGAGACGTTTCTATGATTAAGCCTCATTTTGGATAAAACGTGTCAAAAGGAGGAGGTCCCAGATGGGCCTTCGTGTTTTTCTATTGCAAATAAAATTACATACGAGGAACTCTATGGTGTACCAATGGCTTCTTTCAGCCGGATCCAAGGACAGCTTGGGGCTGTGGACGAGTCCATGCCTGGTACCCAGCTAGCCAAGAGGGTGACCCAGCATACAGGCCTGTAATCTTTTTGGTTAAATCAAAACTTTAACTCTGTATAGCAGCATGAAGCCAATACGGGAACTCTGAGGTGCCTGAAGCGAAAAAAACGGTCTCCAGCTCCCCCGGGAATCCCCATCGTCTACGAAAAAAAAAAAAAAGTTCACAGGATGGACCATCTTTTTTAATCTCCCTACGGATTCTTTTTACACAAGAGGCTTCAACGTCCAACAGGGAGTTGTTGGAGGCACAAAGGGGCGGGCCAGCCCTTGACTTTCTGTCTAAAAGTCACATAATAAAACTACAGGTTCCTCCAGGCAAATTAAAGTTACCCACGTCACATGCAGGTCAATACTTTACAGCAGGGGGGTCTCCAAACTATGGCCCTCCAGTTGTTCAGGAACTACAATGTCCACCATGCCTAGTCCTGTCAAGAGTTTTACAATGCCACATGTAGTTCCACAACAGCTGGGGGGGAGGGGGCAGTAGTTTGGAGATCCCTGCTGTACAGCATTAAGGAAATTAACCCTTTTAAAGCCGACTTCCAGACAAATTTTAGTTTTTAGGTGTTCTGTCTGCACCTTATTGCAGAAAGGGAAACTTTCTAGAACAGTGACAAAGCTAAAAATAAAAATATTAGTAGAGTTGGGTAAGGTTAGGGCCTTTTGCCTCTTATTGCCGTGACCCCCCCCCCCCCCTTTGGAAATTGAGGCTTTATTACCTGAAAGGGCCACATTTTGCAACAAAAACGTCTTCCCTTCCACCAAAAAAGGGAAATATCTAGCTGGGGGTTACACTTTAAGGTTTTCCCAGGGCATTCGATGACAATCAAAAGTTCTGTCAAACAATCGTATGATATTGCTGGCCTTATCTTGGGGGTACAACAGCTGTCATCCAGAAAAAACTATTCCAGGTGATACAGTTCTTTCATTAGAACATTTTGTATTTTGGGGGGGGGGTTGGGTATCTGCACAGGTTCTTAGTAGAATTTAGACATAAGGTCCCGATCCAACCACTACTCCATCCCCCAAGGTCACCAAGCCTTGGGGTGTTTGCACAGGCTCCTGGCAATGTATGGCTATATGGTCCAAATCCAAAACACTATATTTTCTAAGGCCACCAAAACTGGAGACGTCTTCACAGGTACTTAAAACATAAATATGGTCCCGATTCAACCACTACTTTATCTTCTAAGTTCAACAAGTCTGGGGATGTCCGTACAGGTTTCCAGTAATGTATGGACAAATGGTCCCAATCCAACGGCTACTTTATTTTCTAAGGCCACCAAGTCTAGGGGGGTGGGGTGCATGCACAGGTACTTCAAAACAAAGATATATGGTCCCGATCCAACCACTACTTTATCTAAGGTCACCAAGTTTGGGGGGTGGGGGGGTCTCTGTACAGGTTTCCAGTAAGGTATGGACATATGGTCCCGATCCAACCGCTACTTTATTTTCTAAGGCCACCGAGTCTGGGGGGGGGGGGGGGGTGCACAGGTAATTCAAAACAAAGATACATGGTCCCAATCCAACCACTACTTTATTTTCTAAGGCCACCAAGTCTGGGGGGGTGTGTGCACTGGTAATTCAAAACAAAGATATATGGTCCCGATCCAACCACTACTTTATCTAAGGTCACCAAGTTTGGGGGGGTCTCTGTACAGGTTCCTAGTAACGTATGGACATTTGGTCCCGATCCAACCACTCATTTTATCTTCTAAGGTCACTTAGTCTGGGGGTGTCTGCACAGGTACTTAAAAACATATAAACATATGGTCCCAAACCAACCAATATATCTTCTAAGGTCACCAAGCCATAAGGTCCCGATCCAACCACTATTCCATCCTCCAAGGTCACCAAGCCTTGGGGTGTTTGCACAGGCTCCTAGCACTGTATGGCTATATGGTCCAAATCCAAATACTATATATTTTCTAAGGCCACCAAGACTGGAGACGTCTCCACAGGTACTTAAACATAAATAAATATGGTCCAGATTCAACCACTACTTTATCTTCCAAGATCACCAAGTCTGAGGATGTCCGTACAGGTTCCCAGTAAAGTATAGACATATGGTCCCGAGCCAAACACTACTTTATCTTCTAAGGCCACCAAGTCTGGGGGGTGCCTGTACAGGTTTCTAGTAACGTATAGACATATGGTCCCGATCCAAAAACACTACTTTATTTTCTATTGCCACCAAGTCTGGGGGGTGTGTGCACTGGTACTTTAAAACAAAGATATATGGTCCCGATCCAAACGCTACTTTATTTTCTAAGGCCACCAGGCCTGGGGGGTGTGTGCTCTAGTACTTCAAAACAAAAAGATATATGGTCCTGATCCAACCACTACTTTATCTAAGGTCACCAAGTTTGGGGGTCTCTGTACAGGTTCCCAGTAAAAGTATAGACATAGGGTCCCGAGCCAAACACTACTTTATCTTCTAAGGCCATCAAGTCTGGGGGTGTCTGCACAGGTACTTAAAAACATATAAAAACATATGGTCCCAAACCAACCAATATATCTAAGGTCACCAAGCCAAGGATGTCTTTACAGGTTCCCAGTAAGAGTATAGACATATGGTCCCGAGCCAAACACTACTTTAATCTTCTAAGGCCACCAAGTCTGGGGGTGCCTGTACAGGTTTCTAGTAACGTATAGACATATGGTCCAGATCCAAAAACACTACTTTATTTTCTATCGCCACCAAGTCTGGGGGGTGTGCACTGGTACTTAAAAACAAGACATTTGGTCCTGATCCAACCACTACGTCATAGACTTGGGCAGACCATTCCAGTGACTTTTGGTTGGGTATCACAAGAAACCAAAGCCCCGGTTCTTCTGGGTATTGCTCAATGCCAAATCCTACTCAGAATTTAACCTCAGGGTCTTCGTTGGTTTCTGATCGCTCACAATCCTGCACACTTTATATACTTTCAGCTTTGCCTGTCCTGGTATTACGTGGCAACTGTCCCTTGCTCTACTGCTTCAAGTGTCCTATTCATTGGATAAATTGATCAAGCATGACGCAGAGATACCCACACATAAAAAAAACAAAAAAAACAAAGTTTCTCATCGAACAATGAGAAGGGTCAACAAGGGACCCCTTGTCGCCGAGGTGGGCCCTGCTACTCGGCTGTGTTCGTAGATCTATCCCAAGTAACTATATCCCGAGCAACAGAGATAACCCAGAAGCTCACACTTCTCATATGGCAGCAAGATGGGGGTTGCATCAACCAGATGTCCATAGTTTGAACACACAAAGCCAGCACCACTGGCCTACCTGATAAAAAAAAAAAAAAAAATAAAAAAAAAAATAAAAAAAAAAAAAAAAGGCATGAAAAGTCTTAAAGAAACCAATAAAAAAAAAATAATAATAATACACAGCTCATAAGATCATCAACATAGTCCATAAAAATTCGAAAATGCCTGCCAAAAACAGAGAATTGCTTGACCAGCGCTAAAGCCGAGCGAGCTTTAACCCCTTCGTTAGCGTACAGTAGCCTACAAAAGAACAATACGAAGCAGGATCTTGAGCAGCACTCCAATCCCCTTCTCCGAGCCCAGCCTACACGCACGCACACAAAAAGCAAGACGGACAACCTGAACAAAGCAAATTATGCAGGCCCTAACCCTATTGGTCAGCTTGTCTCCCAGTTCTTGACGGTTAACTCATGCTGAAGCTCTAGACCTAGTCTCTTGACCATCTTTGAACAAATCCGATCACCATAGGAATAGAAAAAAAGGGGGAAGAAGAAAAAAAAATAATAAAAAAAAATAAAAAAATAATATATATATATATAAAAAAAAATAAAATAAAAAAAGTTTCATTAAAACCCAAAAAGGCCTAAAATTTGAAATACTAAAATATTGTGGGAACCCTATGAGATCGTCGACATCAATTTTAATAAAACCTCTTTTCACGAAGAATGGTGTTGAATTTAAGTTAGAGATATCTTAAGAGTTCAGGAAGTTTCCAAGCTCGAAAAAAATCCCGCGTTCACGGAAAAAAAAAAAAAGGTGTTCGCAAGTGGAATGAGTGAAATATTGGAAGTCAGTGTTTTTTTTTTTTTCCCTTCCCGTCAACATCCTTCACCATGCCAAAAATGTGCCGTGTGTTTACCAACACTGCGCCTGCTCGGAGGACCGCGTGAGGGTGCCGCTGCCAACAACCGCCACGCCCCTCCATGCCACCACCCCATGCGAACAGCCAATGGCTATCACCTGCCTCTCAGGCAGATGACAGATACAAAGGGCTGTATCTAGGTTTATAAAGGGGGTGGGGGGGGGGGCTGCAGAGTCATGGAAGATCTACAGACGCAGCGCCAAGCCACGTGCCCCGCCAACGCTGGTAGAATCGTAATCTCCGATATATTCAAAAAAAATTTAAATGTAAGGAATTTAGTCTACGCCCCCCCCCCTTTAGAATCCTGATCTGGTTAAAAAAAAAAAAAACAGGTTGGTGAGAAGCCTGCCGCCTTTTGTTCAAGTTTCGGGGTATGCTGGCACAAAGGCCATGCTCAATAAAGTCTTAGATCACGTTGAAAGCATGGATCGAGGTACAATGCCCTATACATGTCCCCCCCCCCCCCTTTTTTTGGTCTGGTCTACGATATCCAAGAAGACCATGAGATCCGATCTCACTACCTTGAGATGGACATCTTAAATAACAGGTTAAGATTCAAATTTTAGGAACGATGTCTAGGTACTTCTGCAACCGAAAACAAAAAAAAAAAACCTTCCATTTTTATTTTTAAACAAGACACCTACCCGCTCCTCCCCCCCCTCTTTTAAAAATGGAACCTTCTCCCGCCATCTCCCAAGAAAAATAATAAAAAATAAATCTACAAAATACAACATCGCAACCAGCTCATCCAAAAAAAACTCTACAACCTCTCAATCGATACAGAAGGGGGTTGAAGGTCTCAACGGCACCCCCCTTCGAAATCATCCGAAAATACCAATCTCCGACCCTTCCGCAGTGTCTCTTTAGCCTCACACACAGACACGCATGGCTCCGATCGCGACTGTAAAATAAAAGGACCACACCCCCCTAACTGTTTCTCGCTACAAACCTGCGCATTTCGCACGCATTCCCTCGCACGCAGACACAAAAGCAATAACTGGTGCAAATTTTTTCTCTTTTGTCTGGAACACATAATCTCATTCAGAATAAAACATTAAACAAAAAATAAATAAAAGGGCCAGGCTTTTGAAACCAATAAAGGGTCCATCAAAAAAACAACAAAAAATAAATAAAAAAAGATCTAAAAAAATAAATACATAAAACACACGTTCTTGGGGTTGGTGATCTCAAAAGCCGAGTCAAAGTAAAATTTTGCCAAATTCTGAACAAAAAAAAAAAAAAAAACACAAGATTTTTCTAAAGGATCCATCAAGGATTTATGAAGACCTCAAGGGTCAGCAGGTAAGTTAGTCGAGTCTTTTTTCGGCCACTTTGTCTGGCCGAGACGCAAAACATCACCCCAGTTCTTTTGTTTGGGACATGCTGCCATATCTGCACAGGAAGGTAAAACTGTTACATTGAAACAACAACAACAAAAACAAAAAAAATCAAGCCCATTGTGATCTTCAGACGTCTTGAAGACCTCAATCTCCAAGGCTGGAGTTAAACATCTAAAAGATTTGGCCATGAATTATTTACCACAAAAAAAACGAAGAAAGCGTTAGCTTGCAGACTGTACTGATTCTTGGAGCGAGACCCTCCATGACGACACGGGCTGGAAGGCTCACCGACAGGCAGTGTGTGTGTGTTTTTTTTTTTTTTCCCCTTGTTGTTTCAGACAAAAGATGGGACAAAAAAATTGTGCTGCTTCGGGGGAAGCACATGTGCAGGAGAGAAAAAGTCTAGAGCTTCAGACAAAGAGCCTGCAACAAGCTCACTTCCTGCACCACAGCACGCTGCAGAGTCTCCTACACAAAAACACAAAATTCTTATACAGGTGGTGCCCCGAGATTTACGACTGACACAACACAACAAAGCAACAACAACAACAACAACAACAAAAAAAGCACAATAAACGTCTACTACCAGACCCCAGCCCGACACTGTCTACTGACTGTCTGCAGTTACATAATTTCACGAGAGGCATGTTTTCTTTCTTTTTTTTTAAAACTCAACATCTCGGAGCTCCGACATCTCACCCCATTCAAGACGTGAAAAAAGGGGGCCAACGTCAAGACGGGGGGGCGACCCTCTCGGTGGAGAAGTGAAGAGGGGGGGGCACTCCGTTTTTTTTTTGTTTTCGACAAGGCTGTCTGGAGGAAAGGCTTTGTTGCCAGTGGTCTTGTCTGAAGCACATGCTAGGTAGCCCTTTCGTGTTTTGGTACGCCAAAGCCCTTCGCTCCCCTAACCGTTCCCCTCTCGGAGCGGCGGGCCAGCCTTTTTCCCGAGGGGGGTCGGCTCGTGGGGGGGGGGGTGTTTGGGCGGAGGAGGTTAATCAGCCGGGGCCACGCAATCTGTTGTTGTCGTCCGGATTTACTTGGATAAACAATCGTACTATTTACAATGAACGCGGCACGTGCGCCGCCGAACAAAGACCTAAGTTGACAGCTATTGCGGGCAATATTTCAAGTTTACACCTACTCTCTCTCCTCCCGCTGGAGGAGTGCAAGATGCGACCAATCCCGAGGTGGGGGGGGGGGGGGGGGGGGGGGGGTTCAGGGGGTTGTCAGGCACCCCGTATAATCGGGGGTCCTGTCCTGGGAGGAGATGGTTTTGGGTCAAATGGACATTGTAAGGGGGGAGGCAAAAGTCGGAGCGTAGCTCGTACGAGCTTTGCACGCCAGCCAACTTCCCGAAAAAAGGAACGGGAGGCTTTGGGAATTTTTTTTGGTTTGCGCCAGTCGGGGCAGATTGGAGAACAATGCGCAAAGCAACAGTGATGTCACATCATTCATTCTACACACGGCAGGTTTTGGAAAAAGGAGGCGGAGGAGGAGGGGGGCGTGTGCGCAAAACGGGGTCCGGAGAACATCACTGCAGCCCCAAGCGAGATGGGAACGCGCTAGCCTAGAGATATCCGCAGAGGGCAGAGGTGACTGCGCACCTCACTTTGTCACGGGCCAACTCGTTTGGGGGTGGGGGGGCATGTGCTCCCAGCAGCCCCCCCCCCACGATAATCACTACTTCGTACGAGGGACCCCCGAATTCCCTATTGTTCCCCCCTCCAAAAAAGTTAGCAACAACCGCTTCCCGTTTTAAACGAGATCTTCATGCCGCGAACGGGGTCCGGCTCGCGCAAGCGTCGTCTCCGGCACCAAACACAGCAGCACGCCGCACACACCCACCAAAAAAAAAAAAAACTTATTTCGGAAGCACGCTGCCGCATCTTACGCCCACCTTGTACCACACCAAAAAAAAAAACCGCACACATACACGAGCGCGCGAGATTTGCAAATTTTCGAAAAAACCTGCACCTTTGATCTTCTATTGCTTTCATGGGGCAGCCTGTGCACCAAATAGATTGCTAGCTCTAGGGTCCAGAGACCGCTCGCTGGACGTTTAATCAACTTTTTAATGGATTTTGGTAGCGTTGAGGTTCTGCTGCACTTTGGGGAGCTCAGTGCGTCCATTCAACCCCCCCCCCCCCCCCAAATAAAAAAAAAACGTGCAGCCAAGTCAACAAAGAAGTTGGACCACAACTGTCTCCGGACCAGGCACTGCAAAAGCATTAGTGGGGCAAAGACAGAGGGTGCCGGGAGGGGGGGCTGAAGGAGCACGGCGCATCCCCAAACACATCTTAGGGACCGCTGGTGAGCCAGAAAAGGTGGGTGTGGTATCTCTCAATTTAACCCTAACTGGTCCTCCCCCTAAACGAGAACAAAGGCTGCCTGGCGTACGGTCGGGGGGTTAGTGGGCACACAAAGCAACACACAACTTTACGTAGAAACTTAAACGCGAGGAGGAAGTTGCCCCGGGACAAAATTCTGTCTTCCTGGAACGCCGAGGACCCCCCCCCCTCAGCCCAAACAAAGGACAGAGGCTTCCCTCCGTGTGCACGCGTACGATCCCCTCCGGGGGAAGGAGGGAGGGGGAGGTTTAGGTTGGCAAAACAGTTCATTCTAAAGGGAATGACCCTTCCATAGGACAAATGTTCCCCCCTACAGGGGCAAGCTGTCCCTTCCATGGGGCAAATGTTCCCCCCTATAAAGGCAAGCTGTCCCTTCCATGGGGCAAATGTTCCCCCCTATAAAGGCAAGCTGTCCCTTCCATGGGGCAAATGTTCTTCTCTAAAGGGAGAAGCTGTCCCTTCCATGGGGGCAAATGCTCCCCATAGGGGCAAGCTGTCCATTCCATGGGGGCAAATGTCCCCCCTATAGGTGCAAGCTGTCCATTCCATAGGGGCAAATGTCCCCCCTATAGGTGCAAGCTGTCCATTCCATAGGGGCAAATGTTCCCCCCTGTAGGGGCAAGCTATCCATTCCATGGGGCAAATGCCCCCCTATAGGGGCAAGCTATCCATTCCATGGGGCAAATGCCCCCCTATAGGGGCAAGCTATCCATTCCATGGGGGCAAATGCCCCCCTATAGGGGCAAGCTATCCATTCCATGGGGGCAAATGCCCCCCTATAGGGGCAAGCTGTCCATTCCATGGGGGCAAATGCCCCCCTATAGGGGCAAGCTATCCATTCCATGGGGGCAAATGCCCCCCCATAGGGGCAAGCTGTCCATTCCATAGGGGCAAATGCCCCCCCCTATAGGGACAAGCTGTCAATTCCATATGGGCAAAAGCCCCCCTATAGGGGCAAGCTGTCCATTCCATAGGGGCAAATGCCCCCTCCCCTATAGGGGCAAGCTGTCCGTTCCATAGGGGCAAATGCTCCCCCCTATAGGGGGAACTTAACTTTTCCACAGAGCAAATGTTCTCCCTTATAGGGGGAAGCTGTTTCTTCTATAGGGGAAATGTTCTATAGGGGCAAGCTGCTTCTTGCATAGAATAAATCTTCCCCCTATAGGGGGAAGCTGACACTTCAATAGGATATATGTTTCCCCTCCTATGGGACAGGTGTACCCCCCCCCCTCAAGCTGCCCCTTTCATTGGGGCAAATGTTTCCCCCCCTGTCATTGATATGCTGCCCCTTCTATAGGGGCAAATATTCTGCCTGTAGGGGCAAACAGTCCCGAACTCCTTTCTATAGGGCACACAGTTTCTTCTATGGGGCAAACGTTCCCATCTACAGGACAAAACCGTCCCGCCCCCCCAAAGGGGGACTGTCACTTCTATAGGGGAACTGTTCCCGTATAGAGGCAAACTGTCGCTTCTATAGGGCAAATGTTCCTGTATAGAGGCAAGCTGTCACTTCTATAGGGGAAACCTTTCCCTCTCTCTAGGGGCACGCACGCCGTCCCTTTCTATAGGGGACCTTCCACCATCTGTCCCCTCCCATGGGGGGGGGGGGGGGAAACGTTCCCTTTCTATAGGGCCAATGTTACCATATAGAGGCAAGTGGTCCCTTCTATTGAGCAAATGTTTCCCTCGCTAGAGTCACTCCGTCCCTTTCTTTCTTGCCACCATCTGTCCCATCCCATGGGAGGGGGGCAAACGGTCCCTACTACAGAACGAACTGTCCCGTCCCCCCCCCCCCTATAGGGGCATCACAATGTAAACCCACCCCCCCCCTGTCTGTCGGCACAGACTATACATGGCACGCTATAGACGCCAGACTGCAGCACGCTATCCTCACATAAACTTTCCAGCTCAGGAAGTGCCCGAGCGAAAAAGGCAGACAATAGAAATCGGTTCGGAGAGACAACAAAGGGGACGGCGACGGGATAAGTGGGGGGGGGTAGTACCCCCACATGACCAAAACGAAGCGAGCCGTTAGCCAAACAAAGGCACATGCGGCGTTGGGCGGTGGGCGAGGGGGGTGTGTTAATGACAACGTCCCGCCGCGGCGCCCAAACAAAGAAGGGTATGGTGGGGTTTGTTGTTGGGGGGGGGGGGGGGGTGATGATGATGATGGGGGTGATGTTGATAGGGGGGGGGGTAATGATGGAATTAGGAGAGGGGGGGGGGGGGGTCCTTCACCATGCAGGTGGATGGAGACAAAGGGGGGGTGTTCTCCCTTACCTTGTCTGCCCACAATCTCAGCCACGTGCTCGGAGCTGGGCACTGGCACACACTCCGTGGTATTGGAACTCTTGAGCCGGAGCTCGGCCTCCTTGTACAGGGCACACAGCTTGCTGTCCCCCTTGTCCCGGGTGCCAGGGCTGCTGCTGCTGCTGCCGCCGCTGCTGGCATTGTTGTTGGCGCTGTCCTCCTCGCTCTCCCCGAGCCCCAGCAGGCACAGCTGGTCCAGGGCGATCTGCAGGGCTCGCTCGTCCTCCAGGACCCGCTCCTTGGTGAGCTCTGCCAGGGCCCCATTTCTCTCCATCATCAGCCCTGGCACCACCAGACTAGGCATGGCTGACAAAGGCTGGGAACAAAGAGGGGCAAGAAGAGAGAGAGAGAGAGAGGCAGAGGAGCCACGGGGAGAGACACACGGGGGGCGGGGACACGGCAACACAACGCCCACCGGGGGAGGGGACACAAAGGGGGAGAGGGACAGTGAGGGCGGGGACAAGGGGAACACACCGCCTACTGGAGGGAGGGAGAGACACACGGATACACGGGAAGGGCGGGGCACAGGACAAACCCCCGCCCACTGAAGAAGGAGACACAGGGAGAGAAACACACACAGGGCGGCGCTTCGCAAACACCACCGCCTATTGCCTGCTTAATGTAGGAGGGGCCAGAAGGGAACAGAGACACAGAGGGTGGAGCTTCGCACACCCCACGCCTTTTGTCTGCCTACCGGGGGGAGGAGCCGACCGCCCGCCTGCCTGTCTGGGTGTTGTAGTGCCATAAAAGGGAGGGGTTTGCCTGCTGGGTGTTGTAGTTCTACATAATTGTGGAAAGGACTTTCCCTGACATCTAGGAGTTGTAGTTCTATAAGGGGGAGGGGCTGTCTGCTGGGAGTTGTAGTGTTATAAGAGTATCTGCCTGCTGGGGGTTGTAGATTTACATGATCGTAAAGGGGCTTTCCCTGACAGCTGGGGGTTGTAGTTCTATAAGGGGGAGGGGCTATGTATGCTGAGGTTTGTAGTTCTATAAGGGAAGGGGCTCTGTCTGCTGGGGGTTGTAGTTCTATAAGGGGGGGGCTCTGTCTGCTGGGGGTTGTAGTTCTATAAGGGAAGGGGCTCTGTATGCTGGGGGTTGTAGTTCTATAAGGGGGAGGGGCTCTGTCTGCTGGGGGTTGTAGTTCTATAAGGGGGGGCTCTGTCTGCTGGGGTTGTAGTTCTATAAGGGGGAGGGGCTGTCTGCTGGGGTTTGTAGTTCTATAAGGGGAGGGGCTCTGTATGCTGGGGGTTGTAGTTCTATAAGGGGGGGGGGCTCTGTCTGCTGGGGGTTGCAGTTCTATTAGGGGGAGGGGCTGTCTGCTGGGGGTTGTAGTTCTATAAGGGGGAGGGGCTGTCTGCTGGGGGTTGTAGTTCTATTAGGGGGAGGGGCTCTGTCTGCTGGGGGTTGTAGTTCTATAAGGGGGAGGGGCTGTGTCTGCTGGGGGTTGTAGTTCTATAAGGGGGAGGGGCTCTGTCTGCTGGGGGTTGTAGTTCTATAAGGGAAGGGGCTCTGTCTGCTGGGGGTTGTAGTTCTATAAGGGGGAGGGGCTCTGTCTGCTGGGGGTTGTAGTTCTATAAGGGGGAGGGGCTCTGTCTGCTGGGGCTTGTAGTTCTATAAGGGGGAGGGGCTGTCTGCTGGGGGTTGTAGTTCTATAAGGGAGGGGCTCTGTCTGCTGGGGGTTGTAGTTCTATAAGGGGGAGGGGCTCTTTATGCTGGGGGTTGTAGTTCTATAAGGGGGGGCTCTGTCTGCTGGGGGTTGTAGTTCTATAAGGGGGAGGGGCTCTGTCTGCTGGGGGTTGTAGTTCTATAAGGGGGAGGGGCTCTGTATGCTGGGGGTTGTAGTTCTATAAGGGGGAGGGGCTATGTATGCTGAGGTTTGTAGTTCTATAAGGGAAGGGGCTCTGTCTGCTGGGGGTTGTAGTTCTATAAGGTAAGGGGCTCTGTCTGCTGGGGGTTGTAGTTCTATAAGGGGGAGGGGCTCTGTCTGCTGGGGGTTGTAGTTCTATAAGGGGGGGGCTCTGTCTGCTGGGGGTTGTAGTTCTATAAGGGGGAGCGGCTCTGTCTGCTGGGAGTTGTAGTTCTATAGGGGGAGGGGCTCTGTATGCTGGGGGTTGTAGTTCTATTAGGGGGAGGGGCTCTGTCTGCTGGGGGTTGCAGTTCTATTAGGGGGAGGGGCTCTGTCTGCTGGGGGTTGTAGTTCTATAAGGGGGAGGGGCTCTGTCTGCTGGGGTTTGTAGTTCTAGAAGATAAGGGGGTCTGTCTGCTGGGGGTTGTAGTTCTATAAGGGAAGGGGCTCTGTCTGCTGGGGGTTGTAGTTCCATAAGGGGGAGGGGCTGTCTGCTGGGGGTTGTAGTTCTATAAGGGGGAGGGGCTCTGTCTGCTGGGGTTTGTAGTTCTATAAGGGGGAGGGGCTGTCTGCTGGGGGTTGTAGTTCTATAAGGGAGGGGCTCTGTCTGCTGGGGTTGTAGTTCTATAAGGGGGAGGGGCTCTTTCTGCTGGGGGTTGTAGTTCTATAAGGGAAGGGGCTCTGTCTGCTGGGGGTTGTAGTTCAATAAGGGAAGGGGCTCTGTCTGCTGGGGGTTGTAGTTCTATAAGGGGGAGGGGCTGTCTGCTGGGAGTTGTAGTGTTATAAGAGTATCTGCCTGCTGGGGGTTGTAGATTTACATGATCGTAAAGGGGCTTTCCCTGACAGCTGGGGGTTGTAGTTCTATAAACAAGAGGGGCTGTCTGCTTGGGGTTGTAGTTCTATTAGGGGGGCTCTGTCTGCTGGGGGTTGTAGTTCTATTAGGGGGAGGGGCTGTCTGCTGGGGGTTGTAGTTCTATAAGGGGGAGGGGCTGTCTGCTGGGGGTTGTAGTTCTATAAGGAGGGGCTCTGTCTGCTGGGGGTTGTAGTTCTATAAGGGGGAGGGGCTGTCTGATGGGGTTTGTAGTTCTAGAAGGTAAGGGGCTCTGTCTGCTGGGGGTTGTAGTTCTATAAGGGGGAGGGGCTGTCTGCTGGGGGTTGTAGTTCTATAAGGGGGAGAGGCTGTCTGCTGGGGGTTGTAGTTCTATAAGGGGGAGGGGCTCTGTCTGCTGGGGTTGTAGTTCTATAAGGGGGATGGGCTCTGTCTGCTGGGGGTTGTAGTTCTATAAGGGGGGGGCTCTGTCTGCTGGGGGTTGTAGTTCTATAAGGGGGAGGGGCTGTCTGCTGGGGGTTGTAGTTCTATAAGGGGGAGGGGCTCTTTCTGCTGGGGGTTGTAGTTCTATAAGGGGGAGGGGCTCTGTATGCTGGGGGTTGTAGTTCTATTAGGGGGGCTCTGTCTGCTGGGGGTTGTAGTTCTATAAGGGGGAGGGGCTCTGTATGCTGGGGGTTGCAGTTCTATTAGGGGGGCTCTGTCTGCTGGGGGTTGCAGTTCTATTAGGGGGAGGGGCTCTGTCTGCTGGGGGTTGTAGTTCTATAAGGTAAGGGGGTCTGTCTGCTGGGGATTGTAGTTCTATAAGGTAAGGGGGTCTGTCTGCTAGGGGTTGTAGTTCTATAAGGGAAGGGGCTCTGTCTGCTGGGGGTTGTAGTTCTATAAGGGGGCTCTGTCTGCTGGGGGTTGTAGTTCTATAAGGTGGAGGGGCTCTGTCTGCTGGGGTTGTAGTTCTATAAGGGGGAGGGGCTGTCTGCTGGGGGTTGTAGTTATATAAGGAGGGCTCTGTCTGCTGGGGGTTGTAGTTCTATAAGGGGGAGGTGCTCTGTCTGCTGGGGGTTGTAGTTCTATAAGGGGAAGGGGCTCTGTCTGCTGGGGGTTGTAGTTCAATATGTGGGAAGGGCTCTGTCTGCTGGGGGTTGTAGTTCTATAAGGGGGAGGTAAGGGGAAGGGGCTCTGTCTGTTGGGGGTTGTAGTTCAATATGGGGGAGGGGCTCTGCCTGCTGGGGGTTGTAGTTCTATAAAGGGAGGGGCTCTGTCTGCGGGGGGTTGTAGTTCTATAAGGGGGAGGGGCTATGTCTGCTGGGGGTTGCAGTTCTATAAGGGGGAGGGGCTCTGTCTGCTGGGGGTTGTGGTTCTATAAGGGAGGGGCTCTGTCTGCTGGGGGTTGTAGTTCTATAAGGGGGAGGGGCTATGTCTGCTGGGGGTTGAAGTTCTATAAGGGGGGGGGGCTATGTCTGCTGGGAGGTTGTAGTTCTATAAGGGGGAGGGGGTCTGTCTGCTGGGGGTTGTAGTTCTATAAGGGGGAGGGGCTCTGTATGCTGGGGGTTGTAGTTCTATAAGGGGGAGGGGGTCTGTCTGCTGGGGGTTGTAGTTCTATAAGGGGGAGGGGCTCTGTATGCTGGGGGTTGTAGTTCTATAAGGGGGGGCTCTGTCTGCTGGGGGTTGTAGTTCTATAAGGGGGAGCGGCTCTGTCTGCTGGGAGTTGTAGTTCTATAGGAGGAAGGCTCTGTCTGCTGGGGGTTGTAGTTCTATAAGGGGGAGGGTCTCTGTCTGCTGGGGGTTGTAGTTCTATAAGGGGGAGGGGCTCTGTATGCTGGGGGTTGTAGTTCTATTAGGGGGGGGGGCTCTGTCTGCTGGGGGTTGCAGTTCTATTAGGGGGAGGGGCTCTGTCTGCTGGGGGTTGTAGTTCTATTAGGGGGGGCTCTGTCTGCTGGGGGTTGTAGTTCTATAAGGGGGAGGGGCTGTCTGCTGGGGTTTGTAGTTCTAGAAGATAAGGGGCTCTGTCTGCTGGGCGTTGTAGTTCTATAAGGGAAGGGGCTCTGTCTGCTGGGGGTTGTAGTTCTATAAGGGGGAGGGGCTGTCTGCTGGGGGTTGTAGTTCTATAAGGGGGAGGGGCTCTGTCTGCTGGGGGTTGTAGTTCTATAAGGGGGAGGGGCTGTCTGCTGGGGGTTGTAGTTCTATAAGGGAGGGGCTCTGTCTGCTGGGGGTTGTAGTTCTATAAGGGGGAGGGGCTCTTTCTGCTGGGGGTTGTAGTTCTATAAGGGAAGGGGCTCTGTCTGCTGGGGGTTGTAGTTCCATAAGGGAAGGGGCTCTGTCTGCTGGGGGTTGTAGTTCCATAAGGGAAGGGGCTCTGTCTGCTGGGGGTTGTAGTTCTATAAGGGAGGGGCTCTGTCTGCTGGGGGTTGTAGTTCTATAAGGGTATCTGCCTGCTGGGGGTTGTAGATTTACATGATCGTAAAGGGGCTTTCCCTGACAGCTGGGGGTTGTAGTTCTATAAACAAGAGGGGCTGTCTGCTTGGGGTTGTAGTTCTATTAGGGGGGCTCTGTCTGCTGGGGGTTGTAGTTCTATTAGGGGGAGGGGCTCTGTCTGCTGGGGGTTGTAGTTCTATTAGGGGGCTCTGTCTGCTGGGGGTTGTAGTTCTATAAGGGGGAGGGGCTGTCTGATGGGGTTTGTAGTTCTAGAAGGTAAGGGGCTCTGTCTGCTGGGGGTTGTAGTTCTATAAGGGGGAGGGGCTGTCTGCTGGGGGTTGTAGTTCTATAAGGGGGGGCTCTGTCTGCTGGGGGTTGTAGTTCTATAATGGGGAGGGGCTGTCTGATGGGGTTTGTAGTTCTATAAGGTAAGGGGCTCTGTCTGCTGGGGGTTGTAGTTCTATAAGGGGGAGGGGCTGTCTGCTGGGGTTGTAGTTCTATAAGGGGAAGGGGCTCTGTCTGCTGGGGGTTGTAGTTCTATAAGGGGGAGGGGCTGTCTGCTGGGGGTTGTAGTTCTATAAGGGGGATGGGCTCTGTCTTCTGGGGGATGTAGTTCTATAAGGGGGAGGGGCTGTCTGCTGGGGGTTGTAGTTCTATAAGGGAGGGGCTCTGTCTGCTGGGGGTTGTAGTTCTATAAGGGGGAGGGGCTCTTTCTGCTGGGGGTTGTAGTTCTATAAGGGAAGGGGCTCTGTCTGCTGGGGGTTGTAGTTCTATAAGGGGGAGGGGCTCTGTATGCTGGGGGTTGTAGTTCTATTAGGGGGGCTCTGTCTGCTGGGGGTTGCAGTTCTATTAGGGGGAGGGGCTCTGTCTGCTGGGGGTTGTAGTTCTATTAGGGGGGGTCTGTCTGCTGGGGGTTGTAGTTCTATAAGGGGGAGGGGCTCTGTCTGCTGGGGTTTGTAGTTCTAGAAGATAAGGGGCTCTGTCTGCTGGGGGTTGTAGTTCTATAAGGGGGGGCTCTGTCTGCTGGGGGTTGTAGTTCTATAAGGGGGAGGGGCTGTCTGCTGGGGGTTGTAGTTCTATAAGGGGGAGGGGCTCTGTCTGCTGGGGGTTGTAGTTCTATAAGGGGGAGGGGCTGTCTGCTGGGGGTTGTAGTTCTATAAGGGAGGGGCTCTGTCTGCTGGGGGTTGTAGTTCTATAAGGGGGAGGGGCTCTTTCTGCTGGGGGTTGTAGTTCTATATGGGAAGGGGCTCTGTCTGCTGGGGGTTGTAGTTCTATAAGGGAAGAGGGCTCTGTCTGCTGGGGGTTGTAGTTCCATAAGGGAAGGGGCTCTGTCTGCTGGGGGTTGTAGTTCTATAAGGGAGGGGCTCTGTCTGCTGGGGGTTGTAGTTCTATAAGGGGGAGGGGCTGTCTGCTGGGAGTTGTAGTGTTATAAGAGTATCTGCCTGCTGGGGGTTGTAGATTTACATGATCGTAAAGGGGCTTTCCCTGACAGCTGGGGGTTGTAGTTCTATAAACAAGAGGGGCTGTCTGCTTGGGGTTGTAGTTCTATTAGGGGGGGCTCTGTCTGCTGGGGGTGGTAGTTCTATTAGGGGGAGGGGCTCTGTCTGCTGGGGGTTGTAGTTCTATAAGGGGGGCTCTGTCTGCTGGGGGTTGTAGTTCTATAAGGGGGAGGGGCTGTCTGATGGGGTATGTAGTTCTAGAAGGTAAGGGGCTCTGTCTGCTGGGGGTTGTAGTTCTATAAGGGGGAGGGGCTGTCTGCTGGGGGTTGTAGTTCTATAAGGGGGAGGGGCTGTCTGCTGGGGGTTGTAGTTCTATAAGGGAGGGGCTCTGTCTGCTGGGGGTTGTAGTTCTATAAGGGGGAGGGGCTCTTTCTGCTGGGGGTTGTAGTTCTATAAGGGAAGGGGCTCTGTCTGCTGGGGGTTGTAGTTCCATAAGGGGGAGGGGCTCTGTCTGCTGGGGGTTGTAGTTCTATAAGGGAAGGGGCTCTGTCTGCTGGGGGTTGTAGTTCTATAAGGGGGGGCTCTGTCTGCTGGGGGTTGTAGTTCTATAAGGGGGAGGGGCTATGTCTGCTGGGGTTTGTAGTTCTATAAGGTAAAGGGCTCTGTCTGCTGGGGGTTGTAGTTCTATAAGGGGGAGGGGCGCTGTCTGCTGGGGGTTGTAGTTCAATAAGGGGGAGGGGCTTTGTCTGCTGGGGGTTGTAGTTCTATAAGGGGGAGGGGCTCTGTCTGCTGGAGGGTTGTGGTTCTATAAGGGAGGGGCTCTGTCTGCTGGGGGTTGTAGTTCTATAAGGGGGAGGGGCTATGTCTGCTGGGGGTTGCAGTTCTATAAGGGGGTGGGGCTGTCTGCTGGGGGTTGTAGTTCTATAAGGGAAGGGGCTCTGTCTGCTGGGGGTTGTAGTTCAATATGGGGGAGGGGCTCCGTCTGCTGGGGGTTGTAGTTCTATAAGGGGGAGGGGCTATGTCTGCTGGGGGTTGTAGTTCTATAAGGGGGAGGGGCTCTGTATGCTGGGGGTTGTAGTTCTATAAGGGGGGCCTTGTCTGCTGGGGGTTGTAGTTCTATAAGGGGGAGCGGCTCTGTCTGCTGGAGGTTGTAGTTCTATAAGGGGGAGGGGCTATGTCTGCTGGGAGGTTGTAGTTCTAAAAGAGGGAGGGGCTCTGTCTGCTGGGGGTTGTAGTTCTATAAGGGGGAGGGGCTATGTCTGCTGGGGGTTGTAGTTATATAAGGGGGAGGGGCTCTGTCTGCTGGGGGTTGTAGTTCTATAAGGGGGTGGGGCTCTGTCTGCTGGGGTTGTAGTTCTATAAGGGGGGGGGGCTCTGTCTGCTGGGGGTTGTAGTTCTATAAGGGGGGCTCTGTCTGCTGGGGGTTGTAGTTCTATAAGGGGGCTCTGTCTATTGGGGGTTGTAGTTCTATAAAGGGGGGGGGGGGCTAGGGGGGGCTCTGTCTGCTGGGGGTTGTAGTTCTATAAGGGGGAGGGGCTCTGTCTGCTGGGGGTTGTAGTTCTATAAGGGGGAGGGGCTCTGTCTGCTGGGGGTTGTAGTTCTATAAGGGGGAGGGGCTGTCTGCTGGGGGTTGTAGTTCTATAAGGGGGGGGGGCTCTGTCTGCTGGGGGTTGTAGTTCTATAAGGGGGAGGGGCTCTGTCTGCTGGGGTTGTAGTTCTATAAGGGAGGGGCTCTGTCTGCTGGGGGTTGTAGTTCTATAAGGGGGAGGGGCTGTCTGCTGGGGGTTGTAGTTCTATAAGGGGGAGGGGCTGTCTGCTGGGGTTGTAGTTCTATAAGGGGGAGGGGCTGTCTGCTGGGGTTGTAGTTCTATAAGGGAGGGGCTCTGTCTGCTGGGGGTTGTAGTTCTATAAGGGGGAGGGGCTGTCTGCTAGGGGTTGTAGTTCTATAAGGGGAAGGGGCTCTGTCTGCTGGGGGTTGTAGTTCTATAAGGGAAGGGGCTCTGTTTGCTGGGGTTGTAGTTCTATAAGGGGGAGGGGCTCTGTCTGCTGGAGGGTTGTGGTTCTATAAGGGAGGGGCTCTGTCTGCTGGGGGTTGTAGTTCTATAAGGGGGAGGGGCTATGTCTGCTGGGGGTTGCAGTTCTATAAGGGGAAGGGGCTCTGTCTGCTGGGTGTTGTAGTTCTATAAGGGATGGGCTCTGTCTGCTGGGGGTTGTAGTTCTATAAGGGGGAGGGGCTCTGTCTGCTGGGGGTTGTAGTTCTATAAGGGGGAGGGGCTATGTCTGCTGGGGGTTGTAGTTCTATAAGGGGGAGGGGCTATGTCTGCTGGGGGTTGTAGTTCTATAAGAGGGAGGGGCTATGTATGCTGGGGGTTGTAGTTCTATAAGGGGGAGGGGGTCTGTCTGCTGAGGGTTGTAGTTCTATAAGGGGGAGGGGCTATGTATGCTGGGGTTTGTAGTTCTATAAGGTAAGGGGCTCTGTCTGCTGGGGATTGTAGTTCTATAAGGTAAGGGGGTCTGTCTGCTGGGGGTTGTAGTTCTATAAGGGAAGGGGCTCTGTCTGCTGGGGGTTGTAGTTCTATAAGGGGGAGGGGCTCTGTCTGCTGGGGGTTGTAGTTCTATAAGGGGGAGGGGCTGTCTGCTGGGGGTTGTAGTTCTATAAGGGGGAGGTGCTCTGTCTGCTGGGGGTTGTAGTTCTATAAAGGGGGCTCTGTCTGCTGGGGGTTGTAGTTCTATGAGGGGGAGGGGCTCTGTCTGCTGGGGTTGTAGTTCTATAAGGGGGAGGGGCTGTCTGCTGGGGGTTGTAGTTATATAAGGAGGGGCTCTGTCTGCTGGGGGTTGTAGTTCTATAAGGGGGAGGTGCTCTGCCTGCTGGGGGTTGTAGTTCTATAAGGGGGGCTCTGTCTGCTGGGGGTTGTAGTTCTATAAGGGGGAGGGGCTCTGTCTGCTGGGGGTTGTAGTTCTATAAGGGGGAGGGGCTGTCTGCTGGGGGTTGTAGTTATATAAGGAGGGCTCTGTCTGCTGGGGGTTGTAGTTCTATAAGGGGGAGGTGCTCTGTCTGCTGGGGGTTGTAGTTCTATAAGGGGAAGGGGCTCTGTCTGCTGGGGGTTGTAGTTCAATATGTGGGAGGGGCTCTGTCTGCTGGGGTTGTAGTTCTATAAGGAGGGGCTCTGTCTGCTGGGGGTTGTAGTTCTATAAGGGGGAGGTAAGGGGAAGGGGCTCTGTCTGCTGGGGGTTGTAGTTCAATATGGGGGAGGGGCTCTGCCTGCTGGGGGTTGTAGTTCTATAAAGGGAGGGGCTCTGTCTGCGGGGGGTTGTAGTTCTATAAGGGGGAGGGGCTATGTCTGCTGGGGGTTGCAGTTCTATAAGGGGGAGGGGCTCTGTCTGCTGGGGGTTGTGGTTCTATAAGGGAGGGGCTCTGTCTGCTGGGGGTTGTAGTTCTATAAGGGGGAGGGGCTATGTCTGCTGGGGGTTGAAGTTCTATAAGGGGGGGGGCTATGTCTGCTGGGAGGTTGTAGTTCTATAAGGGGGAGGGGCTCTGTCTGCTGGGGGTTGTAGTTCTATAAGGGGGAGGGGCTCTGTATGCTGGGGGTTGTAGTTCTATAAGGGGGAGGGGGTCTGTCTGCTGGGGGTTGTAGTTCTATAAGGGGGAGGGGCTCTGTATGCTGGGGGTTGTAGTTCTATAAGGGGGAGCGGCTCTGTCTGCTGGGAGTTGTAGTTCTATAGGAGGAAGGCTCTGTCTGCTGGGGGTTGTAGTTCTATAAGGGGGAGGGTCTCTGTCTGCTGGGGGTTGTAGTTCTATAAGGGAAGGGGCTCTGTCTGCTGGGGTTGTAGTTCTATAAGGGAAGGGGCTCTGTCTGCTGGGGGTTGTAGTTCTATAAGGGGGAGGGGCTCTGTCTGCTGGGGGTTGTAGTTCTATAAGGGGGAGGGGCTCTGTCTGCTGGGGGTTGTAGTTCTATAAGGGGGAGGGGCTCTGTCTGCTGGGGGTTGTAGTTCTATAAGGGAGGGGCTCTGTCTGCTGGGGGTTGTAGTTCTATAAGGGGGAGGGGCTCTGTCTGCTGGGGGTTGTAGTTCTATAAGGGGGAGGGGCTCTGTCTGCTGGGGGTTGTAGTTCTATAAGGGAAGGGGCTCTGTCTGCTGGGGGCTGTAGTTCCATAAGGGAAGGGGCTCTGTCTGCTGGGGTTGTAGTTCTATAAGGGAGGGGCTCTGTCTGCTGGGGGTTGTAGTTCTATAAGGGGGAGGGGCTGTCTGCTGGGAGTTGTAGTGTTATAAGAGTATCTGCCTGCTGGGGGTTGTAGATTTACATGATCGTAAAGGGGCTTTCCCTGACAGCTGGGGGTTGTAGTTCTATAAACAAGAGGGGCTGTCTGCTTGGAGTTGTAGTTCTATTAGGGGGGCTCTGTCTGCTGGGGGTTGTACTTCTATTAGGGGGAGGGGCTCTGTCTGCTGGGGGTTGTAGTTCTATTAGGTGGGCTCTGTCTGCTGGGGGTTGTAGTTCTATAAGGGGGAGGGGCTGTCTGAGGGGGTTTGTAGTTCTAGAAGGTAAGGGGCTCTGTCTGCTGGGGGTTGTAGTTCTATAAGGGGGAGGGGCTGTCTGCTGGGGGTTGTAGTTCTATAAGGGAGGGGCTCTGTCTGCTGGGGGTTGTAGTTCTATAAGGGGGAGGGGCTCTTTCTGCTGGGGGTTGTAGTTCTATAAGGGAAGGGGCTCTGTCTGCTGGGGGTTGTAGTTCCATAAGGGAAGGGGCTCTGTCTGCTGGGGGTTGTAGTTCCATAAGGGAAGGGGCTCTGTCTGCTGGGGGTTGTAGTTCCATAAGGGAAGGGGCTCTGTCTGCTGGGGGTTGTAGTTCTATAAGGGAGGGGCTCTGTCTGCTGGGGTTGTAGTTCTATAAGGGGGAGGGGCTATGTCTGCTGGGGTTTGTAGTTCTATAAGGTAAAGGGCTCTGTCTGCTGGGGGTTGTAGTTCAATATGGGGGAGGGGCTTTGTCTGCTGGAGGGTTGTAGTTCTATAAGGGGGGGCTCTGTCTGCTGGGGGTTGCAGTTCTATAAGGGGGAGGGGCTCTGTCTGCTGGAGGGTTGTGGTTCTATAAGGGAGGGGCTCTGTCTGCTGGGGGTTGTAGTTCTATAAGGGGGAGGGGCTATGTCTGCTGGGGGTTGCAGTTCTATAAGGGGGAGGGGCTGTCTGCTGGGGGTTGTAGTTCTATAAGGGAAGGGGCTCTGTCTGCTGGGGGTTGTAGTTCAATATGGGGGAGGGGCTCCGTCTGCTGGGGGTTGTAGTTCTATAAGGGGGAGGGGGTCTGTCTGCTGAGGGTTGTATTTCTATAAGGGGGTGGGGCTCTGTATGCTGGGGGTTGTAGTTCTATAAGGGGGGCCTTGTCTGCTGGGGGTTGTAGTTCTATAAGGGGGAGCTGCTCTGTCTGCTGGGGGTTGTAGTTCTATAAGGGGGAGCGGCTCTGTCTGCTGGGGGTTGTAGTTCTATAAGGGGGAGGGGCTATGTCTGCTGGGAGGTTGTAGTTCTATAAGAGGGAGGGGCTCTGTCTGCTGGGGGTTGTAGTTCTATAAGGGGGAGGGGGTATGTCTGCTGGGGGTTGTAGTTATATAAGGGGGAGGGGCTCTGTCTGCTGGGGTTGTAGTTCTATAAGGGGGTGGGGCTCTGTATGCTGGAGGTTGTAGTTCTATAAGGGGGGGCTCTGTCTGCTGAGGGTTGTAGTTCTATAAGGGGGAGGGGCTATGTATGCTGGGGGTTGTAGTTCTATAAGGGAAGGGGCTCTGTCTGCTGGGGGTTGTAGTTCTATAAGGGGGGGGGTCTGTCTGCTGGGGGTTGTAGTTCTATAAGGGAAGGGGCTCTGTCTGCTGGGGGTTGTAGTTCTATAAGGGGGAGGGGCTCTGTCTGCTGGGGGTTGTAGTTCTATAAGGGGGAGGGGCTCTGTCTGCTGGGGTTGTAGTTCTATAAGGGGGAGGTGCTCTGTCTGCTGGGGGTTGTAGTTCTATAAGGGGGGCTCTGTCTGCTGGGGGTTGTAGTTCTATAGGGGGAGGGGCTCTGTCTGCTGGGGGTTGTAGTTCTATAAGGGGGAGGGGCTGTCTGCTGGGGGTTGTAGTTATATAAGGAGGGCTCTGTCTGCTGGGGGTTGTAGTTCTATAAGGGGGAGGTGCTCTGCCTGCTGGGGGTTGTAGTTCTATAAGGGGGGCTCTGTCTGCTGGGGGTTGTAGTTCTATAAGGGGGGGGGGCTCTGTCTGCTGGGGGTTGTAGTTCTATAAGGGGGAGGGGCTGTCTGCTGGGGGTTGTAGTTATATAAGGAGGGCTCTGTCTGCTGGGGGTTGTAGTTCTATAAGGGGGAGGGGCTCTGTCTGCTGGGGGTTGTAGTTCTATAAGGGGAAGGGGCTCTGTCTGCTGGGGGTTGTAGTTCAATAAGGGGAGGGGCTCTGTCTGCTGGGGGTTGTAGTTATATAAGGGAGGGGCTCTGTCTGCTGGGGGTTGTAGTTCTATAAGGGGGAGGTAAGGGGAAGGGGCTCTGTCTGCTGGGGGTTGTAGTTCAATATGGGGGAGGGGCTATGTCTGCTGGGGGTTGAAGTTCTATAAGGGGGGGGCTATGTCTGCTGGGAGGTTGTAGTTCTATAAGGGGGAGGGGGTCTGTCTGCTGGGGGTTGTAGTTCTATAAGGGGGAGGGGCTCTGTATGCTGGGGGTTGTAGTTCTATAAGGGGGAGGGGGTCTGTCTGCTGGGGGTTGTAGTTCTATAAGGGGGAGGGGCTCTGTATGCTGGGGGTTGTAGTTCTATAAGGGGGAGCGGCTCTGTCTGCTGGGAGTTGTAGTTCTATAGGAGGAAGGCTCTGTCTGCTGGGGGTTGTAGTTCTATAAGGGGGAGGGTCTCTGTCTGCTGGGGGTTGTAGTTCTATAAGGGGGAGGGGCTCTGTCTGCTGGGGGTTGTAGTTCTATTAGGGGGGGCTCTGTCTGCTGGGGTTGTAGTTCTATAAGGGAGGGGCTCTGTCTGCTGGGGTTTGTAGTTCTAGAAGATAAGGGGCTCTGTCTGCTGGGCGTTGTAGTTCTATAAGGGGGAGGGGCTCTGTCTGCTGGGGGTTGTAGTTCTATAAGGGGGAGGGGCTGTCTGCTGGGGGTTGTAGTTCTATAAGGGAGGGGCTCTGTCTGCTGGGGGTTGTAGTTCTATAAGGGGGAGGGGCTCTTTCTGCTGGGGGTTGTAGTTCTATAAGGGAAGGGGCTCTGTCTGCTGGGGGTTGTAGTTCCATAAGGGAAGGGGCTCTGTCTGCTGGGGGTTGTAGTTCCATAAGGGAAGGGGCTCTGTCTGCTGGGGGTTGTAGTTCTATAAGGGGGCTCTGTCTGCTGGGGTTGTAGTTCTATAAGGGGGAGGGGCTGTCTGCTGGGAGTTGTAGTGTTATAAGAGTATCTGCCTGCTGGGGGTTGTAGATTTACATGATCGTAAAGGGGCTTTCCCTGACAGCTGGGGGTTGTAGTTCTATAAACAAGAGGGGCTGTCTGCTTGGAGTTGTAGTTCTATTAGGGGGCTCTGTCTGCTGGGGGTTGTAGTTCTATTAGGGGGAGGGGCTCTGTCTGCTGGGGGTTGTAGTTCTATTAGGGGGGCTCTGTCTGCTGGGGTTGTAGTTCTATAAGGGGGAGGGGCTGTCTGATGGGGTTTGTAGTTCTAGAAGGTAAGGGGCACTGTCTGCTGGGGGTTGTAGTTCTATAAGGGGGAGGGGCTGTCTGCTGGGGGTTGTAGTTCTATAAGGGAGGGGCTCTGTCTGCTGGGGGTTGTAGTTCTATAAGGGGGAGGGGCTCTTTCTGCTGGGGGTTGTAGTTCTATAAGGGAAGGGGCTCTGTCTGCTGGGGGTTGTAGTTCCATAAGGGAAGGGGCTCTGTCTGCTGGGGGTTGTAGTTCCATAAGGGAAGGGGCTCTGTCTGCTGGGGGTTGTAGTTCCATAAGGGAAGGGGCTCTGTCTGCTGGGGGTTGTAGTTCTATAAGGGAGGGGCTCTGTCTGCTGGGGGTTGTAGTTCTATAAGGGGGAGGGGCTATGTCTGCTGGGGTTTGTAGTTCTATAAGGTAAAGGGCTCTGTCTGCTGGGGGTTGTAGTTCAATATGGGGGAGGGGCTTTGTCTGCTGGAGGGTTGTAGTTCTATAAGGGGGGGGCTCTGTCTGCTGGGGGTTGCAGTTCTATAAGGGGGAGGGGCTCTGTCTGCTGGAGGGTTGTGGTTCTATAAGGGAGGGGCTCTGTCTGCTGGGGGTTGTAGTTCTATAAGGGGGAGGGGCTATGTCTGCTGGGGGTTGCAGTTCTATAAGGGGGAGGGGCTGTCTGCTGGGGGTTGTAGTTCTATAAGGGAAGGGGCTCTGTCTGCTGGGGGTTGTAGTTCAATATGGGGGAGGGGCTCCGTCTGCTGGGGGTTGTAGTTCTATAAGGGGGAGGGGGTCTGTCTGCTGAGGGTTGTATTTCTATAAGGGGGTGGGGCTCTGTATGCTGGGGGTTGTAGTTCTATAAGGGGGGCCTTGTCTGCTGGGGGTTGTAGTTCTATAAGGGGGAGCTGCTCTGTCTGCTGGGGGTTGTAGTTCTATAAGGGGGAGCGGCTCTGTCTGCTGGGGGTTGTAGTTCTATAAGGGGGAGGGGCTATGTCTGCTGGGAGGTTGTAGTTCTATAAGAGGGAGGGGCTCTGTCTGCTGGGGGTTGTAGTTCTATAAGGGGGAGGGGCTATGTCTGCTGGGGGTTGTAGTTATATAAGGGGGAGGGGCTCTGTATGCTGGGGGTTGTAGTTCTATAAGGGGGTGGGGCTCTCTGTATGCTGGGGGTTGTAGTTCTATAAGGGGGGGCTCTGTCTGCTGGGGGTTGTAGTTCTATAAGGGGGGGGCTCTGTCTGCTGGGGGTTGTAGTTCTATAAGGGGGGCTCTGTCTGCTGGGGGTTGTAGTTCTATAAGGGGGAGGGGCTGTCTGCTGGGGGTTGTAGTTCTATAAGGGGGAGGGGCTCTGTCTGCTGGGGGTTGTAGTTCTATAAGGGGGAGGGGCTCTGTCTGCTGGGGTTGTAGTTCTATAAGGGGGAGGGGCTCTGTCTGCTGGGGGTTGTAGTTCTATAAGGGAAGGGGCTCTGTCTGCTGGGGATTGTAGATCAATAAGGGGGAGGGGCTCTGTCTGCTGGGGGTTGTAGTTCTATAAGAGGGAGGGGCTCTGTCTGCTGGGGGTTGTAGTTCTATAAGGGGGAGGGGCTCTGTCTGCTGGGGGTTGTAGTTCTATAAGGGAGGGGCTCTGTCTGCTGTGGGTTGTAGTTCTATAAGGGGGAGGGGCTCTGTCTGCTGGGGGTTGTAGTTCTATAAGGGGAAGGGGCTCTGTCTGCTGGGGGTTGTAGTTCTATAAGGGAAGGGGCTCTGTTTGCTGGGGTTGTAGTTATATAAGGGGGAGGGGCTATGTCTGCTGGGGGTTGTAGTTCTATAAGGGAAGGGGCTCTGTCTGCTGGGGTTGTAGTTCTATAAGGGGGAGGGGCTCTGTCTGCTGGGGGTTGTAGTTCTATAAGGGGGAGGCGCTTTGTCTGCTGGGGGTTTCAGTTCTATAAGGGGGAGGGGCTCTGTCTGCTGAGGGTTGTAGTTATATAAGGGGGAGGGGCTATGTCTGCTGGGGGTTGTAGTTCTATAAGGGAGGGGCTCTGTCTGCTGGGGGTTGTAGTTCAATATGGGGGAGGGGCTCTGTCTGCTGGGGGTTGCAGTTCTATAAGGGGGAGGGGCTCTGTCTGCTGGGGGTTTCAGTTCTATAAGGGGGAGGGGCTCTGTCTGCTGAGGGTTGTAGTTATATAAGGGGGAGGGGCTCTGTCTGCTGGGGGTTGCAGTTCTATAAGGGGGAGGGGCTATGTCTGCTGGGGGTTGTAGTTCTATAAGAGGGAGGGGCTATGTATGCTGGGGGTTGTAGTTCTATAAGGGGGAGGGGGTATGTCTGCTGAGGGTTGTATTTCTATAAGGGGGAGCGGCTCTGTATGCTGGGGGTTGTAGTTCTATAAGGGGGAGGGGCTGTCTGCTGGGGGTTGTAGTTCTATAAGGGGGCTCTGTCTTCTGGGGGTTGTAGTTCTATAAGGGGGAGGGGTTCTGTCTGCTGGGGGTTGTAGTTCTATAAGGTAAGAGGGCTCTGTCTGCTGGGGATTGTAACTCTATAAGGGGGAGGGGCTGTCTGCTGGGGGTTGTAGTTCTATAAAGGGAGGGGCTCTGTCTGCTGGGGGTTGTAGTTCTACAAGGGGGAGGGGCTATGTCTGCTGGGGGTTGTATTTCTATAAGGAGGAGGGGCTCTGTCTGCTGGGGGTTGTAGTTTATAAGGGGGAGGGGCTATGTCTGCTGGGGGTTGTAGTTCTATAAGGGGGAGGGGCTATATCTGCTGGGGGTTGTAGTTATATAAGGGGGAGGGGCTCTGTCTGCTGGGGGTTGTCGTCCTATAAAGGAGGGGCTCTGTCTGGGGGTTGTTGTTCTATAAGGGGGAGGGGCTATGTTTGCTGGGGGTTGTAGTTCTATGAGGGGGAGGGGCTATGTCTGCTGGGGGTTGTAGTTCTATAAGGAGGAGGGGCTCTGTCTGCTGGGAGTTGTAGTTCTATAAAGAGGAGGGGCTCTGTCTGCTGAGGGTTGTGCTATATTAGGGAGGGGTCTGCCTGCTGGGGGTTGTAGTACTATAAGAGGGAGGGGCTCTGTCTGCTGGGGGTTGTGGTTTTATAAGGGGGAGGGGTTCTGTCTGCTGAGAGTTGTAGTTCTATAAGGGAGGGGCTCTGTCTGCTGGGGGTTGTAGTTCTAAAAGGGGGGGCTCTGTCTGCTGGGGGTTGTAGTTCTATAAGGGGGAGGGGCTATATCTGCTGGGGGTTGTAGTTATATAAGGGGGAGGGGCTCTGTCTGCTGGGGGTTGTAGTTCTATAAATGAGGGGCTCTGTTTGGGGGTTGTAGTTCTATAAGGGGGAGGGGCTCTGTCTGCTGGGGGTTGTAGTTCTATAAGGAGGAGGGGCTCTGTCTGCTGGGGGTTGTAGTTCTATAAGGGGGAGGGGCTATGTCTGCTGGGGGTTGCAGTTCTATAAGGGGGAGGGGCTCTGTCATCTGGGGGTTGTAGTTCTATAAGGGGGAGGGGCTATATCTGCTGGGGTTTGTAGTTCTATAAGGGGGAGGGGCTATGTATGCGGGGGGGTTGTAGTTCTATAAGGGGGAGGGGGTCTGTCTGCTGGGGGTTGTAGTTCTATAAGGGAGGGGCTCTGTATGCTGGGGGTTGTAGTTCTATAAGGGGGAGGGGGTCTGTCTGCTGGGGGTTGTAGTTCTATAAGGGGAGGGGCTCTGTATGCTGGGGGTTGTAGTTCTATAAGGGGGAGGGGCTATATCTGCTGGGGTTTGTAGTTCTATAAGGGGGAGGGGCTATGTATGCTGGGGGTTGTAGTTCTATAAGGGGGAGGGGGTCTGTCTGCTGGGGGTTGTAGTTCTATAAGGGGAGGGGCTCTGTATGCTGGGGGTTGTAGTTCTATAAGGGGGAGGGGCTATGTCTGCTGGGGGTTGCAGTTCTATAAGGGGGAGGGGCTCTGTTTGCTGGGGGTTGTAGTTCTATAAGAGGGCAGGGCTATGTCTGCTGGGAGGTTGTAGTTCCATAAGGGGGAGGGGCTATGTATGCTGGGGGTTGTAGTTCTATAAGGGGGAGGGGGTCTGTCTGCTGGGAGTTGTAGTTCTATAAGGGGAGGGGCTCTGTATGCTGGGGGTTGTAGTTCTATAAGGGGGAGGGGCTATGTCTGCTGGGGGTTGCAGTTCTATAAGGGGGAGGGGCTCTGTCTGCTGGGGGTTGTGGTTCTATAAGGGAGGGGCTATGTCTGCTGGGGGTTGCAGTTCTATAAGGGGGAGGGGCTCTGTCTGCTGGGGGTTGTAGTTCTATAAGAGGGAGGGGCTATGTCTGCTGGGAGTTGTAGTTCTATAAGGGGGAGGGGCTATGTATGCTGGGGGTTGTAGTTCTACAAGGGGGAGGGGGTCTGTCTGATGGGGGTTGTAGTTCTATAAGGGGGAGGGGCTCTGTCTGCTGGGGATTGTAGTTCTAAGGCGGAGGGGCTATGTCTGCTGGGGGTTGTAGTTCTAAGGGGGAGGGGCTATGTCTGCGGGGGTTGTAGTTCTATGAGGGGGAGGGGCTCTGTCTGCTGGGGGTTGTAGTTCTATAAGGGGGTGGGGCTCTGTATGTTGGGGGTTGTAGTTCAAAAAGGGGGGAGCAGTGTCTGCTGGGAGTTGTAGTACTATAAGGAGGGGCTCTGTCTTTTAGGGGTTGTATTTCTATAAGGGGAGGGGCTCTCTCTGCTGGGAGTTGTAGTACTATAAGAGGGAGGGGCTCTGTTTGGGGTTTTACTTCTGTAAGGGGTGGGGTTCTGACTGTTGGTGTTTGTAGTGCAATAAGGGATAGGGGTGCAGAGGGTAGAATGCTGGGAGTTGTAATACAACAGAATTCACCAAAATACCCCTCATACCCCCCCCACACCCCACACACCCCACAGTACAACCCCCCCCCCCCCCCCACACACACACACACACACATACCCCACAGTACAACCCCCTCCCCATCACACCCACCTCATTATATACTCCTCAGGAAAACGATTACACTGATGATAAACCATTTTAATAAATATGAAACAGAATACAATTTGTACTCACAATAAGGAGACGTCATCCTCCGACCTCCACCAATCACAGAGAGGAACCACCGAGACCGACAAACTTCCTGAGAGAGACGTCCTGACCTGTCCGGTAATGGGGGGACGGGGGGGGGGGGGGGGGGGGGGGGTCACCTCACCAAACACTCCTCATACTTACTGTATACACCTCATATATATATATATATACCTCACTGTATATAATCCCTCATATATATCTCACACCTCACTGTATACCCCTCATATATACCTCACTGTATTCCCCTCATATATACATCACTGTATATAATCCCTCATATATACCTCACTCATCACTCACCTTATATCCTTCATATATACGTCACACCTCACTGTATGCCCCTCATAATTACTTTATACCTCACACCTTACTGTATACTATTCATATATACCTCACTGTATACCCCTCATAATTACCTCACACCTTA
This sequence comes from Lithobates sylvaticus, assembly GCA_028564925.1. NCBI lineage: Eukaryota > Metazoa > Chordata > Amphibia > Anura > Ranidae > Lithobates > Lithobates sylvaticus. The sequence goes on from CM053038.1 coordinate 30,837,592, forward strand.
CTGTATACCCCTAATATGTACCTCACTGTATACCCCTCATATATACCTCACTGTATATAATCCCTCATATATACCTCACACCTCACTGTATACCCCTCATATATACCTCACACCTCACTGTATACCCCTCATATGTACCTCACTGTATACCCCTTATATATACCTCACACCTTACTGTATACCCCTCATATATGCCACACAGTATACCCCTCATAATTACCCCACACCTCACTGTATACCCCTCATGTATACCTCACACCTTACTGTATACTATTCATAAATACCTCACTGTATACCCCTCATAATTACCTCACACCTTACTGTATACCCCTCATATATACCACACAGTATACCCCTCATAATTACCTCACACCTCACTGTATACCTGTCATATATAACTCACACTTCATTATACACCCTTCATAATTACCTCATATATACCTCTCATAATTACATCACACCTCATTGTATACCCCTCACAATTTTCTCACTGTATACCCCTCATTATTACCTCACACCTTACTGTTTACCCCTCATAATTACCTCACTGTATACCCCTCATATATACCTCACTGTATACCCCTCATATATACTTCACTGTATACCCCTCATATATACCTCACTGTATACCCCTCATAATTACCTCACCGTATACCCCTCATAATTTCCTCACACCTCACACCTCACTGTATACCCCTCATATATACCTCACTCCTCAATGTATACCCCTCATAATTACCTCACACCTCACTGTATACCCCTCACAATTTTCTCACTGTATACCCCTCATTATTACCTCACACCTTACTGTTTACCCCTCATAATTACCTCACTGTATACCCCTAATATATACCTCACTGTATACCCCTCATAATTACCTCACCGTATACCCCTCATAATTACCTCACACCTCACTGTATACCCCTCACAATTTTCTCACTGTATACCCCTCATTATTACCTCACACCTTACTGTTTACCCCTCATAATTACCTCACTGTATACCCCTCATATATACCTCACTGTATACCCCTTATATATACCTCACTGTATACCCCTCATAATTACCTCACCGTATACCCCTCATAATTACCTCACACCTCACTGTATACCCCTCATATATACCTCACACCTCAATGTATACCCCTCATAATTACTTTACAACTCACTGTATACCCCTCATATATACCTCACTGTATTCCCCTTATATTTATCTCACACCTCACTGTATACACCTCACAATTTCCTCACTGTATACCCCTCATAATTTCCTCACACCTCACTGTATACCTTTCATAGATACCTCACACCTCAATGTATACCCCTCATCATTACCTCACACCTTACTGTTTACTCCTCATAATTACCTCACTGTATACCCCTCATATATACCTCACTGTATACTCCTCATAATTACCTCACACCTCCCTGTATACCCCTCATATATACCGCACACCTCAATGTATACCCCTCATAATTACTTTACACCTCACTGTATACCCCTCATAATTACCTCACTCATCACCTTATATCCTTCATATATACCTCACACCTCACAGTATACCCCTCATTATTACTTCACTGTATACCCCTCATAATTACCTCTCTGTATACCCCTCATAATTACCTCACACCTCACTGTATACCCCTCACAATTCCCTCACTGTATATCCCTCATATATACCTCACTGTATACCCCCCATATATACCTCACACCTCACTGTATACCCCTCATAATTACCTCACACCTCACTGTATACCCCTCATAATTACCTCACACCTCACTGTATACCCCTCATAATTACCTCACACCTCACTGTATACCCCTCATAATTACCTCACACCTCACTGTATACCCCTCATATATACCTCACACCTAACTGTATACCCCTCATAATTACCTCACTGTATACCCCTCATATATACCTCACTGTATACCCTGCATAATTACCTCACTGTATACCCCTAATATATACCTCACTGTATACCCCTCATAATTACCTCACTGTCTACCCCCATATATACCTCACTGTATACCCCTCATACTGTATATACCTCACTGTATACCCCCCATATATACCTCACACCTTACTTTATACCCCTCATATATACCTCACTGTATACCCCTCATAATTACCTCACTGTATACCCCCCATATATACCTCACACCTTACTTTATACCCCTCATATATACCTCACTGTATACCCCTCATACATACCTCACTGTATACCCCCCATATATACCTCTCACCTTACTGTATACCCCTCATATATACCTCACTGTATACCCCTCATAATTACATCACACCTCACTGTATACCCCCCCATATATACCTCACACCTTACTGTATACCCCCCATATATACCTCACTGTATACCCCTCATATATACCTCACACCTCACTGTATACCCCTCACAATTTCCTCACTGTATACCCCTCATTATTACCTCACACCTTACTGTTTACCCCTCATAATTACCTCACTGTATACCCCTAATATATACCTCACTGTATGCCCCTCATAATTACCTCACACCTCACTGTTTACCCCTCATATATACCGCACACCTCAATGTATACCCCTCATAATTACCTCACTCATCACCTTATATCCTTCATATATACCTCATACCTCACAGTATACCCCTCATTATTACCTCACTGTATACCCCTCATAATTACCTCACATCCTTCATATATACCTCACTATATACCCCTCATTATTACCTCACTGTATTCCCCTTATAATTACCTCACACCTCACAAATTCCTCACTGTATATCCCTCATATATACCTCACACCTCACTGTATACCCCTTATAATTACCTCACACCTCACTGTATACCCCTCATAATTACCTCACTGTATACCCCCTCATATATACCTCACACCTAACTGTATACCCCTCATATTTGCCTCACTGTCTACCCCCATATATACCTCACTTTATACCCCTCATATATACCTCACACCTCACTGTATACCCTGCATAATTACCTCACAGTATACCCCTTATATATACCTCACACCACACCTCACTGTATACCCCTCATAATTACCTCACTGTATACTCGTCATTATTGCCTCACACCTCACTGTATACACCTCATATATACCTCACTGTATAATCCTCCTAATTGCCTCACACCTCACTGTATACCCCTCATATATACCTCACTGTATACCCCTCATATATACCTCACTGTATACCCCTCATATATACCCCACACTTCATTCCCCTCATATATACCTCACTGTATACCCCTCATAATTACCTCACTGTATACCCCTCATATATTCATACCTGCCAACATTTTGAGATGGGAATGAGGGACACCTACTATCAAATGTATGTAGACATGAGACACGCCCCCCTGCCACACCCCTTAAAGGAGAATTAACCCCAATAAAAGTTAACTAAAACCGCAAGGGCTTTTTTTTAACCACTACTATTCCTTTATATTGGCTTTTAAAATCCACAAATGCAGCAATTTAGAATTTGTATGAAAGGTTTAGCTCTGGGAAACACTTTTTGAAAGATAAAAAAGGCATTTTATACACAACTATACAGATCAGACCAAAATGAGGGACAAATGAGGGGAAAGAGGGACATTGCTCCAAATCAGGGACAGTTGGGAGCTATGTATATACCTCACCCCTCACTGTATACCTTCCATATATATACCTCACTGTATGCCCCTCATAATTACCTCACTGTATACTCCTCATTATTGCCTCACACCTCACTGTATACACCTCATATATACCGCTAACCTCACTGTATACTCCTCATAATTGCCTCACACCTCAATGCATACCCCTCATATATACCGCATCCCTCACTGTATACCCATCATATATACCTCAAACCTCACTGTATACCCCTCATATATACCTCACATTATACCTCTCATATATATATACCTCACACCTCACTGTATACTATTCCTCATTAGGTATGAGGGGTGTACAGTGGGATGAGGGAGGTATGAGGGGTGTACAATGGGGTAAGGGAGGTATGAGGGGTGTATATGGGGGGGGGGTCAGTAAGGTATGAGGGGTGTATAGGGGGTGAAGGATGTATGAGGGGTGTATGGAGGGGTATGAGGTGTGTATGGGGGGGTGATGGAGGTATGAGGGGTGAGTGAGGTATGAGGGGTGTATAGGGGGGGGGGTGAGGGAGGTATGAGGGGAGTATAGGGGGGTGAGGGAGGTATGAGGGATGTACAGTGGGGTGAGGGAGGTATGAGGGGAGTATAGGGGGTGAGGGAGGTATGAGGGGTGTATAGGGGGTGAGGGAGGTATGAGGGGAGTATAGGACAGTGATGGAGGTATGAGGGGTGTATGGGGGGGGGGGTGTAAGGGAGGTTTGAGGGGAGTATAGGGGGGTGAGGGAGGTATGAGGGGAGTATAGGACAGTGGTGGAGGTATGAGGGGTGTATGGGGAGGGGGTGAGGGAGGTATGAGGGGTGAGGGGTGTATAGGGGGGGTGAGGGAGGTATGAGGGGAGTATAGGGGGTGAGAGAGGTATAAGGTGTGTATAGGGGGGGTGAGGGAGGTATGAGTGGAGTATAGGGGGGTGAGGAAGCTATGAGGGGTGTATAGGGGTGAGGGAGGTATGAGGTGTGTATAGGGGGTGAGGGAGGTATAAGGTGTGTATAGGGGGGGTGAGGGAGGTATGAGGGGAGTATAGGGGGGCGAGGAAGCTATGAGGGGTGAGGGAGGTATGAGGTGTGTATAGGGGGGTGAGGGAGGTATGAGGGGTGTATAGGGGTGAGGAAGCTATGAGGGGTGTATAGGGGCGAGGGAGGTATAAGGTGTGTATAGGGGGGCGAGGGAGGTATGAGGGGTGTATGGGGGTGAGGGAGGTATGAGGTGTGTATAGGGGGGTGAGGGAGGTATGAGGGGTGTATGGGGGGGGTGAGGAAGCTATTATGGGTGTATAGGGGTGAGGGAGGTATGAGGTGTGTATAGGGGGGGTGGGGGATGTATGAGGGGTGTGTATAGGGGTGATGGAGGTATGAGGTGTGTATAGGGGGGGGGGGGGGTGAGTGAGGTATGAGGGGTGTATGGGGGGGGTGAGGGAGGTATGAGGGGAGTATAGGGGGGTGAGGGAGGTATGAGGGATGTACAGTGGGGTGAGGGAGGTATGAGGGGAGTATAGGGGGTGAGGGAGGTATGAGGGGTGTATAGAGGGTGAGGGAGGTATGAGGGGAGTATAGGACGGTGATGGAGGTATGAGGGGTGTATGGGGGGGGGGGTGTAAGGGAGGTTTGAGGGGAGTATAGGGGGTGAGGGAGGTATGAGGGGAGTATAGGACGGTGATGGAGGTATGAGGGGTGTATGGGGAGGGGGTGAGGGAGGTATGAGGGGTGAGGGGTGTATAGGGGGGTGAGGGAGGTATGAGGGGAGTATAGGGGGTGAGAGAGGTATAAGGTGTGTATAGGGGGGGGGTGAGGGAGGTATGAGGGGAGTATAGGGGGGTGAGGAAGCTATGAGGGGTGTATAGGGGTGAGGGAGGTATGAGGTGTGTATAGGGGGTGAGGGAGGTATAAGGTGTGTATAGGGGGGGTGAGGGAGGTATGAGGGGAGTATAGGGGGGCGAGGAAGCTATGAGGGGTGAGGGAGGTATGAGGTGTGTATAGGGGGGTGAGGGAGGTATGAGGGGTGTATAGGGGTGAGGAAGCTATGAGGGGTGTATAGGGGTGAGGGAGGTATAAGGTGTGTATAGGGGGGGTGAGGGAGGTATGAGGGGTGTATGGGGGTGAGGGAGGTATGAGGTGTGTATAGGGGGGGTGAGGGAGGTATGAGGGGTGTATGGGGGTGAGGGGTGTGCAGTGGGGTGAGTGACTGGTTCCTGGCAGTTATGCTGAGATTGTGTATTTGATGGAACACAATGAAAGAATGAAGCCGGACACTAATCTCATGATGAGGCGCGATGATCTGCAATCTCAGCAGAGGAAGCACCTGATGATGTCACCTTCACATTTCCATGTGGATGATGTCATCCCTTCCGAGGCGAGTGATGACATCACTGTCTATTCTGCATCCACTGACACAGCAGAGATAAAGCCAAATGTTTTCCTGAAATTCCATCCCATCACTGATATCAAATATTAGTATAAAAACTCTGCTCCTTCCTCTATAACTCTCCTGAAATACTCTGCACTGCTGGAGGACTCTGCTCCTTCCTCTATAACTCTCCTCTCCTGAAATACTCTGCTCTGCTGGAGGACTCTGCTCCTTCCTCTATAACTCTCCTGAAATACTCTGCACTGCTGGAGGACTCTGTTCCTTCCTCTATAACTCTCCTCTCCTGAAATACTCTGCACTGCTGAAGGACTCTGCTCCTTCCTCTAGAACTCTCCTCTCCTGAAATACTCTGCCGGGGGACTCTGCTCCTTCCTCTATAACTCTCCTCTCCTGAAATACTCTGCTCTGCTGGAGGACTCTGCTCCTTCCTCTATAACTCTCCTGAAATTATCTGCACTGCTGGAGGACTCTGCTTCCTTCCTCTATAACTCTCCTCTCCTGAAATACTCTGCTGAAGGACTCTGCTCCTTCCTCCAGAACTCTCCTCTCCTGAAATACTCTGCGAGAGGACTCTGCTCCTTCCTCTATAACTCTCCTCTCCTGAAATACTCTGCCGGGGGACTCTGCTCCTTCCTCTATAACTCTCCTCTCCTGAAATACTCTGCTCTGCTCCTTCCTCTATATCTCTCCTCTCCTGGAATACTCTGCACTGCTGGAGGACTCTGCTCCTTCTCTATAACTCTCCTCTCCTGAAATACTCTGCACTGCTGGAGGACTTTGCTCCTTCCTCTATAACTCTCCTCTCCTGAAATACTCTGCACTGCTGGAGGACTCTGCTCCTTCCTCTATCTCAATCTCATGGGTTGATGGCTTCATAGTAAATTGGGGGCGGGGTTAGGGTTGATGGTCACATAGTGAATTGGGGGTGGGGTTAGGGTTGATGGTCACATACTGAAATGGAGGCGGGGTTAGGGTTGATGGTCACATAGTGAATTGGTCACATAGTGAATTGGGGCGGGGTTAGGGTTCATGGTCACAGTGAAATGGAGGCGGGGTTAGGGTTGATGGTCACAAAGTGAATTGGGGCGGGGTTAGGGTTGATGATTTCATAGTGAATTGGGGCAGGGTTAGGGTTGATGGTCACATAGTGAATTGGGGGCGGTGTTAGGGTTGATGGTCACATAGTGAATTGGGGCGGAGTTAGGGTTGATGGTCTCATAGTGAATTGGGGGCGGGGTTAGGGTTGATGGTCACATAGTGAATTGGGGGCGGGTTTAGGGTTGATGGTCTCATAGTGAATTGGGGGCGGGTTTAGGGTTGATGGTTTCATAGTGAATTGGGGGCAGGATTAGGGTTGATGGTCTCATAGTGAATTGGGGGCGAGGTTAGGGTTGATGGTCTCATAGTGAATTGGGGGCGGGGTTAGGGTTGATGGTCTCATAGTGAATTGGGGGCGGGGTTAGGGTTGATGGTCACATAGTGAATTGGGGGCGGGGTTAGGGTTGATGGTCTCATAGTGAATTGGGGGCAGGATTAGGGCTGATGGTCTCATAGAGAATTGGGGGCGAGGTTAGGGTTGATGGTCACATAGTGAATTGGGGGTGGGGTTAGGGTTGATGGTCACATACTGAAATGGAGCCGGGGTTAGGGTTGATGGTCACATAGTGAATTGGGGCGGAGTTAGGGTTGATGGTCTCATAGTGAAATGGAGGCGGGGTTAGGGTTGATGGTCACATAGTGAATTGGGGCGGGGTTAGGGTTGATGATTTCATAGTGAATTGGGGCAGGGTTAGGGTTGATGGTCACATAGTGAATTGGGGGCGGGGTTAGGGTTGATGGTCACATAGTGAATTGGGGCGGAGTTAGGGTTGATGGTCTCATAGTGAATTGGGGGCAGGGTTAGGGTTGATGGTCTCATAGTGAATTGGGGGCAGGATTAGGGCTGATGGTCTCATAGTGAATTGGGGGCGAGGTTAGGGTTGATGGTCACATAGTGAATTGGGGGTGGGGTTAGGGTTGATGGTCACATACTGAAATGGAGGCGGGGTTAGGGTTGATGGTCACATAGTGAATTGGGGTGGGGTTAGGGTTGATGGTCACATAGTGAAATGGAGCCGGGGTTAGGGTTGATGGTCACATAGTGAATTGGGGTGGGGTTAGGGTTGATGATTTCATAGTGAATTGGGGCAGGGTTAGGGTTGATGGTCACATAGTGAATTGGGGGCGGGGTTAGGGTTGATGGTCACATAGTGAATTGGGGGCGGGGTTAGGGTTGATGGTCACATAGTAAATTGGGGCGGAGTTAGGGTTGATGGTCTCATAGTGAATTGGGGGCGGGGTTAGGGTTGATGGTCACATAGTGAATTGGGGGCGGGGCTAGGGTTGATGGTTTCATAGTGAATTGGGGGCAGGATTAGGGCTGATGGTCTCATAGTGAATTGGGGGCGGGGTTAGGGTTGATGGTCACATAGTGAATTGGGGGTGGGGTTAGGGTTGATGGTCACATACTGAAATGGAGGCGGGGTTAGGGTTGATGGTCACATAGTGAATTGTGGCGGGGTTAGGGTTGATGGTCACATAGTGAAATGGAGGCGGGGTTAGGGTTGATGGTCACATAGTGAATTGGGGCGGGGTTAGGGTTGATGGTCACATAGTGAATTGGGGGCGGGGTTAGGGTTGATGGTCTCATAGTGAATTGGGGGCGGGGTTAGGGTTGATGGTCTCATAGTGAATTGGGGCGGGGTTAGGGTTGATGGTCACATAGGGAATTTGGGGTGGGGTTAGGGTTGATGGTCTCATAGTGAATTGGGGGCGGGGTTAGGGTTGATGGTCTCATAGTGAATTGGGGGCGGGGTTAGGGTTGATGGTTTCATAGGGAATTGGGGCGGGGTTAGGGTTGATGGTCTCATAGTGAATTGGGGGCGGGGTTAGGGTTGATGGTCTCATAGTGAATTGGGGGCGGGGTTAGGGTTGATGGTTTCATAGTGAATTGGGGCGGGGTTAGGGTTGATGGTCACATAGTGAATTGGGGGCGGGGTTAGGGTTGATGGTCACATAGTGAATTTGGGGTGGGGTTAGGGTTGATGGTTTCATAGTGAATTGGGGCGGGGTTAGGGTTGATGGTTTTTTATAGTGAATTGGGGGTGGGGTTAGGGTTGATGGTCATATAGTGAATTGGGGGCGGGGTTAGGGTTGATGGTCTCATAGTGAATTGGGGGCGGGGTTAGGGTTGATGGTCTTATAGTGATTTGGGGCGGGGTTAGGGCTGATGGTCTTATAGTGATTTGGGGGGGCGGGGTTAGGGTTGATGGTCTCATAGTGAATTGGGGGCGGGGTTAGGGTTGATGGTCTCATAGTGAATTGGGGTGGGTTAGGGTTGATGGTTTTTTATAGTGAATTTGGGGCAGGGTTAGGGTTGATGGTTTCATAGTGAATTGGGGCGGGGTTAGGGTTGATGGTCACATAGTGAATTGGGGGCGGGGTTAGGGTTGATGGTCACATAGTGAATTTGGGGTGGGGTTAGGGTTGATGGTTTCATAGTGAATTGGTGCGGGGTTAGGGTTGATGGTTTTTTTATAGTGAATTGGGGGCGGGGTTAGGGTTGATGGTTTTTTATAGTGAATTGGGGGCGGGGGTAGGGTTGATGGTCACATAGTGAATTGGGGGCGGGGTTAGGGTTGATGGTCTCATAGTGAATTGGGGGCGGGGTTAGGGTTGATGGTCTCATAGTGAATTGGGGGCGGGGTTAGGGTTGATGGTCTCATAGTGAATTGGGGCGGGGTTAGGGTTGATGGTCTCATAGTGAATTGGGGGCAGGGTTAGGGTTGATGGTTTCATAGTGAATTGGGGGCGGGGTTAGGGCTGATGGTCACATAGTGAATTGGGGGGGCGGGGTTAGGTTTGATGGTCACATAGTGAATTTGGGGCGGGGTTAGGGTTGATGGTTTCATAGTGAATTGGGGCGGGGTTAGGGTTGATGGTTTTTTATAGTGAATTTGGGGCAGGGTTAGGGTTGATGGTCTCATAGTGAATTGGGGGCGGGGTTAGGGTTAATGGTCTCATAGTGAATTGGGGCGGGGTTAGGGCTGATGGTCTTATAGTGATTTGGGGGGGGGCGGGGTTAGAGTTGATGCTGTCATAGTGAATTGGGGGCGGGGTTAGGAAGTCACTCATTGGGTGTGCGGAGAGGACTTGGCAGGAGAAGAGTTGTGATTAAACTTTGTTACAGAATCAATAAGGACCAATAAAATATAATCAGATTAAACTTCGGCTTTTTTATATTCACGTACAGATGTCACGTCAGCGCTTTGCACGCATGTTACTGCTCTGCGTTTAGCAATGTCTGCACAGTGATTGCACCTTCCTCATCTCTTCTTCCATTTCGCAGGTCTCCCCCAGACAAAACGACAGGCTCCCTGCAGTCCCTAGTCACGTGAAACGCTCACAATGGTTCTGGTAGCCAGAGGTCACGTGATCTGTGCCGAGGCGTTCAATAGGAGACGTTTGGAGGATGGGCCCCGCCCCCGCCCCCCGGGTTTGCTCAGGTAAGTGGCGGTTTGTATTGTAAATGAGAGAGCATTGCCGAGTAACAAGCAGCTGTAAGTGTGGTCATCCTTGTTCTGTTCCCGAGTAACCAGCAGTGGAAAATCCATGCAGATCCAGAGCATCGCTCACCATCCTCACACCTGAGCTGAAGTAAAGTTCTGGTTCCTGGGTGGGTTCTGGTTCCTGGGTGGGTTCTGGTTCCTGGGTGGGTTCTGGTTCCTGGGTGGGCCCCCCCCCCCCCAAAAAAATGGCGGCAGACCATGGAGCTACTCCAAACGCAGCCGCCGCAGGTTCAGTAAGGGGAAGCAGGTGGGGGAAGGGGGGGGGCGGGGGCGTTCTTTTTATCTTTTATAGAAAGATGACTCGGCTGTAGCGCTCCTTTAAATCCCCACCTGCGCCCGCCGTCGGAGATCGCGGCTCCGCAGAGACCGCCTGTTGTGCAGGACTGCTGTCTCCAGCTCGTCTCGCGGGGGATTCCAGCAGCGACGCGACAAATTAACCCGCCAGGTGTTACCCCCCCTCCCCCCACCTGGGAGTACAACCTGGGAGCGCGGCGGCGCCGCTGTGTAACCGTAACGGCGTATCTCATTACGTTTCTTCCTGACGTTGCTGGGAGAGAGGATGAATGGATCAGATGCCCCCCTCTCCCCTCCCCCAGCCCACCCCAATATACACCGCCCAATTAAATCCCGGAATTATCCCACCGATGTGGAAACTCTTTACTCCATTCCCACGGCACCTGCTAATAAGGAAACTTTGTTAACTCTTGTCTGCCACAAATCAGCCCCTTGCTGCATCTTCTCACCTTATGACTGGCTACAAAGTTACAGACTGATCACTGGGGGAGGGGAGACTGAGGCAATGCTGCTTCCTGCCTGCAGCAGACTGATCACAGAGGAGGGGAGACTGAGGCAATTCTTCTTCCTGCCTGCAGCAGACTGATCACAGAGGAGGGGAGACTGAGGCAATTCTTCTTCCTGCCTGCAGCAGACTGATCACAGAGGAGGGGAGACTGAGGCAATTCTTCTTCCTGCCTGCAGCAGACTGATCACTGGCAGAGGGAGACTGAGGAAATGCTTCTTCCTGCCTGCAGCAGACTGATCACAGGGGAGGGGAGACTGAGGCAATTCTTCTTCCTGCCTGTAGCAGACTGGTCACTGGGGGGAGGGGAGACTGAGGCAATTCTTCTTCCTGCCTGCAGCAGACTGATCACTGGGAGAGGGAGACTGACTGGAGATCAAGGATGTTTTTTATTTTTTATTTTTAATGAATCAAATAAATCTGTGCTTGGGACGTATAGCAGTGAATGTCTGGACTCATTTTGGTCTTCTCAGCCGCAAAGCACCGGTCTCTGTTTGTAGATTTAAAGGACACGCGAGCTTCCACCGCTGACTACTCGGCAATATCGCAGTGGCGGCAAAAAAAGCCATTTCCACATTTCTTCTCTTTGTGTTTCAGATTATTTACTATTTTTTTTTTATATTTATATTAGTTTATTGTATTTATGTATTTTACAGAAAAGAGATTATTTATTTTATTTTTATTTGGTACAGTATCACATTGCATTATATATATATAAATTGATATGTATTTTATTTTTATTAATTTTTTTTTTACCTTTTTTCCTTTTTTTAACTATTATTTTATATTTGTTATTTTATTTATAATTTTATAACTATAATACATACTGTGTTTGTGTGTGTATAGACCTTTTTTTTTACAAATATTTTTATTATATTTACTACATACTGTATATATATATATATATTTATGTCTATATCTTATTTTTATAGGGGTAGGGAGGTATATATATATATTATTATATATTTATTATATTTATTTTATATATTTTATAATTTTACATGTATTTTATTTTATGTTATTTATGTTTAACTTGTATTTATAGTTTTATAACTATAATATATATGCGTGTGTTTGTATATGTATGTTTGTGTATATAGATATATATTATGTATATATTTTATATATCTATATATAGCTATATATCTATATCTATATAAATATATAATATTTATTTTTTTTGGTGACTTTTTTTTTTCTTTTTTTATTTTTACTTATATTTTTTATTATATTTACTATAGACTGTACATTCATTTATTTGATATAAAATTTGTTTTAACTTTTTTTTATATACTGTTTTATTTTGTGTTTTTATTATTGATATTTTCTTAAATTTTTTTTTTTTTTTATATACCTCAGGCAGAGAACAATATATATATATATATATATATATATATATATATATATATTATTATATGTATATTTATATATAATAATTTTACATGAATTTTATTTTATGTTATTTATGTTTAACTTGAATTTATAGTTTTATAACTATAATACAGTATATACTGTGTGTGTCTGTATATGTATGTTTGTGTATAGAGCTATATATATATATATGTATATATATTATATATATATATATATATTTATATATATATAAAATTTATTTTTGGTGACTTTTTTTTTTTTTTTACTAATATTTTTATTATATTTACTATAGACTGTACATTAATTTATTTGATATTAAATTTGTTTTTTTTTTTTTATACTGTTTTATTTTATGTTTTTATTAGTTGATATTTTCTTAAATTTTAATTTTTTTTTATATACCTCAGGCAGAGAACAATATATATATATAATAATTTTACATGAATTTTATTTTATGTTATCTATGTTTAACTTGTATTTATAGTTTTATAACTATAATATATACTGTGTGTGTCTGTATATGTATGTTTGTATATATAGATTATATATCTATATATCTATATCGATCCATATATATATATCATTTATTTTTGGTGACTTTTTTTTTTTTCTTTTTTTCTTTTTACTAATATTTTTATTATATTTACTATAGACTGTACATTAATTTATTTGATATTAAATTTGTTTTAACTTTTTTTTTTTTTTTATACTGTTTTATTTTATGTTTTTATTAGTTGATATTTTCTTAAATTTTTTTCTTTTTTTTTATATACCTCAGGCAGAGAACAATGCGGGGTACATAGGCGCGCGTGTGACATATGTGAGCCGATTAGGCGTCTCGCGCTGCGGTGTAAACGTAGCGAGGTTAATGAATAGTAAGCGACGGCGGGGCGGCGGTGTGTTTACGCTGAGCGCAGCGCATGCTGAGGGGATGGGATTGTTAGCCCAGCGGCCGTCAGTATAGAAGGCTGAGCGATGGTTATATAGGGCAGCAGCATGTCCCTGCGGGAGAGTCGCCGCGTCTGCCTCTCTGGGGGCTGTCTAGACAGTAATTGGCACCCCTGACGAAGCGCACGCAGCGTGCCCGAAACCTCCTGAGAGGAGGGGGCAACCAATCATTAAATCCGACCTCCATCCTCCTCCAGGTGTGCCGGTTCTTTTCCCGGCTTCCTCTGATTTCACTGCACACTGCGAGCGCTTCACAATGTGCATTAGAAGCTGCGGCAAGTCAGACAGAGCCCCGCCCCATTTCCTGGTTGGAGGACATCTGGCGTCATCGTGCCCCGTTCGTCGCCAGCCTGACTGTCTCTGACCCCGCCCCCTTTTCATTCATTGGATGTCCGTTCCTGTAATCTTGGAAGCTCAGGTTCACATGTGGGCGTTACCTATGTAAATACAGCCTTCTTAGGAACACCCACTCCTCCAGACTGACCCCGCCCCTTTCATTCATTGGATGTCCGTTCTTTCAATCATGAAAGCTCAGGATCACATGTGGGCGTTACCTATGTAAATACAGCCTGCCTAGGAATGCCCACTTCTCCAGACTGACCCCGCCCCTTTCTTTTATTGGCTGTCAGGGCTTTCAATCATAAAAGCTCAGGATCACATGTAGGCGTTACCTATGTAAATACAGCGTGCCTAGGAACGCCCACTCCTGCAGACTGACCCCGCCCCTTTAATTTATTGGCTGTCAGGGCTTTCAATCATGGAAGCTCAGGATCACATGTGGGCGTTACCTATGTAAATACAGCCAGCCTAGGAACTCCCACTCCTACTGACTAACCCCGCCCCTTTCATTCATTGGATGTCAGTTATTTCAATCATGGAGGCTCAGGATCACATGTGGGACGTTACCTATGAAAGTACAGCCTGCCTAGGAACGCCCACTCCTCCAGACTGACCCCGCCCCTTTCATTCATTGGATGTCAGGGTTTTCAATCATGAAAGCTCAGGATCATATGTGGGCGTTACCTATGTAAGTACAGCCTGCTTAGGAACGCCCACTCCTCCAGACTGACCCCGCCCCTTTATTCATTGGCTGTCAGGGCTTTCAATCATGGAAGCTCAGGGTCACATGTGGGCGTTACCTATGTAAATACAACCTGCTTAGGGACGCCTACTCCTCCAGACTGACCCCGCCCCTTTCATTCATTGGCTGTCAGGGCTTTCAATCATGGAAGCTCAGGATCACATGTGGGCGTTACCTATGTAAATACAGCCAGCCTAGGAACGCCCACTCCTCCAGACTGACCCCGCCCCTTTCATTCATTGGCTGTCCGTTATTTCAATCATGGAGGATCAGGATCACATATGGGCGTTACCTATGTAAATACAGCATGCTTAGGGACGCCCACTCCTCCAGACTGACCCCGCCCCTTTCATTCATTGGATGTCCGTTCTTTCAATCATGGAAGCTCAGGATCACATGTGGGCGTTACCTATGTAAATACAGCGAGCCTAGGAACGCCCACTCCTCCAGACTGACCCCGCCCCTTTCATTCATCGGATGTCCGTTATTTCAATCATGGAAGCTCAGGATCACATGTGGGCGTTACCTATGTAAATACAGCCTGCCTAGGGACGCCCACTCCTCCAGACTGACCCCGCCCCTTTCATTCATTGGCTGTCAGGGCTTTCAATCATGGAAGCTCAGGATCACATGTGGGCGTTACCTATGTAAATACAGCGAGCCTAGGAACGCCCACTCCTGCAGACTGACCCCGCCCCTTTCATTCATTGGATGTCCGTTATTTCAATCATGGAAGCTCAGGATCACATGTGGGCGTTACCTATGTAAATACAGCCTGCTTAGGAACGCCCACTCCTCCAGACTGACCCCGCCCCTTTCATTCATTGGATGTCCGTTCCTGTAATCTTGGAAGCTCAGGATCACATGTGGGCGTTACCTATGTAAATACAACCTGCTTAGGAACGCCCACTCCTCCAGACTGACCCCACCCCTTTCATTCATTGAATGTCCGTTATTTCAATCCTGGAAGCTCAGGATCACATGTGGGTGTTACCTATGTAAATACAGCCTGCCTAGGAACGCCCACTCCTCCAGACTGACACCCACCAAGGTGCGTTGATATTTGCATTACTCCTCCCACTGCTTGCGCCCAGACTGAGTTCTCTGGAGAGGAGTACTGAGGGTTGGGGGGGGGGGGGGCGGTGATGTTTTCAGGAAGCCATGTACAGCCCCTCCCACCAGCCATGATCTGCCTGCGTTTACATAGAGAAGCACAGAGACCCAGTGATGACATCACGGGGTATACAATAAGGTCCGTATTGGATTTGGATAAGGACGACCTATAAGGGATCGTTGGTCGCAGTCGCCCGGTCTGCATACCCAATGCATTAGTGACGGGGGGGGGGGGGTACATTTTTATTATGGAGGAATGTGAGGGGAGGAGTCACCTGGAGGTGGGCGGGGATGTTGAAGACGCCAAGGTGGTTGAAGGAAAGAGGGCAGGTACAAATCCTGCTGCCAGGATCCCAAAGGGATCATTGGATCTCGACATGTCCCGCCCCCACCGGGTGTTTACTAAGACACGCCCCCTTTACGGAGTTGCTAATTTCCTTATTGATTATTAAGGAATATTCCCTAAAATATTGATTCTTTTTTTCCTCTCCTTCAAGGACTTCTTCCTTTTTTTTCTTTTTTGGCTGCAGGCTGAAAGCCATGCAGCCAGGCAATTAGCATTTTCAGAACGGCAGCCCAATACCGTTCTTACAGGACAGGTGCCCTTTAAATGGGATCCATTGAAATATTTCCCTGATCTCTGTGTTTGGGGGGGGGGGGGGTTCGGGGGGTTGGGGGGTTCGCCAGCGGCGTGATTACAGGGGGGGGGGGGGGGGGGGGCCGGGGGGGGGGCGCCCCCCTTGTTTAGAAAAAGGGGGAACCCCCCTCCCCTCCCCCCTGGTTCAGATTCTGCCTAGCAGCATTCCGAGTACAGGATCCGCCGTCTCCGCCACCACGCCCCCCCCCCCTTCATCCAGCTACACGAGGAGCCTTCAATGCAGAGGTCCGTCCGCGCTCCCACGTGTGCCCCCCCCTTCTATTCCCTTTTGAGTTCTGTGACCCCCCCCCAGTGGCCTGCCCAGAGCCAGAGACCCCCACCCCACCCTCTTCACCCGTTCACCGCCCCGGACACCCCCCCCCACCCCAAAAACTGACTGCAGCAGCGCCGAGAACAAAGGGTGCCGGCGGCCATGTTGTCGTATCCCCGAAGAGTCAGCGCCATGCTTGTGGCAGAACTCTTAACCCCTGGTGGCCCAGGGAGGCGCGGCGGTGGGGTCCCTGGGCGCCCCATTGTAAAAGGTCCCTCTTGATTTTTTAATTCAAAACGAGAGAGGGGGGGGGGTGTCCATAAAAAAAAAAGAACCCCTTTTCTGGATTAACCCCCAATGTGCTGAAGCTTGGTGAGCGGCAATTCCTTCAGACCCCCCCCCCCCCCCCACCCCCCTGTGTCACTTTTCCTGACACGGCGCTGTCAGGAAGTCACCCAATCAGGCTCTCCGATTGGCCGCTGCTTATCTCATAGATTACTACATTGGTGCTATGATCTCATAGCCCTCCGCATCTGCTCCCTGGAGGGGTGGGGGGGGGGGGCAGGGCAGGGACTCCCAGGCTCCTAATAACTGATAATCAATACATCTGATCCCTTTTCCCGCAGCGCCTAACAAGCCTGCCAGATGGTCGGGGCTAATTGCCGCCACCTGAGTCTCCGTCTATTCATGTTTTGCTGCTCGTGCATCGCCCCCCCCCCCATTGCATTGTGGGCTTTGTGGTCAGCGCCGCCGGGTCTTCATCCTTCTGTTGGTAGATATTGACCTTAACCATGGCAGCTTCTTAAAGGGTCACTCCACCCAAAACTGATCTCAATGGATGAGAGTTAACCACCCCCCCCCCCCACCCAATCCTACTCCTGAATCACCTGCCCCATTGCTTTGTGGTCGGCGCCGCCGGGACTTCATCCTTCTGTGGGTGCATAACCCCCTGTGTGCCACCACCAGTAGATATTGACCTTAACCATGGCAGCTTCTTAAAGGGTCACTCCACCCAAAACTGATCTCAATGGATGAGCCTTAACCCCCCCTCCTCCCCATCCTACTCCTGAATCGCCTGCCCCATGGCATTGTGGGCTTTGTGGTCAGCGCCGCCGGGACTTCATCCTTCTGTTGGTAGATATTGACCTTAACCATGGCAGCTTCTTAAAGGGTCACTCCACCCAAAACTGATCTCAATGGATGAGAGTTAACCACCTCCCCCCATCCTACTCCTGAATCACATGCCCCATTGTTTTGTGGTCGGCGCCGCCGGGACTTCATCCTTCTGTGGGTGCCTATCCCCCTGGGTGCCACCACCAGTAGATATTGACGTTTAACCATGGCAGCTTCTTAAAGGGTCACTCCACCCAAAACTGATCTCAATGGATGAGCCTTAACCCCCCCCCCCCCCACCCTACTCCTGAATCGCCTGCCCCATGGCATTGTAGGCTTTGTGGTCAACGCCGCCGGGTCTTCATCCTTCTGTTGGTAGATATTGACCTTAACCATGGCAGCTTCTTGAAGGGCAACTCCACCCAAAACTGATCTCAATGCATGAGAGTTAACCACCCCCACCCTACTCCCAGCCCCATGGCATTTTGGGCTTTGTGGTCAGCGCCGCAGAGACTTTATCCTTCCCTGGGTGCATAACCCCCTGGGTGCCACCACCAGTAGATATTGACCTTAACCATGGCAGCTTCTTAAAGGGTCACTCCACCCAAAACTGATCTCAATGGATGAGCCTTAACCCCCCCTCCTCCCCACCCTACTCCTGAATCACCTGCCCCATGGCATTGTCGGCTTTGTGGTCAGCGCCGCCAAGACTTCATCCTTCTGTGGGTGCATAACCCTCTGGGTGCCACCACCAGTAGATATTGACCTTAACCAAGGCAGCTTCTTAAAGGGTCACTCCACCCAAAACTGATCTCAATGGATGATCATTAATCCCCCCCCCACCCTACTCCTGAATCACATGCCCCATTGCTTTGTGGTCAGTGCCGCCGGGACTTCATCCTTCTGTGAGTGCATAACCCCCTGGGTGCCACCAGACATCAGGTATTGACCTTTAATCATGGTGGGGCAAGCTTCTTAAAGGGTCGCTCCATCACAAAACTGCATGAGAGTTAACCAACCCCCCCCCCCCCCCCGACAGTTTCTTCTATGTCTCAGGGACTGTTTTGGGTTCTCCGCAGTTCCCAGGTCTGTCACAAAGGGGTTTCCACTCAGTAAAGAGTGGGGACACCCCAGAAAGGGCGGGGACACTGACAGTCTGTCCCCTAATCCCAGGCCAGGGGGTGTCCCCATATCCTATAAGTGGCCCCCAGCGCTCCTGTAATTATAGACAGGGTTTTTTTTTTTTTTTTTTAGAGTTGGGTCCCCCAACTTTACAAAGGACCAGTTGATCGTCCTTCAGACTTTAGTGGGGGGCCAGTGGGAGTAGAAAATGTCCTGGCGTCCATTGAGAGTAAACAGTGCCCCATTGTTGGTGTCAGTGGGAGGAATAGTGCCCCGTCATTGGTGTCACTGGAGGAATAGTGCCCCATCATTGGTATCAGTGAAAAGATAAGTGCCCCATCATTGGTATCAGTGGGAGGAATAGTGCCCCATCATTGGGTGTCACTGGGAGGAATAGTGCCCATCATTGGTATCAGTGAAAAGATAAGTGCCCCATCATTGGTATCAGTGGGAGGAATAGTGCCCATCATTTGGTGTCAGTGGGGGGAATAGTGCCCCATCATTGTGTCAGTGGGAGGAATAGTGCCCCATCATTGGTGTCAGTGGGAGGAATAGTGCCCCGTCATTGGTGTCACTGGGAGGAATAGTGCCCCATCATTGGTATCAGTGTAAAGATAAGTGCCCCATCATTGGTATCAGTGGGAGGAATAGTGCCCCATCATTGGTGTCACTGGGAGGAATAGTGCCCCATCATTGGTATCAGTGAAAAGATAAGTGCCCCATCATTGGTATCAGTGGGAGGAATAGTGCCCTATCATTGGTGTCAGTGGGGGGAATAGTGCCCCATCATTGGTGTCAGTGGGAGGAATAGTGCCCCCATCATTGGTGTCAGTGGGAGGAAATAGTGCCCCATCATTAGTGTCAGTGGGAGGAATAGTGCTCCATCATTGGTGTCAGGGGGGGGGGATAGTGCCCCATCATTGGTGTCAGTGGGAGGAATAGTGCCCCATCATTGGTGTCAGTGGGAGGAATAGTGCCCCATCATTGGTGTCAGTGGGGGGAATAGTGCCCCATCATTGGTTTCAGTGGGAGGAATATAGTGCCCCATCATTGGTGTCAGTGGGAGGAATAGTGCCCCATCATTGGTGTCAGTGGGAGGAATAGTGCCCCATCATTGGTAATCAGTGGGAGGAATAGTGCCCCATCATTGGTATCAGTGGAAGAATAGTGCCCCATCATTGGTAATCAGTGGGAGGAATAGTGCCCATCATTGGTGTCAGTGGGAGAGGAATAGTGCCCCATCATTGGTATCAGTGGGAGGAATAGTGCCCCATCATTGGTGTCAGTGGGAGGAATAGTGCCCCATCATTGGTGTCAGTGGGGAATAGTGCCCCATCATTGGTAATCAGTGGGAGGAATAGTGCCCCATCATTGGTGTCAGTGGGAGGAATAGTGCCCCATCATTGGTATCAGTGGAAGGAATAGTGCCCCATCATTGTATCAGTGGGAGAATAGTGCCCCATCATTGGTGTCAGTGGAGGAATAGTGCCCCATCATTGGTGTCAGTGGGAGGAATAGTGCCCCATCATTTGGTGTCAGTGGGAGGAATAGTGCCCATCATTGGTGTCGGTGGGAGGAATAGTGCCCCATCATTGGTGGTCGGTGGGAGGAATAGTGCCCCATCATTGGTGTCGGTGGGAGGAATAGTGCCCCATCATTGGTGTCGGTGGGAGGAATAGTGCCCATCATTGGTGTCAGTGGGAGGAAATAGTGCCCCATCATTGGTGTCAGTGGGAGGAATAGTGCCCCATCATTGGTGTCGGTGGGAGGAATAGTGCCCCATCATCGGTGTCGGTGGGAGGAATAGTGCCCCATCATTGGTGTCGGTGGGAGGAATAGTGCCCCATCATTGGTGTCGGTGGGAGGAATAGTGCCCCATCATTGGTGTCGGTGGGAGGTATAGTGCCCCCATCATTGGTGTCGGTGGGAGGAATAGTGCCCCATCATTGGTGTCAGTGGGAGGAATAGTGCCCCATCATTGGTGTCAGTGGGAGGAATAGTGCCCCATCATTGGTGTCAGTGGGAGGAATAGTGCCCCATCATTGGTGTCAGTGGGAGGAATAGTGCCCCATCATTGGTGTCAGTGGGAGGAATAGTGCCCCATCATTGGTGTCGGTGGGAGGAATAGTGCCCATCATTGGTGCCAGTGGGAGGAATAGTGCCCCATCATTGGTGCCAGTGGGAGGAATATCGCTGCAACCGCTCTAAACCATTCCTGCGGGTTTCTGTGACCGCGGATCACTTCCTTGAATTTTCATCTCATCTTGTCCGATTCATCTGGAAAATTTGATTCCCGGCGCACGTTGGATTATAGCGGCGGATTAGGAGCGGCTCTATGCCAACCATCACATATTGAAACACAAAAGGCAATCAAAACAACCGATCAACCGCAAACATAACAACGATAACGTCCTGTAGGTGGGAGGCCGACGGGCGCATTAAATCGTGAACCGAGGAACACGACATGCGGCGGCCTGAAGTCACCCTTCACTGCTCCTTCCTATTGGAGAGAATCCCGAGACCCATCAAAATTCACATCTGTTCTAAAATATACAATTCTGACAACAAAAGCTCAAACCTTCCACAATAATCATCACAGCGTATCGGTTCTATCCACCGAAGAACCGAAGATATACCGGCCTGATCACCAATGTAAGGAACATTCTTCTACTGATCACCAATGTAAGGAACATTCTTCCTCACTGATCACCAATGTAAGGAACATTCTTCCCACTGATCACCAATGTAAGGAACATTCTTCCCACTGATCACCAATGTAAGGAACATTCTTCCCACTGATCACCAATGTAAGGAACATTCTTCCCACTGATCACCAATGTAAGGAACATTCTTCCCACTGATCACCAATGTAAGGAACATTCTTCTCACTGATCACCAATGTAAGGAACATTCTTCTCACTGATCACAATGTAAGGAACATTCTTCTCACTGATCACCAATGTAAGGAACATTCTTCCACTGATCACCAATGTAAGGAACATTCTTCCCACTGATCACCAATGTAAGGAAGATTCTTCTCACTGATCACCAATGTAAGGAACATTCTTCTCACTGATCACCAATGTAAGGAACATTCTTCCCACTGATCACCAATGTAAGGGAACATTCTTCCCACTGATCACCAATGTAAGGAACATTCTTCCCACTGATCACCAATGTAAGGAACATTCTTCTCACTGATCACCAATGTAAGGAACATTCTTCTCACTGATCACCAATGTAAGGAACATTCTTCCCACTGATCACCAATGTAAGGAACATTCTTCCTCACTGATCACCAATGTAAGGAACATTCTTCTCACTGATCACCAATGTAAGGAACATTCTTCCCCTGATCACCAATGTAAGGAACATTCTTCTCACTGATCACCAATGTAAGGAACATTCTTCCCACTGATCACCAATGTAAGGAACATTCTTCTCACTGATCACCAATGTAAGGAACATTCTTCCCACTGATCACCAATGTAAGGAACATTCTTCCCACTGATCACCAATGTAAGGAACATTCTTTCTCACTGATCACCAATGTAAGGAACATTCTTCCCACTGATCACCAATGTAAGGAACATTCTTCCCACTGATCACCAATGTAAGGAACATTCTTCTCACCGATCACCAATGTAAGGAACATTCTTCCCACTGATCACCAATGTAAGGACATTCTTCTCACTGATCACCAATGTAAGGAACATTCTTCTCACTGATCACCAATGTAAGGAACATTCTTCCCACTGATCACCAATGTAAGGAACATTCTTCCCACTGATCACCAATGTAAGGAACATTCTTCTCACGATCACCAATGTAAGGAACATTCTTCCCACTGATCACCAATGTAAGGAACATTCTTCCCACTGATCACCAATGTAAGGAACATTCTTCCCACTGATCACCAATGTAAGGAACATTCTTCCCACTGATCACCAAAGTAAGGAACATTCTTCTCACTGATCACCAATGTAAGGAACATTCTTCTCACTGATCACCAATGTAAGGAACATTCTTCCCACTGATCACCAATGTAAGGAACATTCTTCTCACTGATCACCAATGTAAGGAACATTCTTCTCACTGATCACCAATTGTAAGGAACATTCTTCTCACTGATCACCAATGTAAGGAACATTCTTCCCACTGATCACCAATGTAAGGAACATTCTTCCCACTGATCACCAATGTAAGGAACATTCTTCCACTGATCACCAATGTAAGGACATTCTTCTCACTGATCTCCAATGTAAGGAACATTCTTCTCACTGATCTCCAATGTAAGGAACATTCTTCCACTGATCACCAATGTAAGGAACATTCTTCCCACTGATCACCAATGTAAGGAACATTCTTCCACATGATCACCAATGTAAGGAACATTCTTCCACTGATCACCAATGTAAGGATACATTCTTCCCACTGATCACCAATGTAAGGAACATTCTTCACACTGATCACCAATGTAAGGAACATTCTTCCACTGATCACCAATGTAAGGAACATTCTTCCCACTGACCACCAATGTAAGGAACATTCTTCCCACTGATCACCAATGTAAGGAACATTCTTCCACTGATCACCAATGTAAGGAACATTCTTCTCACTGATCACCAATGTAAGGAACATTCTTCCCACTGATCACCAATGTAAGGAACATTCTTCTCACTGATCACCAATGTAAGGAACATTCTTCCCACTGATCACCAATGTAAGGAACATTCTTCTCACTGATCACCAATGTAAGGAACATTCTTCTCACTGATCACCAATGTAAGGAACATTCTTCCCACTGATCACCAATGTAAGGAACATTCTTCCCACTGATCACCAATGTAAGGAACATTCTTCCACTGATCACCAATGTAAGGAACATTCTTCTCACTGATCACCAATGTAAGGAACATTCTTCTCACTGATCACCAATGTAAGGAACATTCTTCTCACTGATCACCAATGTAAGGAAACATTCTTCCCACTGATCACCAATGTAAGGAACATTCTTCCCACTGATCACCAATGTAAGGAACATTCTTCCACTGATCACCAATGTAAGGAACATTCTTCTCACTGATCACCAATGTAAGGAACATTCTTCCCACTGATCACCAATGTAAGGAACATTCTTCCCACTGATCACCAATGTAAGGAACATTCTTCCACTGATCACCAATGTAAGGAACATTCTTCTCACTGATCACCAATGTAAGGAACATTCTTCTCACTGATCACCAATGTAAGGAACATTCTTCCACTGATCACCAATGTAAGGAACATTCTTCCCACTGATCACCAATGTAAGGAACATTCTTCCCACTGATCACCAATGTAAGGAACATTCTTCTCACTGATCACCAATGTAAGGAACATTCTTCTCACTGATCACCAATGTAAGGAACATTCTTCTCACTGATCACCAATGTAAGGAACATTCTTCCACTGATCACCAATGTAAGGAACATTCTTCTCACTGATCACCAATGTAAGGAACATTCTTCTCCACTGATCACCAATGTAAGGAACATTCTTCCCACTGATCACCAATGTAAGGAACATTCTTCCCACTGATCACCAATGTAAGGAACATTCTTCCCACTGATCACCAATGTAAGGAACATTCTTCCACTGATCACCAATGTAAGGAACATTCTTCTCACTGATCACCAATGTAAGGAACATTCTTCCCACTGATCACCAATGTAAGGAACATTCTTCCACTGATCACCAATGTAAGGAACATTCTTCCCACTGATCACCAATGTAAGGAACATTCTTCCCACTGATCACCAATGTAAGGAACATTCTTCCCACTGATCACCAATGTAAGGAACATTCTTCCACTGATCACCAATGTAAGGAACATTCTTTCCCACTGATCACCAATGTAAGGAACATTCTTCCCACTGATCACCAATGTAAGGAACATTCTTCCCACTGATCACCAATGTAAGGAACATTCTTCCCACTGATCACCAATGTAAGGAACATTCTTCCCACTGATCACCAATGTAAGGAACATTCTTCCACTGATCACCAATGTAAGGAACATTCTTCCACTGATCACCAATGTAAGGAACATTCTTCTCCACTGATCACCAATGTAAGGAACATTCTTCCCACTGATCACCAATGTAAGGAACATTCTTCCCACTGATCACCAATGTAAGGAACATTCTTCCCACTGATCACCAATGTAAGGAACATTCTTCTCACTGATCACCAATGTAAGGAACATTCTTCCCACTGATCACCAATGTAAGGAACATTCTTCCCACTGATCACCAATGTAAGGAACATTCTTCCCACTGATCACCAATGTAAGGAACATTCTTCTCACTGAGCACCAATGTAAGGAACATTCTTCCCACTGATCACCAATGTAAGGAACATTCTTCCCACTGATCACCAATGTAAGGAACATTCTTCTCCCTGATCACCAATGTAAGGAACATTCTTCCCACTGAACACCAATGTAAGGAACATTCTTCCCACTGATCACCAATGTAAGGAACATTCTTCTCACTGATCACCAATGTAAGGAACATTCTTCCCACTGATCACCAATGTAAGGAACATTCTTCCCACTGATCACCAATGTAAGGAACATTCTTCCCACTGATCACCAATGTAAGGAACATTCTTCCCACTGATCACCAATGTAAGGAACATTCTTCCCACTGATCACCAATGTAAGGAACATTCTTCCCACTGATCACCAATGTAAGGAACATTCTTCCCACTGATCACCAATGTAAGGAACATTCTTCCCACTGATCACCAATGTAAGGAACATTCTTCCCACTGATCACCAATGTAAGGAACATTCTTCTCACTGATCACCAATGTAAGGAACATTCTTCTCACTGATCACCAATGTAAGGAACATTCTTCCCACTGATCACCAATGTAAGGAACATTCTTCTCACTGATCACCAATGTAAGGAACATTCTTCCCACTGATCACCAATGTAAGGAACATTCTTCCCACTGATCACCAATGTAAGGAACATTCTTCCCACTGATCACCAATGTAAGGAACATTCTTCCCACTGATCACCAATGTAAGGAACATTCTTCCACTGATCACCAATGTAAGGAACATTCTTCCCACTGATCACCAATGTAAGGAACATTCTTCCCACTGATCACCAATGTAAGGAACATTCTTCCCACTGATCACCAATGTAAGGAACATTCTTCCCACTGATCACCAATGTAAGGAACATTCTTCCCACTGATCACCAATGTAAGGAACATTCTTCCCACTGATCACCAATGTAAGGAACATTCTTCCACTGATCACCAATGTAAGGAACATTCTTCCCACTGATCACCAATGTAAGGAACATTCTTCCCACTGATCACCAATGTAAGGGAACATTCTTCTCACTGATCACCAATGTAAGGAACATTCTTCCCACTGATCACCAATGTAAGGTAACATTCTTCCCACTGATCACCAATGTAAGGAACATTCTTCTCACTGATCACCAATGTAAGGAACATTCTTCCCACTGATCTCCAATGTAAGGAACATTCTTCCACTGATCACCAATGTAAGGAACATTCTTCCACTGATCACCAATGTAAGGAACATTCTTCTCACTGATCACCAATGTAAGGAACATTCTTCTCACTGATCACCAATGTAAGGAACATTCTTCCCACTGATCACCAATGTAAGGAACATTCTTCCCACTGATCACCAATGTAAGGAACATTCTTCCCACTGATCACCAATGTAAGGAACATTCTTCTCACTGATCACCAATGTAAGGAACATTCTTCTCACTGATCACCAATGTAAGGAACATTCTTCCCACTGATCACAAATGTAAGGAACATTCTTCTCACTGATCACCAATGTAAGGAACATTCTTCTCACTGATCACCAATGTAAGGAACATTCTTCCCACTGATCACCAATGTAAGGAACATTCTTCTCACTGATCACCAATGTAAGGAACATTCTTCCCACTGATCACCAATGTAAGGAACATTCTTCTCACTGATCACCAATGTAAGGAACATTCTTCCCACTGATCACCAATGTAAGGAACATTCTTCACACTGATCACCAATGTAAGGAACATTCTTCTCACTGATCACCAATGTAAGGAACATTCTTCCCACTGATCACCAATGTAAGGAACATTCTTCTCACTGATCACCAATGTAAGGAACATTCTTCTCACTGATCACCAATGTAAGGAACATTCTTCCCACTGATCACCAATGTAAGGAACATTCTTCCCACTGATCACCAATGTAAGGAACATTCTTCTCACTGATCACCAATGTATGGAACATTCTTCCCACTGATCACCAATGTAAGGAACATTCTTCTCACTGATCACCAATGTAAGGAACATTCTTCCCACTGATCACCAATGTAATGGGTTCCTTCACCCAACACCCACCAATGTAAGGGGGTCCTTGTCCACTGACCATCAATGTTCGTTTTACTTACCAGCGTATAAGACAATGTTTTTCATCTCACAAATTTGAGGGAACGCCACAATTTTCACCGTCTGCCTTTCATTTCTGTTGATTATTATAATTTGTTTCATTTTATTTTTATTACAGAGAATTATTTTGTTGCTGGTTGTGAAATCCTGTAAGTACGGCAAATCCCTTATTCTTCTATTCATCCTTCGATCTCAGCTTACTGTTCATGCTGATGTACCGGGAGCAGCCGATACAGTAAGTACAATCAGGGGGGTTCCCTAAGACGTTCCGGAAGATATTCCGAGGGTTCCTCCATGTTAGAAAGACTGAGACACATAAACATAAGCAGAAAAAAAAAAAAAAAATTGTCATTTACGGGGGATGGGCTCACCAGTGTAAATCTGAAATAATACGGCCAGCCAGTTTAGCAGTTTTGGTTTAAATTACACAGCACAGATCACATTAGTAGGAGTCACGCAAGGGGATGATGGAGCGTGCGGAGACGTGTCGTCGGGGCAAAGCGTGAAAGTGTCGTCTCCAGTGCACATATATACAGCCCTGCCTTCTATTCAGAGGTTCGCAGACATTTAGACCCGCACATTACAGGCGCTCCCGCTGCAACCCGACCTGCGATTCGACCTACTCTGGCAGATGTGGCTTATTCAGCCTAGGGTGATCCCATAATCCCTTTGTGTAGGGCATATGTAGAATCCAAAGTGTGGAGGTAGTTTTAAGGGGGAAAAAAAAAAACAGCAAAACTTGGTGGAGGCATCAACTGAGCAACCCTTCTTATGTGCAGCAAAATAAAATAAACGTTCACGAAGAGGAGGGCGCAAAAGTGTTTCCATACATGTAATATGAATGAGGTCTATCTGTCAGCCCTAAGTCAAGATACGATAAACGGGGATGGTTTCCCGAGCAACACTTGGGTCTAGGAGTATTCAACCAAAGGCTGACAAATAGTTTGGTAGAGTATATGGCCAAAATTGTGGACACCTGACCATCACACCTACATTATTTGGCCAATAATTACTTGGCCAAATTATAGAGTTCAGGTCATACAGTAATGCCGCGTACACACGGTCGGAATTTCCGATGGAAACAGTCCGATGGGAGCCCTTCAACAGATTTTCCGACCGTGTGTACGCCCATCAGTTTTTTTCTGTCGGAATTTCCGATGGACTTTGGATTGAGAACCTGTTCTCAATTTTTCCGACGGAAAACCTTTCTATCGGATTTTCCGATCGTGTGTATGCAATTCCGACACGCAAAAAAATTCGACGCATGCTCGGAAGCATTAAACTTCCCTATTATAGTGCTGTCGAACGTGTTTTATGCCGCGGTGTTACTGACCGTCGGAATTTGGTGTGACCGTGTGTAGGCAAGACAGTTTGAGCGAAATTCCGTCGGAATTCCGACGGGAAAATCATCGGAGCTTTTTCCGATGAGAATTCCGACCGTGTGTACGCGGCATAACAGTTTGGTGTAGACCCTTTTCTGTTTCACCATGACTGTGCCCCTGTGTACAAAGCTAGCTCCATAAAGACATGGTGTGGCCAGTTTGGTGTGGAGGAACTCGAGTGATGGTGAGCCAGATCTTCTCATCCAACATCAGTACCTGACCTCACAAATGAGTACAAATTCCCACAGACACCCTCCAAAATCTTGTGGAAAGTCTTTCCAGAAGAGTAGAGCCAGCTCCATAAAGACATGGTTTGACCCGTTTGGTGTGGAGGAACTCGAGTGTCCTGCACAAAGCCCTGACCTCAACCCTACTGAACACCTTTGGGATGAATTGGAATACTAATGGTGAGACGGATCTTCACTAAACACCTTTGGGATGCATTGGAATGTTGATTGTGAGCCAGATCTTCTCACCCAACATCAGTCCTGTCTTTGGAGCCTCATGATTAAAGAAGTCTACTATTAATGGGGCCATCCAAAGGATGTGGACGCTTCTCCAGATTGAGTTCAGGTGTATAAAGTGGGGGGTTCTGTTAATACTACATCATACACAGACATTGTAGACAATTGTGCTCTTCCAACATTGAGGTAACAGTTTAGTGAAGGTCCTTTTCTGTTCCAACATGACTGTGCCCCTGTGTACAAAGCCAGCTCCATAAAGACTTGGTTTAATCCGTGTTGAGGAACTCAAGTGTCTTCCAGAGAGAGCCCTGACCTCAACCCTACGGAACACCTTTCGGATAGATTGGAACGCTGATGGCAAGCCAAGTCTTCTCTCCCAACATCACACAGACACCCTCCAAAATTGTCAGGTGAGTACTTACCGAGGCCGAAATGCCGAGAGTGGTTCACCCTTGCAACTGAGCGCAGTCCGCCCCCTGGAGGTGAGACAGGGGTGAATGGCACAAAGAGGCACAGGCTATACCCAACCAGAGGATGAAGACTGAAGAAGGAGCCAAGTGCTGGGGTCAGGAAGACACTGGGAAGTTCCAGAACACAGGTGCAGGTACAGGACTGAAGATAGGTAGATCCGGGTCACAGGCAGAGATCACAGGGCAGGAGACAACAAGCAAATCCGGGTCACAGGCAGAGGTTCAAAAGGGCCAGAGGCAAGCAAGCGGGTAAGTCCAGTATACAGTCCAAGGGTCGAGGGCAGGAGAAAGCAGCAAGGTCAAAGGCAAAATCCGGGTCAAATCAGGCAATCAGGATAACAGGAAACAGGAACAGAGCTTTGGCAGGAAGCTGAAGACAAGCCAGCGCTGGACTGGTCTCATGCACTTCCTTAAATGGGCAGTGTGAGTGGTCATGTGACGCTGCCACGCACTGGGACGCTAGTGCGCATGCGCGTGCGTCGGAGCGCCGAGCCGCGAATGCGCATGCGCCGGAGTGCCGTTCCGCCGCGCATGCGCGCAGGCACTCGGCGCAAAGCGCTAAACTGAAGGTTTTCCTGACAAAAATCTTCCGTGACTTCCCAGAAGAGTGAGGGGTGTTATAGCCACAAAGGGGTGAGGGAAACTCAATAATAATGGCCATTGGCGTTTTGGAATGGGGTGTCCAACAACTCATATGGATATGAATGACTTTTGGCCTTATGGTGTAGAGCAGTGGTTCTCAACCTCAGTCCTCAAGTACCTTCAACAGGCCATCTTTTGGGAATTTCTCTCAGCTAAAATAGGTGTTGACTACTTGAGGACTGAGGTTGAGAACCACTGGTGTAGAGCAGCCTTTCTCCACCTTTTTGATCCAGGTGGAACACTTGAAATAAATCCCAGGTCTTGGGGATTCCCTGCTAAAAACCAATTCAATAAAGGTCGGCGGGAAAAATGCTCCACACATTGGTGGCCAATGGCAAGAATGCCCCCCCTTACAGTGGTGGTCAGAATGCCACCCTCACAGACAGCTAGATTGGTGTCCTACTGACAGCTTTGCCATGTGGCGTTGGCCCTGGAGCTAAGCAGGTACCATCAAACAGGTGGTCAATCTGCCACAGCTCAAGGAACCCCTTGCAACGTCTGGAGGAACCCAAGTTGAGAATGGCTGGTGTATAGTAACTGAATGAAAGTCCGTGCCACCCCAGAGGTATCACCAGCTCATCCACAAACGTATAACTATATATGCGACTTAGTGGTGATGTAGGCTTTCCTTAACGTCCTCTGCATGCGAAGCAGGGCCACCAAGCAGTGTGCCAGGTTTTATGGAAAACTGGTTGAAATTATGACGTTGAAATTAATGTATGCAAATCATCTAGCTCATTTTTGAGATTTTTCACATCCACCCCTGGCAGCAGGGCCGCTGATAGGGGGGGACCACCAGTCCTCCTGTAGGGGGCCCGGGCACACAGGGGGGCCCAAACAGCAGGGGGAATTAGTGCGGTTTGGCGGAGGGGCAGTTACAGAAGGATGCCCTGTGCAGCTCTGTGCAGCAGCTGAAAGCCAGTTTCTCCCCCTCCTGCTAGCTTTCAGCTGCTGCAGGGAGAGACACAGGGCGTTCCTGTAATTGGTTCCCTGACACTGATTCCCCTCCCTGTCCTGCCTGCCTCTGTGAATATAATTTTTTTTTTTTTTATGTAAAAAACAAACAAAAAAGGGCTAATTCACACAGGTTATCTGTTATGTTTGTGTCGAATAATGATTTTAGTGTATTTTTTGTGAAAATATGGTCTTGATATATTGGGTTGGGGCCCTGCCAGGTAGGCTGTATGGGGCCCCCGTGATTTCTAACAGCAGCCCTGCCTGGCAGGCAATGGCAATGCAGTTTGGTCACCATACTGCGCCCACTGGCAGAATGCCAGCCCTGGGCATTGCTGACTGACTCATGCTCTTTCTCTCAGTCTCTACGGCAGGAAGCTAAAATAAACATACCTTTTAGGTACTTATAACTGTATTTAAAAATACATTTAAAGACCTCCAAAGACATAATGGGATTAAAGGGTCTTTTATACTCTTTGCCTAGATTTCAGCTCTAAGACAAGTTTTCCTCCCTGAACTCTTGCCCTCTTTTTCTCTCTTTCTCTCTCTCTCTCTCCAGCCCTGCAGATGCAAATTTCGGCAAGTCGAAATGATATACGTGCTGTATGGCCCCTCTGTACCCTTTGATGTCATGACAGGGGCAGGTTATGAACTTTGCCCAAGGCCAATGAAGGCCCCTTAATTCACTGACCGGTGGGAAACCACTTCCTTATAAACTGGAAGTGGCGGCAGTCTTACTGATGAAGCTTTATTTTTTTTATCATTTTAATCTATTTATTATAAATTATTGAGAAATAAGACAGAATAGAGCTCAGGTCTACATATACGGTACATACCGTACACTATATGCACATATCTACTACCCTGTTTCCCCGAAAATAAGACCTAGCATGATTGTCGTGATGGCTGCAATATAAGCCCTACACCCCCAAATAAGCCCTACCCGGTTTCCTCAAAAATAATCCCTACCCTTAAAATAAGACCTACAAGGACTTTAATTAGGGCTTATTTGGGGGTAGGGCTTATATTGCAGCCGTCACCGGCAATCACGCTAGGTCTTATTTTTGGGGAAACAGGGTATCACCTATAGCAGCTTTTTCAACACAGAGGAACCCTTGAAAGCAAAATTCTGGTCTTAGGTAGCCCCTACTAAAAATGACTATATCTACACCATAACTCATAATATTTTAGTGTGATGGTCAGTCGGGAAGAATGCTCCTTACACTTCATAGTTTCATAGTTAGTAAGGTTGAATAAAGACACCAGTCCATCCAGTTCAACCTGAGTGAGTGTATACAATTGTCCCTATCCCTGTACATTGCACAGTCACATCGGCCCCTACCCTCAAGGAGCCCCCAGTCCAAGGTCCCCATTCATATACTAGGGCCAATTTTTGTACAGAAGCCAATTAACCTACCTGCATGTCTTTGGATTGTGGGAGGAAACCCGGAGTACCCGGAGGAAACCCACGTAGGCACAGGGAGAACATACAAACTCCAGGCAGGAAGTGTCGTGGATGGGATACGAACCAGCGACCCTTCTTACTGCTAGGTGAGAGTGCTAACCACTACACCACTGTGCCGCCCGTGACTTGTGGTCATTGGGAAGAATTATCCCCTTACAGATAGCTAATGGTGTCAGTGGGGACTTATCTGAGAGGCTAAGGAACCCCTGGCAACCTCTGGAGGAACCCTAGTCTTCCATAGAACCCTGGTTGAGGAACCCTGGCCTATATAAAGCTTCGATATAGGAGCCCCAGAGACCCGCGAGATACCAAAATGTTTTCCTATCACAAGTCACTGTTAGGAGAGCTGCTAATAAATAGGAATGAGTGAACTAATCCGGGTTCTGATAATGGAAGGTTTGGCAAACCCAGCGGGAAGTCCGTGAAACCCAAACATAGTGGCGAACATCACTGAAGCCTTTGGGAGGTGAGGCTAGCTGTTTCTCCTGGCCTTCTTCAAGGCCGGTACGCAAGCTATTATTGAACAATGGGCATGGGGATCTGGGCACTGCCATAGAGGACATGTACCAATGCAGTTAAAAATAAAAAAAAAATGTTAGTGGGGAGAAGGTCTTTTCCAACTGCAACATCGACAATACACAAATCCTTCATAATAAGTAGCCTAAGGGATGCCAAAAACCTGCGCGTGGTTTCGTAAAACAGAATGATGATGTGAAGTTCCCCTTATGATACCAACCGGAGCCTTATCCAGGCATGCAGTCTGGGTGGCCAGTAAAAGGGAGGGCAGCGAGTATGAACCAGACCTGGCCACATGCCTTTCAGCATTGGGGAGGGGGGTTACCTTGCAAATCCCAGATTGTTGAGGGGCAAGTTCCTCTTCCCCAGATATTGCCCCCCCCCCCCCCCCAAAACGAAGCTAGGGTTATGGTGGGCTTATAGCAGATTCTGGAAGTACCTTTACACTTACACTTGAGGTTAGGGGATGGTAAAAACACACAGCTAAGCAGTACCCCCCCCCCCCCCCCATCACTCTCCCTGAAGCTACAAAGGCAGTGGGTGGGGGTGTACACAAGGCTTGGCCAAAATGAAACAAACCCCCCCCCCCCCCCCCCCGCCCCCCCCCCCCCCCCCCCCCCCCCCCCCCCCCCCCCCCCCCCCCCCTGTTGCACTTGGTGCCACTCGCTGAATGCGACTCAATGACTGGAATGGGGCTGTGCCTTCTTTCTTTTATATATTGCTCTAGTTTTTTTCCTTTGTCACCCTAACACCTCTCCTTTCCTCTCCCTTTCCTCTTCATTTCCTTTCTTCTCACTTTTCTAATCTTTTCATTTCCTCTCCTTCTTAGTTATTTCCTCTCCTCTCCTCTCTTCTTTTCCTTTTCTTTCCTTTCTTCTACCTTTCCTCTCCCTTTCCATTTCCTTTTTTTCCTCTTCCTTCCATTTCCTCTTTCTTTCCTCTTCCTTTACTTTCCTCTCCTCTTCCTTTTACTCTTCCTTTCCTTTCCTCTCCTCTTCCTTTCCTCTACCTTTCCTCTTCATTTCCTCTACTCTTCCTCTCCCCTCCTCTTCCCTTTCTCTCCTCTTCCTCTCCCCTACTCTTCCTTTTCCCTCCTCTTCCTTTTCCCTACTCTTCCTTTCCTCTCCTATTCCTTTCCTCTCCTCTTCCTTTCCTCTCCTATTCCTTTCCTCTCCTCTTCCTTTTCCACCTATTCCTTTCCTCTCCTCTTCCTTCTCTTCCTTTCCTCTCCTCTTCCTTTTTCCTCCTCTTCCTTTCCTCTCTTCTTCCTTTTCCCTCCTCTTCCCTTCCTTTCCTCTTCTTTTCCCTCCTCTTCCCTTCCTTTCCTCTACTCTTCCTTTCCTTTCCTTTCCTCTCCTCTCCTCTTCCTTTCTTCTTCCTTTAATCTCCCTTTCTCGCTCTCTCCCTCTTGATTTACTTATGCCTTCTTATTCCTAAATACACCTTTTGAAGTGGATTGAACACAGCGGTGGAGGGGGATAATAATCGTTGAGGAGATGAACAGGCCGTTTCTTCCACAAGACTTGTATTGGAACACTGTTGTGTAACATTGTTCTGATAATTTGTATATATCGGGTTTATAAAAGGTATATACAGAAGGTTACTTTGCCTTGTTTGTTGGATATGTAGCGGTAACAGTGTGTTGCTTTCTATGATGATGATTATTATTGTTATTTTTATTATCAGTAGTAGGTGCTTGTTATCTCATGACGATGGTTATTATTATTCGTAGTAGTAATAGTAGATTTTTGTTATCTCTTATATAAATGAGATTCATTCACTGGAATGAGGCTGCACCACAATCTTTCTTTCTTTCTCTTTTCATTATTTCTCAAATTTTTCCCTTGTCACTCCAACACCTTTCCTCTCCTTTTCCTTTCTTCTCCTGTTTCTAATCCTTTCATTTCCTCTTCCTTTACTCTTCCTCTCTTCTTCTTTCTTTCCTTTCCTCTCCTCTTTGTTTTCTATCCTCTCCTCTTTCTTTCCTTTCCTCTACTTTTTCTTACCTTTCCTTTCCTCTCCGCTTTCTTTCCTTTGCTTTCCTCTCCTCTTTCGTTCCTTTCCTCTTTCCTTTCCTCTCCTCTTCTCTTTCGTTCCTTTCATCTCCTCTTTCTTTCCTTTCTTCTCCTCTTTCTTTCCTTTCTTCTCCTCTTTCTTTCCTTTCCCTCTCCACTTTCTTTCCTTTCCTCTCCTCTTCCTTACATTTCCTCTTCCTATCCTTTCCTCTCTTCTTTTTTTTTCTCTTCCTTTGCTCTTCCTCTCCTCTTCTCTTTCTTTCCTCTCCCTTTCTAATCCTTTTCCTTTTCCTTTTTCTCTTCCTCTCCTCTCTTCTCCTTTGTTCCTTTCCTCTCCTCTTTGTTTTCTATCCTCTCCTTTTTCTTTCCTCTACTTTTTCTTTCCTTTCCTTTTTCCTTTCCTTTCCTTTCCTTTCCTCTTTCTTTCCTTTTTCTTCTCTCCTCTCTTTCCTTTCCTCTTTCCCTTTTCTCCTCTTTCTTTCCTTTCTTCTCCTCTTTCTTTCCTTTCTTCTCCTCCTTTCTTTCCTTTACTCTCCTCTTTCCTTTCCTCTCCTCTTTCTTTCCTTTCCCTCTCCACTTTTTTTCCTTTCCTCTCCTCTTCCTTACCTTTCCTCTTCCAATCCTTTCCTCTCCTTTTTTTCTCTTCCTTCCCTCTTCCTCTTCCTCTCCTCTCTCTTTCTCTTTCTTTCCTTCCCTCTCCCTTTCTAATCCTTTTCCTTTTCCTCTCCTCTCCTCTTCTCTTCTCTTTCTTTCCTTTCCTCTCCTCTTTGTTTTCTATCCTCTCCTCTTTCTTTCCTCTCCTTTTTCGTTCCTTTCCTTTCTTCTCCTCTTTCTTTCCATTCTTCTCCTCTTTCTTTCCTTTACTCTCCTCTTTCCATTCTTCTCTTTCTTTCCATTCTTCTCCTCTCTTTCCTTTACTCTCCTCTTTCCTTACCTTTCCTCTTCCTATCCTTTCCTCTCTTCTTTTTTTCCCTTTTCCTTTCCTTACTTTCGATAATACGTTTCTCTCCATGTGATGATTCTCTGGTATGACATCGCTGTACAGGCCGCTGTTTGTTACATTGTATTCGGGTCGATTGGAATGACTTTGTGATACAAATCTGCGCATTACATTGTTGTATTTGGTCCTTCGATAAAAACAGACCAAATTCATAAAACGACGATTTGAACCTTTTAAAGGTCAGTTTGAGAAGGACGTTCGATGTGGTCGCTGCCCCGTCCTTTTTTTTCATACTTTTTTTTTACTAATTCCTGGAGAGCAGGGACACTCTCATTGTTCGGTCTGGCAATGGCGATTGTTTTTGTGTCAAGTGCATTTCCCACCGTCGAGGTTATTTCCTCCTCCGCAGCAGCCGAGCCTTTCGAGGAAGCGAAGCTCTCACTTCTCTAAACTTAAAAAGTGCACTTTGTTAAAAAAAAAAAATGTGTTCCCCGACAAAATCTCTGGCGAGGTGGGGATTTGCGGGTAGCGGTTTAATAGGGGGGTCACACCTGGGCTGGAAAGTCTTGGACGCCCCCCCCCAACCTTTGTCTGGCTGTGGATCCGGGGGGAAAGGCGTAAGGGAGGAGGGTGGGGGGGGGGGTGCGAGGAGCGAGTGTTTCTCTGTTACTCCTCGCACAAAGAGAAGGGAACAGCGATGAATCCTGCAGACAGGCCGAGGCACTCAATACAAGTGCAGCATCCCATGGCACTCAGCTCCCCCTCCGCCCCCCGAACCTTTACCAAACGGGGCCCCTTTTCGTCAGGCGCACCATAATCCCCCCCCCTTGACAACCTAGAGTGAGACGGATCGCATTACAGCCCCTCGCGCTGGCCCCAGAGGTGGAGCGGCGATATTAGGGGGGCTGCGTGCCTCGCAACACCCCTCAACGGAGACTGCGCAGCGCCCCTCCCCCCCCCACCTTTCTACGCCACCCCATCTATATACTTCTTCTGCGCAGACATCGAACATGCAGCACAGGTGCTGGGCCCCACCAT
Organism: Lithobates sylvaticus; assembly: GCA_028564925.1. Taxonomy (NCBI): domain Eukaryota; kingdom Metazoa; phylum Chordata; class Amphibia; order Anura; family Ranidae; genus Lithobates; species Lithobates sylvaticus. The sequence goes on from CM053038.1 coordinate 30,875,057, forward strand.
ATGCGTCCTGAAATAAAAAAAAAAGGCGGGGGGGGCGAGAGTGGGGGTGGGGGGGGGTCATGTGGCTGCAATAAAGCTTTCGCATTTCAACAAAGGTCAGTGTGCGATAGCGGTACCCCACTATTGCGGTTGCGCGCAGTTCGGGTTGCGGTTCTGTAGGTGGCGCTGTGGGGATGCCGGAGACAAGGCTATAGATCGCGGGATTAATTATTAAAACGCCGTTTTATCGTTAATGGGGGGGGGGGGTTAATGTATGTTTCGGTTGCGTGCCAAATTAACCCTTATTGTCACCAAAAATAAAAAAGTTAAGTTTTTAGGAAACTTTTATATAAATGGTTAAGCCATTATCCCCAAGAGCTTACAGTCTATTATGAAGGGGTGTATTTAAGTCAAGGGCGGCGAGAAGGCGCAAAACCACTCAACGCTCGCATTCCATTGTTCTGAGGCTGCCAGAACGCTTCATTCTTATTGGTTGAGCCCACTTGTGTTTCAGCGAAATTGATAACATTTCATGGACTGTATAATCATTATAACAGTATAGTTCTAGCCTGAGCTCAGAAGCTTACAATCTAATGCCATGACAAAGAGCTTGGCGCAGGACAGGTCATTCTGGGGGAATGCGGTGAAAGATTCGATGTCCGCTACTAAAGCGCTCGTTTTATTATAACGCCAGGCCTCTATGTGTTAATTCATGATAGGCTGGGATCTTTACCGAACCTTTGTAGCAGGTTCCATTCACCGACAAAAGATTCTGCAATTCTGCAGCGCCCCCCTGTGTCTGCGTCCAGAATCTCACCCTCACATTGTTCTTTGTCTGTAATCAGCCCATGTGCTCCCTTGTCACGCAATCTACAAAAAGGGGGTGTGACCACTTCAGCATGTACAGAAAAATCCCAAATTTATCAATGACATCACCGCTCTCCAGATATATAAGATATATTATACAGGAGTGATATCACCGCCCTCCAGATATAAGATATATTATACAGGAGTGACATCACCGCCCTCCAGATATAAGATATATTATACAGGAGTGACATCACCGCCCTCCAGATATAAGATATATTATACAGGAGTGACATCACCGCCCTCCAGATATAAGATATATTATACAGGAGTGACATCACCGCTCTCCAGATATAAGATATATTATACAGGAGTGACATCACCGCTCTCCAGATATAAGATATATTATACAGGAGTGACATCACCGCTCTCCAGATATAAGATATATTATACAGGAGTGACATCACCGCTCTCCAGATATAAGATATATTATACAGGAGTGACATCACCGCCCTCCAGATATAAGATATATTATACAGGAGTGACATCACCGCTCTCCAGATATAAGATATATTATACAGGAGTGACATCACCGCTCTCCAGATATAAGATATATTATACAGGAGTGACATCACCGCTCTCCAGATATAAGATATATTATACAGGAGTGACATCACCGCTCTCCAGATATAAGATATATTATACAGGAGTGACATCACCGCTCTCCAGATATAAGATATATTATACAGGAGTGACATCACCGCTCTCCAGATATAAGATATATTATACAGGAGTGACATCACCGCTCTCCAGATATAAGATATATTATACAGGAGTGACATCACCGCCCTCCAGATATAAGATATATATTATACAGGAGTGACATCACCGCTCTCCAGATATAAGATATATTATACAGAGTGACATCACCGCTCTCCAGATATAAGATATATTATACAGGAGTGACATCACCGCCCTCCAGATATAAGATATATTATACAGAGTGACATCACCGCTCTCCAGATATAAGATATATTATACAGAGTGACATCACCGCTCTCCAGATATAAGATATATTATACAGGAGTGACATCACCGCCCTCCAGATATAAGATATATTATACAGAGTGACATCACCGCCCTCCAGATATATTATACAGAGTGACATCACCGCCCTCCAGATATAAGATATATTATACAGGAGTGACATCACTGCCCTCCAGATATAAGATATATTATACAGAGTGACATCACCGCCCTCCAGATATAAGATATATTATACAGGAGTGACATCACTGCCCTCCAGATATAAGATATATTATACAGGAGTGACATCACCGCCCTCCAGATATAAGATATATTATACAGGAGTGACATCACCGCCCTCCAGATATAAGATATATTATACAGGAGTGACATCACCGCTCTCCAGATATAAGATATATTATACAGGAGTGACATCACCGCTCTCCAGATATAAGATATATAATACAGGAGTGACATCAAAGATATATTATACAGGACGTGACATCACCGCTCTCCAGATATAAGATATATTATACAGGAGTGACATCACCGCTCTCCAGATATAAGATATATTATACAGAGTGACATCACCGCTCTCCAGATATAATAGAGGAGTGACATCACTGCTCTCCAGATATAAGATATATTATACAGGAGTGACATCACCGCTCTCCAGATATAAGATATATTATACACAGGAGTGACATCACCGCCCTCCAGATATAAGATATATTATACAGGAGTGACATCACCGCCCTCCAGATATAAGATATATTATACAGGAGTGACATCACCGCCCTCCAGATATAAGATATATTATACAGGAGTGACATCACCGCTCTCCAGATATGATATAATATACAGGAGTGACATCACCGCTCTCCAGATATGATATAATATATTACCAAAAGTATTGGGACGCTGGCCTTTACACGCACATGAACTTTAATGGCATCCCAGTCTTAGTCCGGAGGGTTCAATATTGAGTTGGCCCCGCCCTTTACAGCTATAACAGCTTCACCTCTTCTGGGAAGGCCGTCCACAAGGTTTAGGAGGGTGTCTATGGGGAATGTTTGACCATTCTCCAGAAGCGCATTTGTGAGGTCGGGCACTGATGTTGGATGTCCATAAAGACACGGATGAGCGAGTTTGGGTGGAGGAACATGACTGGCCTGCACAGAGTACTGACCTCAACCCGATAGAACACCTTTGGGATGAATTTGAGCGGAGACTGTGAGCCAGGCCTTCTTGTCAACATCAGTGCCTGACCTCACAAATGCACTTCTGGAAGAACGGTCAAACCTTCCCATAGACACCCTCCTAAACCTTGTGGACGGCCTTCCCAGAAGAGGTGAAGCTGTTATAGCTGCAAAGGGCGGGGCCAACTCAATATTGAACCCTCCGGACTAAGACATTAAAGTTCATGTGCGTGTAAAGGCAGGCGTCCCAATACTTGTAGTCATATAGTGTGTATATATATATAATATATATATATATATATATATAATATATATATATATATATAGAGTGACATCAGCACTCCAGTTATGGGGACAGATATTTCTATACACTGTTATTAGCAATAAAAGTGTATTTTATTTGCTGCTGAATACAAATTAGGACACTTATCACAATTTATTTTTAATCTCCTGCCTATTTAAATTAACCCTATTATTCCTATCGTGGGCTGAAGGATCACGTGTTCTATAATTCAGACAGCAGAGGGCAGCACTGCGCCTGTCTCATGGTTGCAGCTATTTGGGGATTATAGTGAGATTTTTATTGGCACTAAATTAAAGAGACTGTTCATCTACAGAAGTCGCATTTTCAAACAGCTCTAACCTCTGATAAGTGTACAGTCTTTTCTGACGGAAATCCTCCTTGCAATAGCTTAACCCCCCCCCCCCCCCCCCACAGTCCCCCACTATTATTATTATACATGTATATAGCTCTGACATATACCACAGTGCTGTACAGAGATCACTGAGCCAATCACATCAATGTCTGTACCAGAGGAGCTTACACTCTAATGTCCCCTCCCCCCACAGTCACATCAGTCTCTGTACAGAGGAGCTTACACTCTAATGTCCCCTCCCCCCACAGTCACATCAGTCCCTGTACCAGAGGAGCTTACACTCTAATGTCCCCTCCCCCCACAGTCACATCAGTCTCTGTACGGAGGAGCTTACACTCTAATGTCCCCTCCCCCCACGGTCACATCAGTCTCTGTACCAGAGGAGCTTACACTCTAATGTCCCCTTCCCCCACGGTCACATCAGTCTCTGTACCAGAGGAGCTTACACTCTAATGTCCCCTCCCCCCCCCCACAGTCACATCAGTCTCTGTACCAGAGGAGCTTACACTCTAATGTCCCCTCCCCCACGGTCACATCAGTCTCTGTACCAGAGGAGCTTACACTCTAATGTCCCCTCCCCCAGTCACATCAGTCTCTGTACCAGAGGCGCTCACACTCTAATGTCCCCTCCTCTTCAGTCACATCAGTCTCTGTACCAGAGGAGCTTGCACTCTAATGTCCCCTCCCCTTCAGTCACACACTGTTATTATTATTATACATTTATAAAGCCCTGACATATACTGCAGTGCTGTACAGAGATCACTGAGCCAATCACATTAGTCTCTGCACCAGAAGAGCTTCTCCACCAGGTGGTGCTGTTCTGTGGCGTGCTGTTGGCTCATTCAGCTTTGGTCTCAGCTGGGAGAAGCAGCAAGCCTGGGGCTTCCTCTTCAGCTTCTCCTACAGGCTTTTCCCCAGCCAGCATGGACCATGCTGGGGAAGACGAAGGTGGAGGCTCTCCAGAGGCACTGAGGCCTACAACATGTGCTCAAGCTGCATTGGATCCTGGGCTTGTCCCTAGGTAAGGGGAGTCCTTCTTACCATCTTTCCAGGACAGAGTGGTGAATAGACTTGGCCGTATTACTAAGGAGGAACAGAAGCTTGCTGTCATGAAAGAAGATTTCAGGAAAAATAAATCCCTGCATTGTTAGTCTGGAAGCAGTAAGAGGGAAGTATCCAAGCTGAAGTCTCTGGAGGAGGCATTGAAAAAGCAGGAGAAGTTGGTCGCCTCTCTGAAACAAAGCAGCGGTGTGTTCAAGGAGAAGAAGTATGAGTAAAGAGTGCAGGGTTTTGGGATGAGCTATGTACAGAGTGCAGGGTTTTGGGATGAGCTATGTAAAGAGTGCAGGGTTCTGAGATGAGCCATGTAAAGAGTGCAGGGTTCTGGGATGAGCTATGTGAAGAGTGCAGGGTCCTGAGATGAGCTATGTATAGAGTGCAGGGTTTTGGTGGGATAAGCTATGTACAGAGTGCAGGGTTCTGGGATGAGCTATATACAGAGTGCAGGGTTCTGGGATGAGCTGCGTACAGAGTGCAGGGTTCTGGGATGAGCTGCATACAGAGTGCAGAGTCCTGGGATGAGCTATGTACACAGTGCAGGGTCCTGGGATGAGCTGTGTACAGAGTGCAGGGTCCTGGGATGAGCTGCGTACAGAGTGCAGGGTTCTGGGATGAGCTGCGTACAGAGTGCAGGGTTCTGGGATGAGCTGCGTACAGAGTGCAGGGTTCTGGGATGAGCTGCGTACAGAGTGCAGGGTTCTGGGATGAGCTGCGTACAGAGTGCAGGGTTCTGGGATGAGCTGCGTACAGAGTGCAGGGTTCTGAGATGAGCAATATACAGGGTGCAGGGTTCTGAGGAGCTATATACGGGGTGCAGGGTTCTGAGATGAGCTATATACGACTGCAGGGTTCTGGGATGAGCTATGTACAGAGTGCAGGTTCTGGGATGAGCTGCGTACAGAGTGCAGGGTTCTGAGATGAGCAATATACAGGGTGCAGGGTTCTGAGGAGCTATATACGGGGTGCAGGGTTCTGAGATGAGCTATATACGACTGCAGGGTTCTGGGATGAGCTATGTACAGAGTGCAGGGTTCTGAGATGAGCTATGTACAGAGTGCAGGGTTCTGAGATGAGCAATATACGGGGTGCAGGGTTCTGAGATGAGCAATATACAGGGTGCAGGGTTCTGAGGAGCTATATACGGGTTGCAGGGTTCTGAGATGAGCAATATACAGGGTGCAGGGTTCTGAGATGAGCTATATACGGGGTGCAGGGTTCTGAGATGAGCAATATACAGAGTGCAGGGTTCTGAGATGAGCTGTGTACAGAGTGCAGGGTTCTGGGATGAGCAATATACAGGGTGCAGGGTTCTGAGATGAGCAATATACAGGGTGCAGGGTTCTGAGGAGCTATATACGGGGTGCAGGGTTCTGAGATGAGCAATATACAGAGTGCAGGGTTCTGAGATGAGCTATATACGGGGTGCAGGGTTCTGAGATGAGCTATAGGGTGCAGGGTTCTGAGGAGCTATATACGGGGTGCAGGGTTCTGAGGAGCTATATACGGGGTGCAGGGTTCTGAGATGAGCTATATACGGGGTGCAGGGTTCTGAGATGAGCAATATAAAGGGTGCAGGGTTCTGAGATGAGCTATATACGGTGTGCAGGGTTCTGAGATGAGCAATGTACAGAGTGCAGGGTTCTGAGATGAGCTATATACGGGGTGCAGGGTTCTGAGATGAGCAACATTATGGGGTGCAGGGTTCTGAGATGAGCTATATACAGGGTGCAGGGTTCTGAGATGAGCTATATACGGGGTGCAGGGTTCTGAGATGAGCTATGTAAAGAGTGCAGGGTTCTGAGATGAGCAATATACAGGGTGCAGAGTTCTGAGATGAGCAATATACAGGGTGCAGGGCTCTGAGATGAGCTATATACAGGGTGCAGGGTTCTGAGATGAGCAATATACATGGTGCAGGGTTCTGAGGAGCTATATACGGGGTGCAGGGTTCTGAGATGAGCAATATACAGGGTGCAGGGTTCTGAGATGAGCTATATACGGGGTGCAGAGTTCTGAGGAGCTATATACGGGGTGCAGGGTTCTGAGATGAACTATATACGGGGTGCAGGGTTCTGAGATGGGCTATGTACAGAGTGCAGGGTTCTGGGATGAGCTGCGTACAGAGTGCAGGGTTCTGGGATGAGCAATATACAGGGTGCAGGGTTCTGAGATGAGCAATATACAGGGTGCAGGGTTCTGAGGAGCTATATACGGGGTGCAGGGTTCTGAGATGAGCAATATACGGGGTGCAGGGTTCTGAGATGAGCTATGTACAGAGTGCAGGGTTCTGTTCTGAGATGAGCAATATACAGAGTGCAGGGTTCTGAGATGAGCAATATACAGGGTGCAGGGTTCTGAGATGAGCTATATACAGGGTGCAGGGTTCTGAGATGAGCAATATACAGGGTGCAGGGTTCTGAGATGAGCAATATACAGGGTGCAGAGTTCTGAGATGAGCAATATACAGGGTGCAGGGTTCTGAGATGAGCAATATACAGGGTGCAGGGTTCTGAGATGAGCAATATAACGGGTGCAGGGTTCTGAGATGAGCTATATACGGGGTGCAGGGTTCTGAGATGAGCTATATAAAGGGTGCAGGGTTCTGAGATGAGCAATATACGGGGTGCAGAGTTCTGAGATGAGCAATATACAGAGTGCAGGGTTCTGAGATGAGCTATATACAGGGTGCAGGGTTCTGAGATGAGCAATATACAGGGTGCAGGGTTCTGAGATGAGCTATATACGGGGTGCAGGGTTCTGAGATGAGCAATATACAGGGTGCAGGGTTCTGAGATGAGCTATATACGGGGTGCAGGGTTCTGAGATGAGCTATATACAGGGTGCAGGGTTCTGGGATGAGCAATATACAGGGTGCAGGGTTCTGAGATGAGCAATATACAGGGTGCAGCAGAGGCGTAATTAGAATTTTGATTGCAATTCTCAACCTCTTTACAAGTGCTGTTCTCAGCATTTCTACCTTTTTGCCACTAGATGTCCTTAGCGTTGTCATTAGACTGAAGATAGCCTGTGAGTGCAGAGTGTCATGACTCCGCCCGAGTCTTAAAGGGGAGCTACACAGTAAATTGAATGGGATTTGCAGGCAGACTCTGGGCATTTTTTTTTTGTAAATGGGGACCCCAGGAGATTTAAAAAACAAACAAAAGCAGCTTTGATTGCAAATCTCTACCTCCTTCCCAGTATTGCAGGAATACCTTTTCACCACTAGATGTCCCCATTCCTGCTATTAAACTGGACACATCCTGGGAGTGCAGAGTGTCATGACTCCGCCTGCAGAGACTTAAAGGGGAGCTACACAGTAAATTGAAGGGATTTACAGGCAGACTCTGGGCATTTTATTTTTTGTAAATGGCGCCCCCAGGAGGTTTGGTAAAGAAGAAAAGCAGCTCTGGTTGCAGTTTTCAAGTGCTGTTCTTGGCAGTACTACCTTTTTGCCACTAGATGTCATCAGTGTTGCCATTAGACTGGTGACATCTTGTGAGTGCAGGGTGTCATGACTCCGCCTCCCCGAGTCTTAAAGGGGGGGATTTACAAGCAGACTTTGGGCATTTCTTTTTGTAAATGGCGCCCCCAGGAGGTTTGGTAAAGAACTGATTGCAATTCTCAACCTCCTTCCAGCCAGTACTGCAGGAATACCTTTTCACCACTAGATGTCCCCATTCTTGCTATTAGACTGAAGACATCCTGTGAGTGCAGAGCTTCGTGACCCCGCCCCCTGAGTGTTAAAGGGGAACTAAACAGTAAATTGAAATTAACTGATTTTTTTTTTTGGTAAATGGCGCCCCCAGGAGGTTTGGTAAAGAACAAAAAAAGCAGCTCTGATTGCAATTCTTAACCTCTTTTCTAGTGCTGTTCTCGGCAGTACTACCTTTTTTCGCCACTGGATGTCCTCAGCATTGCCATTAGACTGGTGACATCCTTGTGAGTGCAGGGTGTCATGACTCCGCCCCATGAGTCTTAAAGGGGGGCTACACAGTAAATTGAATGGAATTTACAGGCAGACGCTGGGCTTTTATTCTTTTTTGGTAAATGGCGCCCCCAGGAGGTTTGGTAAAGAACAAAAGCAGCTTTGTTTGCAGTTTTCAAGTGCTGTTCTTTTCAGTACTACCTTTTCGCCACTAGAGGTCCTCAGTGTTGCCATTAGACCGGTGACATCCTGTGAGTGCAGAGTGTCATGACTCCACCCTCTGAGCCTTAAAAGGGGAGCTACACAGTAATTTGAATGGGATTTACAAGCAGACTTTGGGCATTTCTTTTTGTAAATGGCGCCCCCCGGAGGTTTGGTAAAGAACTGATTGCAATTCTCAACCTCCTTCCAGTACCTCAGGAATACCTTTTCACCACTAGATGTCCCCATTCTTGCTATTAAACTGAGGACATCCTGTGAGTGCAGAGCTTCGCGACCCCGCCCCCTGAGTGTTAAAGGGGAACTAAACATTAAATTTAAATTAACAGATCTTTTTTTTTTTTTGGTAAATGGCGCCCCCAGGAGGTTTGGTAAAGAACAAAAAAAAGCAGCTCTGATTACACTTCTCAACCTCTTTTCTAGTGCTGTTCTCGGCAGTACTACCTTTTTTCGCCACTAGACTGGTGACATCCTTGTGAGTGCAGGGTGTCATGACTCCGCCCCCTGAGTCTTAAAGGGGGACTACACAGTAAATGTAATGAAATTTACAGGCAGACGCTGGGCTTTCATTTTTTTTGTAAATGGCGCCCCCAGGAGGTTTGGTAAAGAACAAAAAAAGCAGCTCTGGTTGCAGTTTCCAAGTGCTGTTCTTGTCAGTACTACCTTTTTTCGCCACTAGATGTCCTCAGACCGGTGACATCCTGTGAGTGCAGGGTGTCATGACTCCGCCCCCTGAGTCTTAAAGGGGATTACACAGTAAATTGAATAGAATTTACAGGCAGACGCTGGGCTTTTTTTTGTAAATGGCGCCCCCAGGAGGTTGGGTAAAGAACTGATTGCAATTCTCAACCTCCTTCCCAGTACTGCAGGAATACCTTTTCACCACTAGATGTCCCCATTCTTGCTATTAGACTGAAGACATCCTGTGAGTACAGAGCTTCGTGACCCCGCCCCCCTGAGTGTTAAAGGGGAACTAAACACTAAATTGAAATTAACTGATTTTTTATTTGTTTTGGTAAACGGCGCCCCCAGGAGGTTTGGCAAAGAACAAAAAAAGCAGCTCTGATTGCAATTCTCAACCTCTTTTCTAGTGCTGTTTTCGGCAGTACTAAATTTTTTCCCCACTAGACGTCCTCAGCGTTGCCATTAGACTGGTGACATCCTGTGAGTGCAGAGCTTCGTGACCCCGCCCCCCTGAGTGTTAAAGGGGAACTAAACAGTAAATTGAAATTAACATATTTTTTATTTTATTTTTGGTAAACGGCGCCCCCAGGAGGTTTGGCAAAGAACAAAAAACGCAGCTCTGGTTGCAATTCTCAACCTCTTTCCAAGTGCTGTTCTCGGCAGTACTACCTTTTTTTTGCCACTAGATGTCCTCGGCGTTGCCATTAGACTGGTGATATCCTGTGAGTGCAGGGTGTCATGACTCCGCCCCCTTAGGCTTAAAAGGGGGACTACACAGTAAATTGAATGGGATTTACAAGCAGACTCTGGGCATTTCTTTTTGATAAATGTCGCCCCCAGGAGGTTTGGTAAAGAACTGATTGCAATTCTCAACCTCCTTCTCAGTACTGCAGGAATACCTTTTCACCACTAGATGTCCCCATTCTTGTTATTAGACTGAAGACATCCTGTGAGTGCAGAGCTTCATGACCCCGCCCCCCTGAGTGTTAAAGGAGAACTAAACAGTAAATTGAAATTAACTGATTTTTTTTTTTTTGGTAAATGACGCCCCCAGGAGGTTTGGTAAAGAACAAAAAACGCAGCTCTGATTGCAATTCTCAACCTCTTTCCAAGTGCTGTTCTCGGCAGTACTACCTTTTTTTTGCCACTAGATGTCCTCAGCGTTGCCATTAGACCGGTGACATCCTGTGAGTGCAGAGTGTCATGACTCCACCCCCTGAGCCTTAAAAGGGGAGCTGCACAGTAAATTTAATGGAATTTACAGGCAGACGGTGGGCATCTTTTTTTGTAAATGGCGCCCCCAGGAGGTTTGGTAAAGAACAAAAGCAGCTTTGTTTGCAGTTTTCAAGTGCTGTTCTTTTCAGTACTACCTTTTCGCCACTAGAGGTCCTCAGTGTTGCCATTAGACCGGTGACATCCTGTGAGTGCAGACTGTTATTTAAAGGGGAGCTACACAGTAATTTGAATGGAATTTACAGGCAGACTCTGGGCATTTCTTTTTGTAAATGGCGCCCCCAGGAGGTTGGGTAAAGAACTAATTGCAATTCTCAACTTCCTTCCCAGTACTGCAGGAATACCTTTTCATCACTAGATGTCCCCATTTTTGCTATTAGACTGAAGACATCCTGTGAGTGCAGAGCTTCGTGACCCCGCCCCCCTGAGTGTTAAAGGGGAACTAAACAGTAAATTGAAATTAACATATTTTTTATTTTTTTTGGTAAACGGCGCCCCCAGGAGGTTTGGCAAAGAACAAAAAACGCAGCTCTGATTGCAATTCTCAACCTCTTTCCAAGTGCTGTTCTCGGCAGTACTACCTTTTTTTTGCCACTAGATGTCCTCGGCGTTGCCATTAGACTGGTGACATCCTGTGAGTGCAGGGTGTCATGACTCCGCCCCCTGAGGCTTAAAAGGGGGGTTACACAGTAAATTGAATGGAATTTACAGGCAGACGCTGGGCACCTTTTTTTTGTAAATGGCGCCCCCAGGAGGTTTGGTAAAGAACAAAAAAAGCAGCTTTGGTTGCAGTTTTTAAGTGCTGTTCTTGTCAGTACTACCTTTTTTTTGCCACTAGATGTCCTCAGGCGTTGCCATTAGACCGGTGACATCCTGTGAGTGCAGGGTGTCAGGACTCCGCCCTCCTGAGCCTTAAAGCAGAATGAGGCAGAAGATTCAAAGTAACGGACTCCGGATTGGCATTTAAAGGCAGATCATGGCTGGTGGGGGGAAAAGGTCGGATAAAGGAGGTCAGGTCGAGTTTCGAGGCTGCAGACAACAACAATAACTTCTGTGAAATTTACTCAGCTTGTAATGTAACAATCGCACTTTGATGGCATCGGGTGTAATATGAAATTCCTGGGTGACACGTAAAGGAAAGTGACATTTCGGGGGTGGGGGTGGTGGGGGCAGGCTCTGGCGGTAAATGACCCCCCCCCCCCCCCCTGGCAGAGCCGGGTACTGGTTAATACAACATCTGCTGTGTGTTTGCCGATGACTCACCACCAAAAAAAAAAAAAAATAATCCTTTTATTCATCTCGCTGCCAAAAAAACGCTCCCCGGCCTCCGAGGAAGAGAATGGGACATGCGCGGCGGCGGCGGCGATGGTTTACACACTTCTCAGGGAAAGTCTGAGTGTGCGGCTGGAGCGACGCCCCGAGGGCCGGCCTCCCGGATCACATCCGGGCCCCCGTGTTTTGGTGTTTGCCGGGAGCGGTGTCCATGGAGACGGGTCGGAGTGAGTCACCGGCGGGAGGAAGCCGCGATAGCGATCGGACAAATAAAGATTTCATCATTCAACTCGACTTCATTCTCATCACACACCGTACATCGAATATTATCTATTACACCTTACAGTCCCTACAGTCCCTGGACTCAGGAGCTCACAATCTACAGTCCCTACTTCATATCAGTCCCTGGACTCAGGAGCTTACACTCTACAGTCCCTACTTCATATCAGTCCCTGGACTCAGGAGCTTACAATCTACAGTCCCTACTTCATATCAGTCCCTGGACTGAGGAGCTCACAATCTACAGTCCCTACTTCATATCAGTCCCTGGACTCAGGAGCTCACACTCTACAGTCCCTACTTCATATCAGTCCCTGGACTCAGGAGCTTACAATCTACAGTCCCTACTTCATATCAGTCCCTGGACTCAGGAGCTCACAATCTACAGTCCCTGGACTCAGGAGCTCACAATCTACAGTCCCTACAATCCCTGGACCCAGGAGCTCACAATCTACAGTCCCTACTTCATATCAGTCCCTGGACTCAGGAGCTCACAATCTACAGTCCCTGGACTCAGGAGCTCACAATCTACAGTCCCTACAATCCCTGGACCCAGGAGCTCACAATCTACAGTCCCTACTTCATATCAGTCCCTGGACTCAGGAGCTCACAATCTACAGTCCCTACTTCATATCAGTCCCTGGACTCAGGAGCTCACAATCTACAGTCCCTACTTCATATCAGTCCCTGGACTCAGGAGCTCACAATCTACAGTCCCTACTTCATATCAGTCCCTGGACTCAGGAGCTCACAATCTACAGTCCCTACTTCATATCAGTCCCTGGACTCAGGAGCTCACAATCTACAGTCCCTACTTCATATCAGTCCCTGGACTCAGGAGCTCACAATCTACAGTCCCTACTTCATATCAGTCCCTGGACTCAGGAGCTCACAATCTACAGTCCCTACTTCATATCAGTCCCTGGACTCAGGAGCTCACAATCTACAGTCCCTACTTCATATCAGTGCCTGGACTCAGGAGCTCACAATCTACAGTCCCTACTTCATATCAGTCCCTGGACTCAGGAGCTCACACTCTACAGTCCCTACCTCATATCAGTCCCTGGACTCAGGAGCTCACAATCTACTGTCTCTACTTCATATCAGTCCCTGGACTCAGGAGCTCACAATCTACAGTCCCTGGACTCAGGAGCTCACAATCTACAGTCCCTACTTCATCTCAGTCCCTGGACTCAGGAGCTCACAGTCTACAGTCCCTACTTCATATCAGTCCCTGGACTCAGGAGCTCACACTCTACAGTCCCTACCTCATATCAGTCCCTGGACTCAGGAGCTCACACTCTACAGTCCCTACCTCATATCAGTCCCTGGACTCAGGAGCTCACACTCTACAGTCCCTACCTCATATCAGTCCCTGGACTCAGGAGCTCACACTCTACAGTCCCTACCTTATATCAGTCCCTGGACTCAGGAGCTTACGATCTATAGTCCCTACCTCATATCTGTCCCTGGACTCAGGAGCTCACACTCTACAGTCCCTACTTCATATCAGTCCCTGGACTCAGGAGCTCACACTCTACAGTCCCTACCTTATATCAGTCCCTGGACTCAGGAGCTTACGATCTATAGTCCCTACTTCATATCAGTCCCTGGACTCAGGAGCTCACACTCTACAGTCCCTACCTCATATCTGTCCCTGGACTCAGGAGCTCACAGTCTACAGTCCCTACTTCATATCAGTCCCTGGACTCAGGAGCTCACACTCTACAGTCCCTACTTCATATCAGTCCCTGAACTCAGGAGCTCACAATCTACAGTCCCTACCTCATATCAGTCCCTGGACTCAGGAGCTCACAATCTACAGTCCCTACTTCATATCAGTCCCTGGACTCAGGAGCTCACACTCTACAGTCCCTACCTTATATCAGTCCCTGGACTCAGGAGCTTACGATCTATAGTCCCTACTTCATATCAGTCCCTGGACTCAGGAGCTCACACTCTACAGTCCCTACCTCATATCTGTCCCTGGACTCAGGAGCTCACAGTCTACAGTCCCTACTTCATATCAGTCCCTGGACTCAGGAGCTCACACTCTACAGTCCCTACTTCATATCAGTCCCTGAACTCAGGAGCTCACAATCTACAGTCCCTACCTCATATCAGTCCCTGGACTCAGGAGCTCACAATCTACAGTCCCTACTTCATATCAGTCCCTGGACTCAGGAGCTCACACTCTACAGTCCCTACTTCATATCAGTCCCTGGACTCAGGAGCTCACAATCTACAGTCCCTACCTCATATCAGTCCCTGGACTCAGGAGCTCACACTCTACAGTCCCTACTTCATATCAGTCCCTGGACTCAGGAGCTCACAATCTACAGTCCCTACCTCATATCAGTCCCTGGACTCAGGAGCTCACACTCTACAGTCCCTACTTCATATCAGTCCCTGGACTCAGGAGCTTACACTCTACAGTCCCTACTTCATATAAGTCCCTGGACTCAGGAGCTCACAATCTACAGTCCCTACTTCATATCAGTCCCTGGACTCAGGAGCTCACAATCTACACTCCCTACTTCATATCAGTCCCTGGACTCAGGAGCTCAAAATCTACAGTCCCTACCTGATATCAGTCCCTGGACTCAGGAGCTCACACTCTACAGTCCCTACCTCATATCAGTCCCTGGACTCAGGAGCTCACAATCTACAGTCCCTACTTCATATCAGTCCCTGGACTCAGGAGCTCACACTCTACAGTCCCTACCTTATATCAGTCCCTGGACGCAGGAGCTCATGATCTATAGTCCCTACTTCATATCAGTCCCTGGACTCAGGAGCTCACAATCTACAGTCCCTGTCTCATATCAGTTCCTGGACTCAGGAGCTCACACTCTACAGTCCCTACCTTATATCAGTCCCTGGACGCAGGAGCTCATGATCTATAGTCCCTACTTCATATCAGTCCCTGGACTCAGGAGCTCACAATCTACAGTCCCTACTTCATATCAGTCCTGGGACTCAGGAGCTCACAATCTACAGTCCCTGTCTCATATCAGTCCCTGGACTCAGGAGCTCACACTCTACAGTCCCTACTTCATATCAGTCCCTGGACTCAGGAGCTCAAAGTCTACAGTCCCTACTTCATATCAGTCCCTGGACTCAGGAGCTCAAAGTCTACAGTCCCTACTTCATATCAGTCCCTGGACTCAGGAGCTCACAGTCTACAGTCCCTACTTCATATCAGTCCCTGGACTCAGGAGCTCACAATCTACAGTCCCTACTTCATATCAGTCCCTGGACTCAGGAGCTCACAATCTACAGTCCCTGTACTGCAGAGCTCACAATCTACAGTCCCTACATCATATCGGTCCCTGGACTCAGGAGCTCACAATCTACAGTCCCTACTTCATATCAGTCCCTGGACTCAGGAGCTCACAATCTACAGTCCCTCCCTCATATCAGTCCCTGGACTCAGGAGCTCACAGTCTACAGTCCCTACTTCATATCAGTCCCTGGACTCAGGAGCTCACAATCTACAGTCCCTCCCTCATATCAGTCCCTGGACTCAGGAGCTCACACTCTACAGTCCCTACCTTATATCAGTCCCTGGACTCAGGAGCTTACGATCTATAGTCCCTACCTCATATCTGTCCCTGGACTCAGGAGCTCACACTCTACAGTCCCTACTTCATATCAGTCCCTGGACTCAGGAGCTCACACTCTACAGTCTCTACCTTATATCAGTCCCTGGACTCAGGAGCTTACGGTCTATAGTCCCTACTTCATATCAGTCCCTGGACTCAGGAGCTCACACTCTACAGTCCCTACCTCATATCTGTCCCTGGACTCAGGAGCTCACAGTCTACAGTCCCTACCTCATATCAGTCCCTGGACTCAGGAGCTCACAATCTACAGTCCCTACCTCATATCAGTCCCTGGACTCAGGAGCTCACACTCTACAGTCCCTACTTCATATCAGTCCCTGGACTCAGGAGCTCACACTCTACAGTCCCTACTTCATATCAGTCCCTGAACTCAGGAGCTCACAATCTACAGTCCCTACAGTCCCTGGACTCAGGAGCTCACAATCTACAGTCCCTACTTCATATCAGTCCCTGGACTCAGGAGCTCACAATCTACAGTCCCTCCCTCATATCAGTCCCTGGACTCAGGAGCTCACAATCTACAGTCCCTACCTTATATCAGTCCCTGGACTCAGGAGCTCACAATCTACAGTCCCTACTTCATATCAGTCCCGGGACTCAGGAGCTCACAATCTACAGTCCCTGTCTCATATCAGTCCCTGGACTCAGGAGCTCACACTCTACAGTCCCTACTTCATATCAGTCCCTGGACTCAGGAGCTCAAAGTCTACAGTCCCTACTTCATATCAGTCCCTGGACTCAGGAGCTCAAAGTCTACAGTCCCTACTTCATATCAGTCCCTGGACTCAGGAGCTCACAGTCTACAGTCCCTACTTCATATCAGTCCCTGGACTCAGGAGCTCACAATCTACAGTCCCTACTTCATATCAGTCCCTGGACTCAGGAGCTCACAATCTACAGTCCCTGTACTGCAGAGCTCACAATCTACAGTCCCTACATCATATCGGTCCCTGGACTCAGGAGCTCACAATCTACAGTCCCTACTTCATATCAGTCCCTGGACTCAGGAGCTCACAATCTACAGTCCCTCCCTCATATCAGTCCCTGGACTCAGGAGCTCACAGTCTACAGTCCCTACTTCATATCAGTCCCTGGACTCAGGAGCTCACAATCTACAGTCCCTCCCTCATATCAGTCCCTGGACTCAGGAGCTCACACTCTACAGTCCCTACCTTATATCAGTCCCTGGACTCAGGAGCTTACAATCTATAGTCCCTACCTCATATCTGTCCCTGGACTCAGGAGCTCACACTCTACAGTCCCTACTTCATATCAGTCCCTGGACTCAGGAGCTCACACTCTACAGTCCCTACCTTATATCAGTCCCTGGACTCAGGAGCTTACGGTCTATAGTCCCTACTTCATATCAGTCCCTGGACTCAGGAGCTCACACTCTACAGTCCCTACCTCATATCTGTCCCTGGACTCAGGAGCTCACAGTCTACAGTCCCTACCTCATATCAGTCCCTGGACTCAGGAGCTCACAATCTACAGTCCCTACCTCATATCAGTCCCTGGACTCAGGAGCTCACACTCTACAGTCCCTACTTCATATCAGTCCCTGGACTCAGGAGCTCACACTCTACAGTCCCTACTTCATATCAGTCCCTGAACTCAGGAGCTCACAATCTACAGTCCCTACAGTCCCTGGACTCAGGAGCTCACAATCTACAGTCCCTACTTCATATCAGTCCCTGGACTCAGGAGCTCACACTCTACAGTCCCTACTTCATATCAGTCCCTGGACTCAGGAGCTTACACTCTACAGTCCCTACTTCATATAAGTCCCTGGACTCAGGAGCTCACAATCTACAGTCCCTACCTCATATCAGTCCCGGGACTCAGGAGCTCACAATCTACAGTCCCTACCTCACATCAGTCCCGGAACTCAGGAGCTCACAATCTACAGTCCCTACTTCATATCAGTCCCTGGACTCAGGAGCTTACACTCTACAGTCCCTACTTCATATCAGTCCCTGGACTCAGGAGCTTACACTCTACAGTCCCTACTTCATATAAGTCCCTGGACTCAGGAGCTCACAATCTACAGTCCCTACCTCATATCAGTCCCGGGACTCAGGAGCTCACAATCTACAGTCCCTACCTCACATCAGTCCCGGAACTCAGGAGCTCACAATCTACAGTCCCTACTTCATATCAGTCCCTGGACTCAGGAGCTTACACTCTACAGTCCCTACTTCATATCAGTCCCTGGACTCAGGAGCTTACACTCTACAGTCCCTACTTCATATAAGTCCCTGGACTCAGGAGCTCACAATCTACAGTCCCTACCTCATATCAGTCCCGGGACTCAGGAGCTCACAATCTACAGTCCCTACCTCACATCAGTCCCGGAACTCAGGAGCTCACAATCTACAGTCCCTACTTCATATCAGTCCCTGGACTCAGGAGCTTACGATCTATAGTCCCTACTTCATATCAGTCCCTGGACTCAGGAGCTCACACTCTACAGTCCCTACTTCATATCAGTCCCTGGACTCAGGAGCTCACAATCTACAGTCCCTACTTCATATCAGTCCCTGGACTCAGGAGCTCACAATCTACAGTCCCTACCTCATATCAGTCGCTTTTTTGTTTATAGCGCCAAAAATAAAAACCGCAGAGGTGATCAAAAACCACCATATTGGCCTAGACCGATGAAGATTTTTTTTTATTATTATTATTTTATTTTTTGGGTATATTTATTATAGCAAAAAGAAAAAATATTGTTTTTTTTTAATTTTATTCTAAATTGTCGGTCTTTTTCTGGTCATAGCGCAAAAAAATTAAAACCGCAGAGGTGATCAAATACCACCATATTGGCCTAAACTAATGAAGAATTAATTTTTTTTATTCCTTTTTTTTTTGGCGGGATATTTATTAGCGTTAATATTATTAGCGACATTTATATAGGCGTGAAACACGCGTGTGAAAAACAAAAACGATCGTCTGCGCTTTTTTTTTTTTTTACGCCGCCGCTCATTTCCTAGGCGTGAAAGTGAGGAAGGTGTTAAATGGAGGAGCCGAGCCGAGGATTGGACAGGAAGCTTGCACAACGTTGTCGCTCCGTCAGTGCGATTTGTATACACAGTCGGCGTGGAGACGCCACAACAATCGCCGTGTTTGTCGCAGAAACAGGACTGGGAAGATTTTCTAATGATAACAAAGTTTGCTGGAGGAATCGGCGATGAGGATATTGCAAGGAGGGCCATGCTGGGGATCCTCCCATTCTGACCAGCCAATCCCCTTCTTCTACGGGGGTGTTCCCTCACTGGCTTGACCAATGAGGAGTCACCCTGGCACTGCTCTCTGCAGCCAGCAATAATAGACCCCCCCAGTAAGAATAGACCCCCAGCAATAATAGATCCCCCCAGCAACAACACGCCCATCATTAGCAACAATAGATCACCCAAGGCAACACCAGACCCCCCAGCAACAATAGATCATGCAAGGCAACTATAGACCCCCCAGTAACAATAGATCCCCCAGCAACGATAGATCACCCAAGGCAAAACCAACCTCCCAGCAACAATAGATCATGCAAGGCAACAATAGATCCCCCAGTAACAATAGACCCCCAGCAACAAATGACCCTCCCCACAACAAAGTACCCAGGCAAGCATAATCCTCTGCAGCCAGCAATAATAGACCCCCCAGCATCAACAAGCCCATCATTAGCAACAATAGATCACCCAAGGAAACACCAGACCCCCCCCTCAACAATACAACAATAGATCATACAACACAACTACAGACCCCCCCAGTAACAATAGACTCCCAGCAACAATAGATTCCTCCAGCAACAACAGGCCCATCATTAGCAACAATAGATCACCCAAGGCAACACCAGACCCCCCCCCCCAGCAACAATAGATCATGAAAGGCAACAATAACCCCCCAGTAACAATAGACCCTCCAGCAACAATAGACCCCCCCAGCTACAACAGACCCTCCCTACAACAAAATACTCCAACAACAAGCATACTCCTCTGAAGCCAGCAACAATAGATCCCCCAGCAACAACAGGCCAATCATTAGCAATAATAGATCACCCAAGGCAACACCAGACCCCCCCATCAACAATAGATCATGCAAGGCAACAATAGACCCCCTCAGTAAGAACAGACCCAGCAACAATACACCCCCAGTAACAATAGACTCCCAGCAACAAATGACCCTCCCCACAACAAAGTACCCCAACAACAAGCATAATCCTCTGCAGCCAGCAACAATAGACCCCCCCCCAGTAACAATAGACCCCTGATGTAACAATGCAGTAGCTCTACCAGCAGCCAGCATCAATAGACCCTCCAGCAGGCAGTAACAATAGACCCTTCCCTCAAAACTAGATCCCCACCATCAACAATAGGATCCACCACTAGCAACAATAGACCCCCCCCCCCCAACAACAATAAACCCTGCCAGTAACAATACAGTAGATCTTGCAGCAACCAGAATCAATAGACTCTCCGGACAGCCAGCAACTATAAACCCCTCCCTCAACAATAGATCCCTCCCAGCAAAAAATAGATTCCCCCACCAGCAACAACAGACCTCCCCAGCAGCCAGCATAAAAAGACTGTTGCAGCACACTCGCGGTGCTGGGGTTGCCGGTACTGCGTTCCTCTGCGTTCCCCCCGGAAAAAAAGTCCTGGGTATTGGAATGTAAGGGCGATGCAAGCTGGTGTGACGCTCCCATCCTTTCAAAACTTTGATAAACCGCTCTGGGGGTCCAGGAAGACCCCGCAGTTGTTGGTGAGCAGCCTCTAGGACCGCGCAAGTTGATGCGCATAATGAGAAGTCTACGTGCGCTGAATGTGTGTTGGCACACCATTTGCAGCATACTTTGATATGCGTTTTGATGCAATTCCATTGATTTTACAACTCAAGCGAAGACGCAAAGTCGCGAATCCAACCTGAGAGTGCGCTGTGCTTGGCCGGGAGGATGTGCGTCATGAAGGGAGGAGCCAGAAGCTGTAACAGAGCAATCACCACATGTGGGCCCTTAGAAGAAGCAATACACAAAATGTGGGGCCCTAGAATAAGAAATACAGGAGACGGGGGCCCCTAGAAGAAGTAATAAATGAGACATGGGCCCCTAGAAGAAGGAATACATGAGACTTGGGCCCCTAGAATAAGCAATACATGAGACACGGGCCCCTAGAAGAAGGAATACATGAGACGTGGGCCCCTAGAAGAAGCAATAAATGAGACGCGGGCCCCTAGATGAAGCAATACACGAGACGTGGGCCCCTAGAAGAAGTAATGCATGAGACACGGGCCCCTAGAAGAAGCAATACACAAGGTGTGGGCCCCTAGAAGAAGCAATTCATGAGACGCGGGCCCCTAGAAGAAGCAATTCATGAGACCCGGGCCGCTAGAAGAAGCAATACAAGAGACACAGGCCCCTAGAAGAAGTAATGCATGAGATGTGGGCCCCTAGAAGAAGCAATACACAAGGTGTGGGCCCCTAGAAGAAGCAATACATGAGGTGTGGGCCCCTAGAAGAAGGGATACACGTGGTGTGGCCCTTAAAGCAGCAATACATGTAATGTGGGCCACGAGAAGCAGCAATGCATGAGACGCGGGCCCCTAGAAGAATCAATACATAAGACTTGAGCTCCTAGAAGAAGCAATACACAAGGTGTGGGCCCCTAGAAGAAGCAATTCGTGAGATGCGAGGCCCCTAGAAGGAGCAATACATGAGGTGTGGGCCCCTAGAAGAAGGAATACATGAGGTGTGGACCCCTAAAAGAAGCAATACATGAGAGGCGGGCCCCTAGAAATAAAAAAAAACATGAGACACGGGCCCCTAGAAGAAGCAATACACGAGAATTGGGCCCCTAGAAGAAGCAATACACGAGACTTGGGCCCCTAGAAGAAGCAATACACAAGATGCAGGCCCCTAAAAGAATCAATATATGAGACGTGGAGCCCCTAGAAGAAGAAATACACGAGACGTGGGCCCCTAGAAGAAGCGAATTGCAATACATGAGACGGAGGCCCTGAAAAACAACAATACACAAGACATGGGCTTCAAGAAGAAGCCAAACACGAGATGTGGTCCCCTAGAAGAAGCAATACACGAGGCATGGGCCCTTATAAGAAGCAATAAACAAGACATTGGCTCTAAGAAGAAGCCAAAAACGAGATGTGGGCCCCTAGAAGAAGCAATACATGAGATGCAGGCCCCTAAAATAAGCAAAACACAAGACGTGGGCTCCTAGAAGAAGCCAAACTTGAGGTGTGGGCCCCTAGAAGAATCAATAGATGAGGCATGGGCCCCTAGAAGAAGCAATACACAAGCCGTGGGCCCCTAGAGGAAGCAATACACAAGACGTGGGCCCCCTAGAAGAATCAATAAACGAGATGGAGACCCTGTAAAGTACACAAGGAGTGGGCATGAGAAATGGGCCCCTAAAAGAAGCCATACACGAGACGCGGGCCCCTAAAAGAAGCCAAACACAAAGGTGTGGGCCCCTAGAAGCAGCAATGCACAAGATTGAGTCCCCAAGAAAAAGCAATAAACGAGGTGTAGGACCCTAGAAAAAGCAACACATGAGGTGTGGGCTTCTAGAAAAATACATACAGTACATGGAACGTGGGCCTCTAGAAGAAGTGATACACGAGACGTGGCCCCTCCGAGAAGTGGCAACACACAAGACGTGGGCCCTTGAAGCAGCAATACATGAGATGTGGTCCCCAAGAATAATCAATACACTAGACGTGGGCCCCTAGAAGAAGCAATACGTGAGCCGTTGAACAGTAGAAGGAGCCATACACAAGACGTGGGCCCCAAGAAGAAGCAATATACTAGGTGGAGGTCCCTGGAAGCAGCGATACACAAGATGTGGGCCTGTAGAAGAAGCACTACAGGAAACGTGGGACCCATAAAAACACATTACACCAGATGGGGGCCTCGAGAAGCCGTATTACACAAGATGTGAGACCCTGAAACGGCAATACATGAGGCGTGGAGGAGCAATCAGCACACATTGTGAGGACCCAGCAGATGTTTGTGTGATTCCGGACGTTTCTCATACAAGGGAAGCCCTGTCTGCAACCGCACTCCCAAAATATCTCCGGGCTTCCCTGCCCCGCCGTCACTAAGGAAACCCGGCAAAAATAAACACCGGGGATATACGCACGAGACCGCCTGGGGGCCACAGAGGGACCATGTGGGAGGCCTCAGATGCCCGATGAAGTCAACTTTTCCCTTGAAGAACAGCTCGCCCCTACCGGGTCCTCCAGCCCCGAATCTCCACTACCACCACCAAACCCCGACTACGCCGTCACCTGACTCCTCGCGCCTGCTTGGCAGACATGGCCCTCTCTTCCCTCTCGCTGCAGATCTTTTTTTTTTTTTTTAGTGGCTTGGCAAGCGCCCGCGGAAAATGAGGCCGTAAAAAACGTTTACAGATTCGGGTTCAAAAAGAAGAAAGAGAGAGAAGGAGGTGGAGGGGATGGGGGGTTTGCCGCAAAGGGGGGGGGGGGGGCGGGGTTAATGTTCCTTAAATTGTAAAAGTTTGGAGCCAACTTTTTACAACTCATTTTGCATTATCCTCGCATGGGAGTATTTCGCTACAACACGCGTTTCGCTCGCCACATTTTTTTTTTGCCCTTTAAGAGTTGTTCACCTCATCGCCTTTTACGTGCGCTACAATGCAGGATCAGAGCGCGCCAAAAGCGCAACGAAAAACTAATCTCCAATTATAATCTACAGGCCGCATTCACACCCGAGTGTTTAATGTACAGCGCCTTGAAAAAGTATTCATACCCCTATGGCCAATTTTAGGTACAGTTGTCGGTCGCTATTTCTCAGGCGTGTGCAATTTGTTAAACTGACGCGTTTGGTATCTTCTTACTCGACGTGACCTCATCTTTTACAGTGCCTTGAAAAAGTATTCATACCCCCTTGAAATTTTCTCGCATTACAACCAAAAACGTGAATGGATTTTATTAGGATTTTATGTGATAGACCAACACAAAGTGTCACATAATTGTGAAGTGAAAGGAAAATGATAAATGATACAAATAAATATGTGAAAAGTGTGTGGGGGGGGGATTTGTATTCAGCCCCCTTTACTCTGATAACTAGAATCTAGTGGAACCAATTGCCTTCAGAAGTCACCTAATTAGTAAATAGAGTCCACCTGTGTGTAATTTACTCTCAGTATAAATACAGCTGTTCTGTGAAACCCTCAGAGGTTTGTTAGAGAACCTTAGTGAACAAAGAGCATCATGAAGGCCAAGGAACACACCAGACAGGTCAGGGATAAAGTTGTGGAGAAGTATAAAGCAGGGTTAGGTTATAAAAAAATCTCCCAAGCTTTGAACATCTCACGGAGCTCTGTTCAATCCATCATCGGAAAATGGAAAGAGTATGGCACAACTGCAAACCTACCAAGACATGGCCGTCCACCTAAACTGACCGGGCCGGGCAAGGAGAGCATTCATCAGAGAAGAGCCAAGAGGTCCATGGTAACTCTGGAGGAGCTGCAGAGATCCACAGCTCAGGGGGGAGAGTCTGTCCACAGGACAACTATTAGTCGTGTTCTCCACAAATCTGCCCTTTATGGAAGAGTGACAAGAAGAAAGACATTGGAGAAAGAAAGTCATAAGAAGTCCTGTTTGTAGTTTGTGAGAAGCCATGTGGGGAGGGGAGCAAACATGTGGAAGAAGGTGATCTGCTCACATGAGACCAAAATGTTACTTTTTGGCCAAAAAGCAAAACACTATGTGTGGGGAAAACTAACACTGCCCATCCCCCTGAACACACCATCCCCACCGTGAAACATGGTGGTGGCAGCATCATGTGGTGGGGATGGTTTTCTTCAGCAGGGACAGGGAAGTTGGTCAGAGTTGATGGGAAGATGGATGGAGACAAATACAGGACAATCTTAGAAGAAAACCTGTTATGCCGCGTGCACACGACCGGACTATCTGGCGGACAATCCGCCCGTGTGTGGGCTCCGGCGGACTTTTTCTTCCCAAAGTCCGGCGGACTTAGAAAGAAGTCTTGACTCAAAATTATCCGCCGGACTCGCCAGTCCAGCGGACAATCCGGCCGTCTGTGTGCTGGGACTATGAAGAGTCGGACAAGACCCCCAAAGTCGGCAGAAGACCCCCGGACGGCAGCAGCGACGAAGGAGAAAGCCGGGCTCCTCCGCTAGTAAAAGAGCGGTAAAAGAGCAGAAGATAGCGGAGGAGTCCGGCGAGAAGTCCCCCGAAGTTGGAAGAAGACCCCCAGAGCTGTCTAATAAAGTACTTTAAAAACCTGTGTTTTTTTAACACTTTTTCCCTCAGGTGAATGGGTAGGGGTACCATGTACCCCATACTCATTCACATAAAGTGGGGGGGCGGGATCTGGGAACCCCCTTATTAAAGGGGACTCCCGGATTTCGATAAGCCCCCCACCCGCAGACCCCGACAACCAACGGCCAGGGTTGTCGGGAAGAAGCCCTTGTCCTCATCAACATGGGGACAAGGTGCTTTGGGGTCAGGGGGCCGCAGGGCCCCCCCTTCCCCAAAGCACCCCCCATGTTGAAGGCACGCGGCCCGGTACGGCTCAGGAGGGGGGGGACACTCGCTCGTCCCCACCCCCTTTCCTGACCGGCCATGCTGCGTGCTCGGATAAGGGTCTGCTATGGACTTTGGGGGGGACCCGCACGCGTTTTTTTTCGGCGTAGGGATTCCCCTTTAAATCCATACCAGGTGACAGGGGTAGCAAGGTGTCAATCTCGCCGATCGAGGCGCGACATTGACTTTCTTCGCTAGTCCCGTCTACCTGGAGTCACGTTCAAATTGAACGGACTTTACTCCGTGTGTGGGCAAGTCCGCTTGTTCCGAAAGTCCAACGGACCTCCGCCGGATAGTCCGATCGCGTGTACGCGGCATTAGAGTCTGCAAAAGACTTGAGACTGGGGGGGAGGGTCACCTTCCAGCAGGACAACGACCCGAAACATACAGCCAGAGCTACAATGGAATGGTTTAGATCAAAGCATATTCATGTGTTAGAATGGCCCAGTCACAGTCCAGACCTAAATCCCATTGAGAATCTGTGGCAAGACTTGAAAATTGCAGATCACAGACGCTCTCCATCCAATCTGACAGAGCTTGAGACATTTTACAAAGAAGAAGAATGGGCAGAAATGTCCTCTCTAGATGGGCAAAGCTGGTAGAGACACCCCCAAAAAGACTTGTAGAGAAAGGGGGTTCTACAAAGTATTGACTCCGGGGGGCGCCATACAAATGCCCCCCCCCCCCACACTTTTCACATATTTATTTGTATCATTTATAATTTTCCTTCCACTTCACAATTATGTGACACTTTGTGTTGGTCTATCACATAAAATCCCAATAAAATACATTTATGTTTTTGGTTGTAACATGACAAAATGTGGGAAATTTCAAGGGGTATGAATACTTTTTCAAGGCGCTGTATGCGCACAAAACGTGTGAAAAACCGACGTGCCGTTCATTGGCATCCCAAGTGGACGCCCATTTTTTCCGGTTATTTCAGCAATTCTCTTACTTGGATATAACATCTTTTTGGACCATCGGAGTTCCACTTTAATTCATGGATGTGACGGTTGAGCGTTTTGGCGTTTTTATACGTTTTGATTGGAGGACGGACACAGTGGGCGGCGTTTCTCTTGTTTAAAAAGTTAATATGTTTCAAAATATTTGCAAGATCTACAATAAAATGGGATTAATCATTATTGGGAGCCCCTCACCCCTCCTCCCTTCTCTTTCCTAGGAAGCCGGGATAATGGCGAGGGGGGGGGGGAGGGGAGAGGGGGGGTTTATGTTTTATATTTGGTTATAGCTGCCTGTGGTTTGTATGAGTCACAGTATAGTGATCACGCAAATGTGTTTAACTTCTTCGTGGACACACCCAGCGCTACAAACCCAACCAATCCACACGTAGCGAGTACCCGGCACCGAGCCAACCAGACACCAGGAGCACCGCGAGGAGAGATGAATGATGAGCCAATCAGGGGTCTGTACAAAAATAGAGGAGAGACTGAATATCTCAATATGGATCTGTCAGGAGGGGGAGGGCGCGATGTTCTGCAGATCTCTAGAGAGGTCAGTGATGGGATAATCTGCAGAATATATCAATATGGATCTGTCAGGAGGGGGAGGGAGGGAGCGATGTTCTGCAGATCTCTAGAGGAGGTCAGTGATGGAATAATCTGCAGAATATATCAATATGGATCTGTCAGGAGGGGGACGGGAGGGA
Organism: Lithobates sylvaticus; assembly: GCA_028564925.1. Lineage (NCBI taxonomy): Eukaryota > Metazoa > Chordata > Amphibia > Anura > Ranidae > Lithobates > Lithobates sylvaticus. The sequence continues at coordinate 30,902,266 of CM053038.1, forward strand.
GCGATGTTCTGCAGATCTCTAGAGGAGGTCAGCGATGGAATAATCTGCAGAATATATCAATATGGATCTGTCAGGAGGGGGAGGGGGAGGGGACGGAGCGATGTTCTGCAGATCTCTAGAGAGGTCAGTGATGGGATAATCTGCAGAATATATCAATATGGATCTGTCAGGAGGAGGAGGGGACGGAGCGATGTTCTGCAGATCTGTAGGGAGGTCAGTGATGAGATAATCTGCAGAATATATCAATATGGATCTGTCAGGAGGGGAGGGAGCGATGTTCTGCAGATCTCTAGAGGAGGTCAGTGATGGAATAATCTGCAGAATATATCAATATGGATCTGTCAGGAGGGGGACGGGAGGGAGCGATGTTCTGCAGATCTCTAGAGAGGTCAGCGATGGAATAATCTGCAGAATATATCAATATGGATCTGTCAGGAGGGGGAGGGGAGGGAGCGATGTTCGGCAGATCTCTAGAGGAGGTCAGTGGTGGGATAATCTGCAGAATATATCAATATGGATCTGTCAGGAGGGGGAGGGGAGGGGGCGATGTTCTGGAGATCTCTAGAGGGGTCAGTGAAGGGATACTCTGCAGAATATCTCAATATGGATCTGTCAGGAGGGGGAGGGGAGGGAGCGATGTTCTGGAGATCTCTAGAGGGGGTCAGTGAAGGGATACTCTGCAGAATATATCAATATGGATCTGTCAGGAGGGGGATGGGAGGGAGCGATGTTCTGCAGATCTCTAGAGAGGTCAGTGATGGGATAATCTGCAGAATATCTCAATATGGATCTGTCAGTCCCGAAGGAGGGCAAGGATCCTCCTTTTTTTTGCCAAAATTATCGGCCAATATCTTTCCTAAATGTGGATCTAAAAAATTTTTCACCGAAGTCTTCTCGCTACACTTAATGGATTTGATCCACTCCGATCAAGTGGGTTTTGTACCCACCAGAGAGGCTACAACCCTACAAAGGCGATTAACCTGGTGAATGCCTCTCGACCGACGCTGAAAAGGCGTTGGACAACAATCTGTTAAAAAAGAAAAGGCGTTGGACAGGGTGAACTGGCCCTTCCCGTTAGAGACCCTTCGCCTCGTGGGGTTTAGGACACCGGATGATGAAGTGGCTTTAAGCCATTTACTTTTGCCCGTCGGCACCAAGTGAAGGTGAACGGCCAACTCTCCTCATCCTTCGGGATAGCTAATGGGCCCCCGACCCCTTTTAATATTTACCCTGACCCTCGAACGCTTTCTGCGGTCAGTTGGGGATTAATCCCAACATCGCGGGCCTTCGTTTGGATAACGCGCTTTCCCCAAAAATCACCGGCGTTTTGCTGACGACCTTCTATTCTTCGTAACGAACCCACTGGTGTCTATCCCCAACCCGTTACGGGAATTGAAGACGTATGGGGCACTATCTTTTTTTTTCAAAAGCAATTACCAGAAATCAGAAGCCTTGAACATCTCCATCCAGGCTTATTCGTTTGTTCCTTGAACATCTCCATGTTGGCCACCATGGCCACGTTACTTCGATCAGATTCCCCTTTCAAATGGGCAAAGTCACACATCAAATACCTGGGCATCCTTTTACCAAGTAGGACGAAGGGAAATTTACCCACTCAATTTTCCTCCCCTGTTGACAGTAATTAAATATAGACCTCCAGTCCTGGCAGCATAGATCAGTGATGGCGAACCTATGGCACGCATGCCACAGCTGGCACGCAGAGCCATCTCTGTGGGCACACGAGAGGGTCCAGGACAGAGCTAGAGTTCTCTTTCTCCTCTCAGCCCCCCATCCCTCTCTTTCAGCCCCCTCTCTTTGTGTTCCCTTCTCTCTGTTCCCCCACTCTCTCAGCTCACTCCTCTCTCAGCCTCTCTCTCGCACCCCCCTCTCTCTGTCACTCTTCTCTCTCTCTGTCCCTCTTCTCTCTCTCTGTCCCCCATTCTCTTTCTCTGTTCCCCCTCCCTCTCTCTGTTCCTCCTCTCTCTTAGCTCACCTCTCTCTCAGCATTTCTCTCACACCTCTCTCAGCCTCTCTCCCTCTCTCTGTTGCCCCTCTTTCTCAGCATCTCTCTCACACCCCTCTCTCTCACACCCCTCCCTCTCTCTCAGCCCCCTCCCTCTCTCTCAGCCCCCTGCCCTCTCTCTGTTCCCTCTCTCTTCCAGCATATCTCTCACACCCCTCTCTCTCTGCCCCCCTCTCTCTCAGCCCCGCTCCCTCTCAGCATCTCTCTCACACCCCTCTCTCTCAGCCCCTCTCCCTCTCTCTCAGCCTCCCTCCCTCTCTCTCTCAGCCCCCCTCCCTCTCTCTGTTCCCCCTCTCTCAGCATCTCTCTCACACCCCTCTCTCTCTGACCCCCCTCCCTCTCTCTGTTCCCCTCTCTCAGCATCTCTCTCACACCCCTCTCTCTCTGACCCCCCTCCCTCTCTCTCAGCCCCCCTCCCTCTCTCTGTTCCCCCTCTCTCAGCATCTCTCTCACACCCCTCTCTCTCTGACCCCCCTCCCTCTCTCTCAGCCCCCCTCCCTCTCTCTGTTCCCCCTCTCTCAGCATCTCTCTCACACCCCTCTCTCTCTGACCCCCCTCCCTCTCTCTCAGCCCCCCTCCCTCTCTCTGTTCCCCCTCTCTCAGCATCTCTCTCACACCCCTCTCTCTCTGACCCCCCTCCCTCTCTCTCAGCCCCCCTCCCTCTCTCTGTTCCCCCTCTCTCAGCATCTCTCTCTGACCCCCCTCCCTCTCTCTCTGACCCCCCTCCCTCTCTCTCTGACCCCCCTCCCTCTCTCTCTGTTCCCCCTCTCTCTCAGCATATCTCTCACACCCCTCTCTCTCTCTGTCCCCCCTCCCTCTCTCTCAGCCCCTCTCCCTCTCTCTGTTCCCTCTCTCTTTCAGCATATCTCTGCCCCCCCCCTCTCTCTGCTCCCCTCCCTCTCTTTCCCCCTCCCTCTCTCTCTCTCTCTCTCTCTCTCTCTTTTGCGTGAATTGCCGTGTTGGCACTTTGCAACACAAAACCAATGTATTTATTTCAGTTTGGGCACTCGGGCTCAAAAAGGTTCACCATCACTGGCATAGACTGTTCTCCTGGTTCGGTCGATGTGGCATAGAAAAAATGAACATTATGCCTCGGTTGTTATAACATCTGCGAGCCCTTTCCCATCCGGATTCCGAGTTCCTTTCTCAAGGTCGGTAAACCGCCGTTATTATCTCTTTCCTCTGGGCCTGGAAACCCCCAACGGCTGGCCCAGTCTATTGTGCGACTGCCAAAGTTGTTGGGCGGCATGGCCTTGCCGGATGCCAACCTTTACCAATATGGCTTGCCATCTGACACGAATCCTGGACTGGTGTCGGCACGGCTCCTCTGAAACAGTGGGTTCAGGTGGAACAACTCCTGGCAGGAGCCCAGCTGGACGCGTTGCCTTGGTGCCAGACGAATTTGCCACGAAGGATTTTAGACCACCTCCCTGCGGGTGAAACGTGGCGGATTGCCCAAAAAAGCCTTTCGCAACTTTTCTGTTGCGCCCACTCCTTCGCCGCTCAACCCCTGTCGCGGGGAGCCCAGCCTTTAGCCCAGGATTCAGCGACCCCAGATTCCAGGATCTGAAGGAGATCGAAGGATCCCCAGGTCCGCCATTTCCTCACAAATGGACAGTGGATGACCAGGCAATGAATCAGCGATGACCCATCTTTGGTGGGTCTTTCCTTCTGGCAAAAAACGACAGTTAGCCCTTTTCATTGGCTCTCTGCCCTCCCAGAACCCATCAGGAGGAGACTTACGACCTTCGAGCTACTGTGCCTGGAACAGTCCCCTACGCCTTGTGTGGTTTCCCAGACTTACCAACTGCTACTAGCGCCACCCCCCCAAGCTCACCCCTGTCGTGGGGAGCCCAGCCATTAGCCCAGGATTCAGCGACCCCAGATTCCAGGATCTGAAGGAGATCGAAGGATTCCCAGGTCCACCATTTCCTTACAAACGGACAGTGGATGACCAGGCAATGAATCAGCGATGACCCATCTTTGGTGGGTCTTTCCTTCTGGCAAAAAACGACAGTTAGCCCTTTTCATTGGCTCTCTGCCCTCCCAGAACCCATCAGGAGGAGACTTACGACCTTCGAGCTACTGTGCCTGGAACAGTCCCCTACGCCTTGTGTGGTTTCCCAGACTTACCAACTGCTACTAGCGCCACCCCCCCAAGCTCACCCCTGTCGTGGGGAGCCCAGCCATTAGCCCAGGATTCAGCGACCCCAGATTCCAGGATCTGAAGGAGATCGAAGGATTCCCAGGTCCGCCATTTCCTTACAAACGGACAGTGGATGACCAGGCAATGAATCAGCGATGACCCATCTTTGGTTTGGCCTTCTGGCAAAAACGACAGTTAGCCCTTTTCATTGGCTCTCTGCCCTCTCAGAACCCTTCAGGAGGAGACTTACGACCTTCGAGCTTCTGTGCCTGGACCAGTCTCCTACGCCTCGTGTGGTTTCCCAGACATACCAACTGCTACGACCCCCCCCCCCCTCCCTAAATTTCAGACCTTCCTATACCTGTATATCGAATGCCCCGTACACACGGTCGGAAATTCCGACCACAAAACTTTTTCCAACGGATTTTGTCCGACACTGGTGTTGCATACACACGGTCGGACAAAGTTGTCGGAAAATCCGATCATTCTGACGTCCGTTGCGTACAACGGGACCACGTAGAGGCTAGTAGCCAATAGCTTTGGTCTTGTAATGTGATCTGAGCATGCGTGGCACTTTGTCCGTCGGAATTCGCTACACACGATCGGAAAAAGTCCGATAGGACTTTGTTGTCGGAAAATTTGAGAGCAGGATCTCAAACTTTTTCCGACGGAAATTCCGACGGAAAAAGTCCAATGGAGCCCACACACGGTCAGAGTTTCCGACAACATGGTCCGATCGGACATTTTCCGTCGGAAAATCCGACCGTATGTACGGGGCATGAGTGGGAGCAGGAATTGGGACTTCAATACAAGTGGAGAGACTTCCTCTATTCTCTTGTAAACCTTCTATTTGTGCCAACCAGTAGGAGACCGGATATAAGGTGCTGACACGGTGGTATTATACGCCATTGAGGATCCATAGGATGTTCCCTCAGAGCAACAGATCGGTGCTGGAGGTGTGGAGAAGAACCGGGTTTCTATCAGGAGAGCAGCGCCGGACGGACGGCCCGCTCTCCAGTGCGCATGCGCGGGGGCTCGGCGCTCCGGCGCATGCGCACTCGCGGCTCGGCAGTCCGACGCTCACGCATGCGCACACCTGGCGGCAATGGCGCGCAATTAGCGTCACTCTGGCGCCTATTTAAAGCTGCCTGACGCACAGGCACTTTGCTGGTCTGTCTTTCCAGCTTGGTTCCATGTGTGTCCTGTGTCCCCGAAGTTTACCTGATCTGTTCCCACAAATACCTGACCCGGATTGCCTGACGTTCCTGCCTTTCTCCTGTGTTTGACTCTGTGTTTGACCCGGATCTCCTGACTTTGCTGAACTCTCCTGTGTTTGACCCTCTGGCCTGCCCTACGGACTTTGCTGAATTCTCCTGTGTTTGACCCTCTGGCCTGCCCTACGGACTTTGCTGAACTCTCCTGTGTTTGACCCTCTGGCCTGCCCTACGGACTTTGCTGAATTCTCCTGTGTTTGACCCTCTGGCCTGCCCTACGGACTTTGCTGAATTCTCCTGTGTTTGACCCCCTGGCCTGTCTCAAAGGACTTTGCTGAAACCTCCTGTGTTTGATCCTCTGGCCTGCCTGCTGAACTCTCCTGTGTTTGACCCCCCTGGCCTGTCTCAAAGGACTTTGCTGAAACCTCCTGTGTTTGATCCTCTGGCCTGCCTGCTGAACTCTCCTGTGTTTGACCCTCTGGCTTGTCCAACAGTCTCTGACAAATCTCCCGGTGTTTGATCCCCAGCCGGGTGTTTGGTACCTGCCTCCTTATCCTGCCATCGGCCGGCCTGCCCGGGCCAGGTCATTATCACCTCCAGCCTCCCTACCAGTTCTGCTTACGTGACGGAGGTGACCTGTGCCTCCTGGTGCCATTTGCTCCCTGTCCCATCTCCAGGGGGCAGACTGCGCTGGGTCGCAAGGGTGAACCGCTCTCGGCATCTCGGCCTCGGTAAGTACATCTCTGACAGTTTCTCTCATCCACATCTGCCGTTTGCTTCCTTACTGGACCAAGGTTCACTGCGTTTGTTCAGAAGTTTACTGATCGGGAATTTACCTTGGACCCCAGGCGTTCTTCCTCTTACACCACCACGAGATTCCAAGCAAGATCTATAGGAGATCCACCCTCTGCCTCTCCTGCTCACAGCGGCGAAGAGCTGCATCCCGGAAGCAGACTCAGTCGCCGGCGGTGGCCGTCTGGTTGAAAGAAGTAGCCGAAACGAATGCAATGGAGGACTTGGTGGCCACGGAAAAGGGGCCTACGTGAGAAGTTTCTCAAGAAGTGTTTTTATTGGCACGAGTTTATTCTCTGAGGAGCATGCGGGACTGGTGACTCCCCTGGGAGTTGGGACTAATGAAAAGGCTCCCCGGGTGTGGTTGGAGGTATTGGCTAGTAGTTACCCCCTGGGCCGTTTTTAAGGCAGGGCAAAAGGGGAAGCTGCCCTGGGTCCTGTCATTGTTGTTGGGGCCCAAAGCAGCTGCCTCATACTTGCCAACTATACTGGTTTAAATTCCCTCGTCCCTTGAGGTTTTAGTCCTGTGCTGTGTCCCAATATATCAGTGTGAAGTGCTGCTACTAATGCTGCCCAGCTCTGCCCTATTGTGTAAAGATGACTCACCTGCAGACCCTGTGTTTACATGTAAATTACCGGCATTCATATGAAAATAGGGGCGGCATTCATATGTAAATAGGGGCGGCTGGCGGCATTCATATGTATATCATGCCCCCCCTGAGGTCATATCCACAGTAATCTCTAGCAACCAATCAATAAGTAGAAATCATGTGCTGTAACCTCTAGCAACCAGTCAGTGAGCGGTAATGATACACTGTAACCTCTGGCAACCAGTCAGTGAGCGGTAATGATACACTGTAGCCTCTGGTAACCAGTCAGTGAGCGGTAATGATACACTGTAACCTCTGGCAACCAGTCAGTGAGCGGTAATGATACACTGTAACCTCTGGCAACCAGTCAGTGAGCGGTAATGATACACTGTAACCTCTGGCAACCAGTCAGTGAGCGGTAATGATACACTGTAACCTCTGGCAACCAGTCAGTGAGCGGTAATGATACACTGTAACCTCTGGCAACCAGTCAGTGAGCGGTAATGATACACTGTAGCCTCTGGTAACCAGTCAGTGAGCGGTAATGATACACTGTAACCTCTGGCAACCAGTCAGTGAGCGGTAATGATACACTGTAGCCTCTGGTAACCAGTCAGTGAGCGGTAATGATACACTGTAACCTCTGGCAACCAGTCAGTGAGCGGTAATGATACACTGTAACCTCTGGCAACCAGTCAGTGAGCGGTAATGATACACTGTAACCTCTGGCAACCAGTCAGTGAGCGGTAATGATACACTGTAACCTCTGGCAACCAGTCAGTGAGCGGTAATGATACACTGTAGCCTCTGGTAACCAGTCAGTGAGTGGTAATGATACACTGTAACCTCTGGCAACCAGTCAGTGAGCGGTAATGATACACTGTAGCCTCTGGTAACCAGTCAGTGAGCGGTAATGATACACTGTAACCTCTAGCAACCAGTCAGTGAGCGGTAATGATACACTGTAACCTCTGGCAACCAGTCAGTGAGCGTTAATGATACACTGTAACTTCTGGCAACCAGTCAGTGAGCGATAATGATACACTGTAACCTCTGGCAACCAGTCAGTCAGCGGTAATGATACACTGTAACCTCTGGCAACCAATCGCAATAGCTGCCTGATCTGATTCAGTAAACTGATTTTGAGTCTAGCTGCTCTTTATTGTATGCCTGAGAGCAGGTGGAGAGCGAAACTGCATGTGGGAGGGCCCCCAAGAAAAGTTTTGCCTAGGGGCCAATCAATATTAAAGACGGCCCTGGTCCCCCCCACACAAATTTTTTCCTTGATTTTCTTCTTCTTTTTTTTTTTTTTTGCTTCTACTCCTGTTTGACCCTTTGGGTCTTACCTTCTCTCTACCTTTTGAGTAAAACGATGTTTACCGTCAGAAATTGTGCGGAGACTTCCTAGTCCCTGAAGCCCATCGTCTGGACTGTCATCTTTATGTATATACCATTGATGACAATGTACGGTCATGTGGTGTTGTACGTGGAAGCGATCGATTGCATGTTCACCAATATTGTGGTTTCTGTATCACCGTATGCCTTATTTAAATAAAGAATTGAAAAAAAATATATATGGATCTGTCAGGAGGGGGAGGGGAGGGAGCGATGTTCTGCAGATCTCTAGAGGGGTCAGTGATGGGATAATCAGCAGAATATATCAATATGGATCTGTCAGGAGGGGGAGGGGAGGGAGCGATGTTCTGCAGATCTCTAGAGAGGTCAGTGATGGGATAATCTGCAGAATATATCAATATGGATCTGTCAGGAGGGGGAGGGGAGGGAGGGATGTTCTGCAGATCTCTAGAGGGGTCACTGATGAGATAATCTGCAGAATATATCAATATGGATCTGTCAGGAGGGGAGGGAGCGATGTTCTGCAGATCTCTAGAGAGGTCAGTGATGGGATAATCTGCAGAAAATACCAATATGGATCTGTCAGGAGGGGGAGGGAGGGAGCGATGTTCTGCAGATCTCTAGAGGGGTCAGTGATGGGATACTCTGCAGAATATATCAATATGGATCTGTCAAGAGGGGGAGGGGAGGGAGCAATGTTCTGCAGATCTCTAGTGATGGGATAATCTGCAGAATATATCAGGAGGGGGAGGGGAGGAGGTTGCAGTGAATTTTGTTCTCTCTCCCGGACTTGTAACATTCTTGAGGTTTCCACTTCGTCACCAACTTCCTACATCGGGGACGCCGTTCAGAGGGTGGAGCCTAATGGGGTGGAGACCAAAACTACACAGGCAGAGCTTTGTATACTGAGCGCTGGGTGTGGCCGTATCTGCTACTAGTAAAAAAACTATTACCCATTATTAGAGTAGCATCCCATAATATCCAGAGTGACATCACCGCTCCCCAGATATAGGATATATTATACGGGAGATATGATGGACGATGAGTTCCGGGTTTGGTGTCTGGACATCGTCTTCCCCGGCCAGAAATAGAGTCCGGGATCCCATTACAATGAGCGCTGCCCGGACATGTCCACACCGACCTCCATAGAACAGATACCGAGATCTACACCCGAGATACAGGACAGGAGAAGTAGTACTGTGCAGAGTCCATACATACAGAATAAGAACAGATACCGAGATCTACACCCGACATACAGGACAAGAGAAGTAGTACTGTGCAGAGTCCATATATACAGAATAAGAACAGATACCGAGATCTACACCCGGCATACAGGACAAGAGAAGTAGTACTGTGCAGAGTCCATACATACAGAATAAGAACAGATACCGAGATCTACACCCGGCATACAGGACAAGAGAAGTAGTACTGTGCAGAGTCCATACATACAGAATAAGAACAGATACCGAGAATTACACCCGACATACAGGACAAGAGAAGTAGTACTGTGCAGAGTCCATACATACAGAATAAGAACAGATACCGAGAATTACACCCGACATACAGGACAAGAGAAGTAGTACTGTGCAGAGTCCATACATACAGAATAAGAACAGATACCGAGAATTACACCCGACATACAGGACAAGAGAAGTAGTACTGTGCAGAGTCCATACATACAGAATAAGGACAGATACCGAGAATTACACCCGACATACAGGACAAGAGAAGTAGTACTGTGCAGAGTCCATACATACAGAATAAGAACAGATACCGAGAATTACACCCGACATACAGGACAAGAGAAGTAGTACTGTGCAGAGTCCATACATACAGAATAAGAACAGATACCGAGATCTACACCCGACATACAGGACAAGAGAAGTGGTACTGTGCAGAGTCCATACATACAGAATAAGAACAGATACCGAGAATTACACCCGACATACAGGACAAGAGAAGTAGTACTGTGCAGAGTCCATACATACAGAATAAGGACAGATACCGAGAATTACACCCAACATACAGGACAAGAGAAGTGGTACTGTGCAGAGTCCATACATACAGAATAAGAACAGATACCGAGAATTACACCCGACATACAGGACAAGAGAAGTAGTACTGTGCAGAGTCCATACATACAGAAAAAGAACAGATACCGAGAATTACACCCGACATACAGGACAAGAGAAGTAGTACTGTGCAGAGTCCATACATACAGAATAAGGACAGATACCGAGAATTACACCCAACATACAGGACAAGAGAAGTGGTACTGTGCAGAGTCCATACATACAGAATAAGAACCGATACCGAGAATTACACCCGACATACAGGACAAGAGAAGTGGTACTGTGCAGAGTCCATACATACAGAATAAGAACAGATACCGAGAATTACACCCGACATACAGGACAAGAGAAGTAGTACTGTGCAGAGTCCATACATACAGAATAAGAACAGATACCGAGATCTACACCCGACATACAGGACAAGAGAAGTGGTACTGTGCAGAGTCCATACATACAGACAACGCACCTACCTAACACTACAGATCTAAGTGGACCCTCACTGACCGTTGTAACCCCCCCCCCCCCCCCGATGAGTAAAGATTGGTTTGCTCCAACCCTTTCTAACTGTCACTTTTGGTGGACAGCTTGGCCTGGTAAAGTAATAATAAAACTTTGATATGGGGGGGGGGGGGGGGGCTCACAAAAACAAAAACTGTGCCTCTATGGAGAGACTACTTCATTCTGTATATCCAGTATCACACAAAAGTAAGTACACCCCTCCGATTTTTGTAATTATTTTTTTCTACCTTCAGAACAGGCCTCGCCATGGTCCACCAATGAAGTTGAGGTCACGTGCTCAGCGTCATATCCAGAGGTTGTCTTTGGGAAATAGATGTATGAGTGCTGCCAGCATTGCTGCAGAGGTTGTAGGGGGGGGGGGGGTCAGCCTGTCAGTGCTCAGACCATACGCCGCACACTGCATCAAATTGGTCTGCATGGCTGTCGTCCCAGAAGGAAGCCTCTTCTAAAGATGAGGTACAAGAAAGACCGCAAACAGTTTGCTGAAGACAAGCAGACTAAGGACATGGATTACTGGAACCACGTCCTGTGGTCTGATGAGACCAAGATAAAGGTATTTGGTGTCAGATGGTGACAAGCGTGTGTGGGGGCAACCAGGTGAGGAGGACAAAGACAAGTGTGTCTTGTCTACAGTCAGGCATGGTGGGGGGAGTGTCATGTTGGTGGGAGTGTCATGGTGGTGGGAGTGTCATGGTGGTGGGAGTGTCATGGTGGGGGGAGTGTCGTGGTGGGGGGAGTGTCATGGTGTTTGGAGTGTCATGGTGGGGGGAGTGTCATGTTGGTGGGAGTGTCATGGTGGTGGGAGTGTCATGGTGGGGGAGTGTCATGGTGGGGGAGTGTCATGGTGGTGGAAGTGTCATGGTGGGGGGAGTGTCATGGTGGGGGGGAGTGTCATGGTGGGGGAGTGTCATGGTGGTGGGAGTGTCATGGTGGGGGGAGTGTCATGTTGGGGGGAGTGTCATGGTGGGGGAGAGTGTCATGGTGGGGGGAGTGTCATGTTGGTGGGAGTGTCATGGTGGGGGGAGTGTCATGGTGAGGGGAGTGTCATGGTTGGTGGGAGTGTCATGGTGGGGGGAGTGTCATGGTGGGGGGAGTGTCATGGTGGGGGGAGTGTCATGGTGGGGGGAGTGTCATGGTGGTGGAAGTGTCATGGTGGTGGAAGTGTCACTGTGGGGGGAGTGTCACGGTGGGGGGAGTGTCACGGTTGGTGGGAGTGTCACGGTTGGTGGGAGTGTCCTGGTGGGGGGAGTGTCATGGTGGTGGGAGAGTCATGGTGGTGGGGGTGTCATGGTGGTGGGGAGTGTCATGGTGGGGGGAGTGTCATGGTGGGGGGAGTGTCATGGTGGGGGGAGTGTCATGGTGGTGGGAGTGTCATGTTGGTGGGAGTGTCATGGTGGGGGGAGTGTCGTGGTGGTGGTGGGAGTGTCATGGTGGTGGGAGTGTCATGGTGGGGGGAGTGTCATGGTGAGGGGAGTGTCATGTTGGTGGGAGTGTCGTGGCGGTGGGAGAGTCATGGCGGTGGGAGTGTCATGTTGGTGGGAGTGTCGTGTTGGTGGGAGTGTCATGGTGGTGGGAGTGTCATGGTGGTGGGAGTGTCGTGGTCTGGGGCTGCATGAGTGCTGCCGGCACTGGGGGGGCTACAGATCATTGAGGGAACCATGAATACCAACATGTACTGTGACATACTGAAGCAAAGCATGATCCCCTCCCTTCAGAGACTGGGCCGCAGGGCAGTATTCCAACATGATAACGGCCCCAAACACACCTCCAAGACCACCACTGCCTTACTAAAGAAGCTGAGGGTAAAGGTGATGGACTGGCCAAGCATGTCTCCAGACCTAAATCCTATTGATCAAAACGGAAGGTGGAGGAGCGCAAGGTCTCCAACCTCCACCAGCTCCGTGATGTCATCATGGAGGAGGGGAAGAGGACTCCAGTGCCAACCTGTGAAGCTCTGGTGACCTCCATGCCCAAGAGGGTGAAGGCAGTGCTGGAAAACAATGGCGGCCACACAAAATATCGACACTTTGGGCCCAATTCGGAGATTTTCACTTAGGGGTGTACTGACTTTTGTTGCCAGCGGTTTAGAGACATTAATGGCTGTGTGTTGAGTTATTTTTGAGGGGACGGCAAATTTACACTGTTATACAAGCTGTACACTCACTACTTTACATTGTAGACAAGTGTCATTTCTTCAGTGTTGTCACATGAAAAGATTTACACAAATGTGACTGAGTGGGGTGTACTTACTTTTGTCAGATAATCTCATTGTTCATTCAGCCCAAAGTTCCATTTTCATGGTGGTGCCAGGTGGGGGCGCTGGAGAGATCAGAGGGAATTCTCTATCCACTTTATGATCCAGCAGAGGCTCTCCTCAGGTCATGTGATCTCCCCTCCCACACTGCCCCTGGGCAACCCAATGTGGAGGCTTCTGCTTCCTTTGTGTGCAGCCAGGCTAGGTAAGTATGGAGGAGGTAGGTGGCTCCCCCCCCAACTCTGTGTATAATGTGTTTGTATGACATCATCACTCTCCAGATATATATATATATATTATATATATATATATATATTATATATATTATATATATTATATATATAGGCAGACTAGGTAGGTATGGAGGAGGTAGGTGGCTCTGAGGACACCCTCCTCTGCTCTGTATGTAATGTGTCTCTATGACATCATCACCCTGCAGATATATAAGAGGCAGACTAGGTAGGTGTGGAGGAGGTAGGTGGCTCCCCCCAACTCTGTGTATAATGTGTTTGTATGACATCATCACTGTCCAGATATATATATATATATATATATATATATACATATATATAGGCAGACTAGGTAGGTGTGGAGGAGGTAGGTGGCTCTCTGGTGGGGTATTTAGTAGAAATGATGTGCGGTGTTGTTATTATTTCCTCTCCTGGGATTTATAAACAATGGATATATTTGTGGGAACTCCCAGAATAGTAAAATCTCCTCCCCCCCCCCCCCTTTGCACAGACCGCCCCTTTACCGGAACCCCCCCCCCATTTTTTATTTTTTTTTAGCTGAAACCTTCTACAATGTCACAAATTCCTGTGTGTGTAATAAGCCCCTCCCCCTCTGACTCCGCCCACAGGAGCGTTTTTCGCTCTGTCAGACGCCATCTCTGCGCTGTGACAACCTACAGACAGGCAAAATAAGGGTAGGGGGCGCATTTACACTGATTGGCGCTACTCTAAGCGGGGTGCATTGTGGGGGGGGGGGCTATTCACAATGAATGGAGCTTTTGTAACCGTAGTGTATTGGGGGGGCCCATTTACAATGAATAACACTATAAGCGTGGTACATTGGGGGGCTCATTCACAATGACTGGCGCTACTGTTTTTCACTGTACATTGGGGGGGCCCATTTACAATGAATGGTGCTACTCTAAGCACGGTGCACTGGGGGCCCCATTTACAATGAATGACGCTACTCTAAGCACGGTGCACTGGGGGGCCCATTTACAATGACTGGCGCTACTCTAAGCACGGTGCACTGGGGGGCCCATTTACAATGACTGGCGCTACTCTGTGCACAGTACATTGGGGGGCCCATTCACAATGAATGGCGCTACTCTAAGCATGGTGCATTGGGGGGCCCATTCACATTGAATGACGCTACTCTATGCACAGTACATTGGGGGGCCATTCACATTGAATGACGCTACTCTATGCACAGTACATTGGGGGGCCCATTCACAATGAATGGCGCTACTCTAAGCACGGTGCATTGGGGGGCCCATTCACAATGAATGGCGCTACTCTAAGCATGGTGCATTGGGGGGGGGCCCATTCACATTGAATGACGCTACTCTATGCACAGTACACCAGTACATTGGGGGCCATTCACATTGAATGACGCTACTCTATGCACAGTACATTGGGGGGGCCCATTCACAATGAATGACGCTACTCTAAGCATGGTGCATTGGGGGGCCCATTCACAATGAATGACGCTACTCTAAGCATGGTGCATTGTGGCGCCCATTCACAAGGAATGACGCTACTCTAAGCACGGTGCATTGTGGGGCCCATTCACAATGAATGGCGCTACTCTAAGCATTCTGCACTGGGGGGCCCATTCACAATGAATGGCGCTCCTCTAAGCACGGTGCATTGGGGGGCCCATTCACAATGAATGGCGCTACTCTAAGCACGGTGCACTGGGGGGCCCATTTACAATGACTGGCGCTACTCTAAGCACGGTGCACTGGGGGGCCCATTTACAATGACTGGCGCTACTCTAAGCACGGTGCACTGGGGGGCCCATTCACAATGACTGGCGCTACTCTAAGCACGGTGCACTGGGGGGCCCATTCACATTGAATGACGCTACTCTATGCACAGTACATTGGGGGGCCCATTTACAATGAATGACGCTACTCTAAGCACGGTGCATTGGGGGGCCCATTCACAATGAATGACGCTACTCTAAGCACAGTACATTGGGGGGCCCATTCACATTGAATGACGCTACTCTAAGCACAGTACATTGGGGGGCCCATTCACATTGAATGACGCTACTCTATGCACAGTACATTGGGGGGCCCATTCACATTGAATGACGCTACTCTAAGCACGGTGCATTGGGGGGGGCCCATTCTCAATGAGTGGCGCTACTCTAAGCATGGTGCATTGGGGGGCCCATTCACAATGAATGGCGCTACTCTATGCACAGTACATTGGGGGCCCATTCACATTGAATGGCGCTACTCTAAGCACAGTACATTGGGGGCCCATTCACAATGACTGGCACTATATGTGTGGTACATTGGGGGCTCATTTACAATGAATGGCGCTACTGTTTTTCGCTGTACATTGGGGGGGCCCATTCACAATAAATGGCGCTACCCTAAGCACGGTACATTGGGGGGCCCATATCCTCAGTACTGAGCTCCGCCCACCGCGGCAAACCCATCAATAGAAACTTCCCCGGGATTGTTATGCGAGTTTCTAGGTGACGGCGCCCGCGCTCTCGGATCGTAAATTCATCTTTCGGGGGAAAGTTATCAGCGATGTGACGTCTGCGCTCACACAGGGGAAGTGGGGGGGGGGGGGGGGGTCTCGGTTGTACAATGACAACCGTGCGGTCGATGTGTCACTTTGTTGACTCATTCATAAATCTATAGAATGCTCTCTGTTACAACCATGGCAACGGTAAACAATCCGTAGTCAAGGTTTTCAAGAATCCTCATCCCCCTGCTCCTGTGATTGTCTCACAGCCTCTGCCAGGCGCCTTCCCAGAGCTTGAGATCAAATGACAGGCATCCCCTGCAATGTCCTTCTGTGTGTCTAGAGGGATTCTGGGGAATGTCACAACGCATGTGATTTGAGTGCAAATAGGCTCCCCCCCCCCCCCCAGCTGTTCACACTGTTGGGGTCCGTTTACAGACATGCGTTACCGTGCATTAAGGTGGTGTCCCCCCATCATCAGAGTGCCCCCCCCAGTGCGTCAGGTGTCCCCCCCCATCATCAGAGTGCCCCCCCCCGTGCGTCAGGTGTCCCCCCCATCATGAGAGTGCCCACCCCCGTGCGTCAGGTGTCCCCCCCATCATCAGAGTGCCCCCCCGTGCGTCAGGTGTCCCCCCCATCATCAGAGTGCCCTCCCATCATCAGAGTGCCCCCCCCCCCTGTGCGTCAGGTGTCCCCCCCATCATCAGAGTGCCCCCCCATCATCAGAGTGCCCCCCCGTGCGCCAGGTGTCCCCCCTATCATCAGAGTGCCCCCCCAGTACGTCAGGTGTCCCCCCCATCATCAGAGTGTCCCTCCGTCACCAGAGTGCCCCCCTTGCCTGAGGTGTCGCTATCGGAGTCTGACTATAGATTAGCAGAGTCCATTAGCCGGGCAGGCAGGGGGTGGGAGCTGGGAGGAGAAACATGCTGCAGGGGGCTTGGCACGCACGTGATGTCATTGGTTGCTAAGACATCAGCAGTCCTAGCAACCAATGACTGAAGCTTAGCGAGGGTCCAGCACAAGGAAAGGACTGGAGTGGGCTGTCGGCGGATCCCGGACCGCGGTCCCCCTGTTTAGTGAAGGCCGCCATGCGGTGTCCACCAGTCTCTGACCTCTGGGACCGGCAATGAGCCGCATACAGGAGGACGAGGATTAAATATCACCTCGCACATCATTACATCAATTTAATATAATCCGCCAACAATCCCATCGATTGTCCGAGAGACGGCTTCATGTAGAATTGTGTGATCCCTCCATACAATACATTCCCGGCACAACCAGTCACCCGTTCATCGGGCTGCTAAATGACACGGCAATCTAAAAATACCTGAAATAGTATTGAAGGAGAGGCCACTTCGGCATGCCGTAATTGCAGCCTAAAGTTTCATGAATCTGAGCCGTGGTAGTTTATGACCTCATACAGTCTTTAGGTCTGGATTAGTTATAGGACCGTCCCCCCCCCCCCCCCCCCCACACACACAATCTGAACTATTTCGGCCTCGGTTCGGTTTCAGTTTGATTTGTCAGACCAACAAAACTTACCGCCGGCTGCGTTGGGGTTTTCCTGTGTTGGTTCACCTCAATGCTCTATATAACCACCAGATCTTCTCACTGGTTGCCAAAGCAAAGCCAGAATATTCCTTGCAGGTTGTACGGTGTGTGGTGCGCTTGCAGCAGACAAGATGATCAGGGTGCCCCCCCCCCCTTTGCATCACTGTGCCCCCCCTTTGGAACAGGGTGCCTCCCTTTGCATCATGGTGCCCCCTCCCATCAGGTGCCCTCCCATCAGGGTATCCCCCTTTGCGTCAGGGTGCCCTCCTTGCATCAGGGTGCCCCCCTTTGCACCAGGGTGCCCCCTCCCATCAGGTGCCCTCCCATCAGGGTATCCCCCTTTGCGTCAAGGGGCCCTCCTTGCATCAGGGTGCCCCCCTTTGCATTATGGTGGCCCTTGCATCAGGTGCCCTCCCATCAGGGTATCCCCCTTTGCATCAGGGTGCCCTCCTTGCATTAGGGTGCCCCCCATCAGGGCACCCCCTTTTGCATCAGTTTGCTTCTTTTCAACAGGGTGCCCCCCCCTTGTATCAGGGTGCCCCCCTTGCATCAGGTGCCTCCTTACATCATGGTGCCCCATTGCATCAGGTGCCCCTCCCCCCCCCCATCAGGGTACCCCCCTTTGCATCAGGTGCCCCCCCCCATCAGGGTATCCCCCTTTGCATCAGTGTGCCCCCTTTGCATCAGGAGTCTCACTATTGATTACCAGAGTCCATTAAAGTTGGGCAGTGCCAGAATATTCCTTGCAGGTTGTACGGTGTGTGGTGCGCTTGCAGCAAACAAGATGATCAGGGTGCCCCCCCTTTTTGGATCAGGGTGCCCCCCCCTTTGCATCGGGGTGCCCCCCTTTGCATCGGGGTGCCCCCCTTTGCATCATGGTGCCCTCTCCCATCATTGTATCCCCCTTTGCGTCAAGGTGCCCTCCTTGCATCAGGGTGCCCCCCTTTGCATTATGGTGCCCCTTGCATCAGGTGCTTTCCCATCAGGGTATCCCCCTTTGCATCAGGGTGCCCTCCTTGCATTAGGGTGCCCCCTATCAGGGCACCCCCTTTTGCATCAGTGTGCTTCTTTTCAAAAGGGTGCCCCCCCTTTGCATCAGGGTGCCCCCCTTGCATCAGGCGCCTCCTTACATCATGGTGCCCCATTGCATCAGGTGCCCCCCCATCAGGGTACCCCCCTTTGCATCAGGAGTCTCACTATTGATTAGCAGAGTCCATTAAAGTTGGGCAGTGGTGGGGGGGTACACTATGCCCCACAAGAGCCCCCCAACACCCAGGACCGGGCGGAGGGGTAGCCATGAAACCTATGCTGATGAGGTGGGCCACGGGGGCGAGGGGCGGTGCTCGCTGTCCCTGCCCTCTTGTGATTGGTCACTGAGGCATGCAGCACAGCACTGTGGGGAGCAGAAAACAGTTCTATAGCCATACACTATACAGTCTGTTAATGACCCAACCCCCCCCCCCCCCCCCCAAGGGCATCGGTTTTATGAGAACGCAGTCGCATAGCGTCTCCCCGGAGTGAAAAAAACTCGACTGCCTCTGATGGTATCGGCCCCATTCACAGTTTTGCGACTTGTCATGCAATTTTTTTTACCCCCCCCAAGTCGCATGATAAGTTACACCCCATGTTTACCAAGGAGTACCATTTATATCTGTGCGACTTAAAGTAGTTCCTGCACTTCTTCCCTCTGACTTTCACACGACTTGAGGGACATAAACTTCAATTTAAACCCTCAAAAAGTCGCACAAGTGTGAACGGACTTAGTCATTGTATTGGTGCCCTCTGTGGTGCGACTTTGACCAGTGATAACGGACAACTGTTGCATTGTATAACATTCAGGTGCGACTTTTTGAGGGTTTACATTGCAGTCAGTGGCAGTCGCTTCAAAGTCGGACCAAAGTGGCGCAGGAAATCCTTCTTCTTTCTCCTTCTTTCTCCTTCCTTCTCCTTCTTTCTCCTTCCTTCTCCTTCTTTCTCCCTTCTTTCTTCCTTCTTTCTCCCTTCTCCTCCTTTTTTCTCCCTTTTCCTCCTTCTTTCTCCCTTCTTTCTCCCTTCTCCTCCTTATTTCTCCCTTCTCCCTTCTTCCTCCCTTCTTTCTCCCTTCTTCCTCCCTTCTTCCTCCCTTCTTTCTCCCTTCTTTCTCCCTTCTTTCTCCTCCCTTCTTTCTCCCTTCTCCTCCCTTCTTTCTCCCTTCTCCTCCCTTCTTTCTCCCTTCTCCTCCCTTCTTTCTCCCTTCTCCTCCCTTCTTTCTCCCTTCTCCTCCCTTCTTTCTCCCTTCTCCTCCCTTCTTTCTCCCTTCTCCTCCCTTCTTTCTCCCTTCTCCTCCTTCTTTCTCCTTCTCCTCCTTCTTTCTCCCTTCTCCTCCCTTCTTTCTCTTTATTTCTCCTCTCTCCTCCTTCTTTCTCCTTTTTTCTCCTTATTTCTCCTCTCTCCTCCTTTTTTCTCCTTATTTCTCCTCTCTCCTCCTTTTTTCTCCTTATTTCTCCTCTCTCCTCCTTCTTTCTCCTTATTTCTCCTCTCTCCTCCTTTCCGTCATCTTTTATTCCTTGTTTTTTTTATTAATATTATTATTCATTTATTATTATTTTGTTAGAATTCGGGGATTAGGCCCCTTTCACACTTGTGTGACTTGTCCTCCAAGTTGAACCCCCCCCCATATGATTTCCAATGAGTTCCCTGAAATCACGTGACTTCAAGTCGGTCTCTGCACTGCTCTGCTCCGACTTCCATACCAGATCCATAGACCTCAAGATGACACATTCCCTGAAATCACGTGACTTCCAGACCCTGGCGGTGTGGGAGGGGCCCCGGGGGGGTTAAGATTATATTTATTGTCTTATTATTTAATTCTGTTAGGTTACTCCTACATGCATACATCCTACATACTTACCTACCTACATACATACATACATACATACATGCATACATACTACTCCTACTACTACTCCTACATGCATACATCCTACATACGTACCTACCTACATACTACTACTACTGCATACTACCTATCTACAACCTACTACATACATACATGCTTACATACTACCTACCTACCTACCTACATACATACGGTACATGCATACATACTACTCCTACTACTACTCCTACATGCATACATCCTACATACTTACTTACATACTACTCTACTACTACTACTACTGCATACTACCTATCTACAACCTACTACATACATGCATGCTTACATACTACCTACATCCTACCTACCTATATACTACTACAACAACAGCAAGCTGTCTACTTCTACATAATGCTACACTATTACCACCTACTTCATTCATACATACTACCTACATACATACATACTACCTACATCTTACATACTACATACATGCATAATACCTACTTGCATACATACTACTTACACAGTACTTACTTCCTACATACATACATACATACATACATACATACTACTACTGCATACTACCTATCTACAACCTACTACATACATGCATACATCCTACATACTTGCCTACATACTTACTTACTTACTTACATGCATACATACATACATACTCTACTACTGCATACTACCTATCTACAACCTACTACATACATGCATGCTTACATACTACCTACATCCTACCTACCTACCTACTACATACTACCTACATACTATATACTACTACAACAGCAGCAAACTGTCTACTTCTACATAATGCTACACTATTACCACCTACTTCATTCATTCATACTACCTACATACATACATACGTACCTACATCTTGCATCTTACATACTACATACATGCATAATACCTACTTGCATACATACTACTTACACAGTACTTACTTCATACATACATACATACATACATACATACATACTACTACTACTACTGCATACTACCTATCTACAACCTACTACATACATGCATGCTTACATACTACCTACATCCTACTACATACTACCTACATACTATATACTACTACAACAACAGCAAGCTGTCTACTTCTATATAATGCTACACTATTACCACCTACTTCATTCATTCATACTACCTACATACATACATACATACATACGTACAAACTTACCTACATCTTACATACTACATACATGCATAATACCTACTTGCATACATACTACTTACACAGTACTTACTTCCTACCTACATACATACATACATACTACCTATCTACAACCTACTACATACATGCATGCTTACATCCTACCTACCTACTACATACTACTACTACTTCTACAACAACAAGCTGTCTACTTCTACATAATGCTACACTATTACCACCTACTTCATTCATTCATACTACCTACATACAACCTACCTCCATTTTTTATATATACATATATAATATACTACCTACATACATGCAACCTACCTACCTAAATACTACCTACTACACACTATATATTACAACAACAGCAGCAAACTGTCTACTTCTACATAATGCTACACTATTACTAACTACTACATCCTACATACATGCATACTACCTACCTACATCCTACCTACTTACATACATACATACATACATACATACATACTACTTACTAATTAACTAAATACTACGTACTTCCTACATACATGCATGCATACATACTACACACTACTTGCATACTACCTACAACAACAACTACCTACTACACACTACCTACATACATACATACATACATACATCCTACATGCATGCATACATACTACACACTACAACAACAACTACCTACATCCTACCTACTACATAACTACATACATACTACCTACCTACTATATACTACTACTACATAATGCTGCTACGTACTATTACTACCTACTACTACATACTACTTACTATTACATTACATAATACTACTAATAAATATCAATCTATTTTTTGGGGTGTTTCTTATTAATAATTTAATATATTTTAGTTTATGGGGTTAATTATTATTATTTTTTATTGATGAAGATTTTTATTTATTTTTGTATTTATTTTACATTTATTCATATATTTATTTATTTATTTTTATTTGAGCAGAAAATCGCACGTTTCCATAAATTTTTTTATGGGAGTAAAAAAACGCACAAATCTGCCCAATTTTGACCTCCAAACAAAATCTCCAGAACTTTTTTATTTTTTTTGCTCTTCAGGCGTTTGGCGTCGGGTGATCGTAGCGGAGACTCGATCCGTCTCCATAGAGAATCATTGATCTATTTAATGTTTTTGGTTCTGCGGTACGAAACGCTGAGGTTGTGATTGGAGAGGAGGGGGGGGGGGGCGGACTCGGGTGGCAGCTGCTGCAGCGCCTCTTGAGGAAGAAGCGAGAGGAGACGCAGCAGCTGACGCCGCAGTCAGACGGAGCGAGAAGGGCGGTTGGAATAACGCAGCAGACAGAAGGGGGTTGGGCTGGGAGAGGGTTTTCCCGTCCTCTTTGTGGCTCCTCCCCAGGGAATGTGTTAATCACACGCAGCCTCTAGACTGTCACAGAGCTTGGAGAGCCGCGCTCAGCTCACACCGTCTTCTTCTTCTTCTTCTTCTCTCTGTCGCAGATCCGCCGCCAACCACTCACCGCCATGGAGACCCCGGGCCAGAGGAGGGCCAACCGCGGCCACTCGTCCACCCCGCTGTCGCCCACCCGCATCACCCGGCTGCAGGAGAAGGAAGACCTCCAGGAGCTGAACGACCGGCTGGCCATCTACATCGACAAGGTGCGCTCCCTGGAGTCGGAGAACGCCGGGCTGCGCCTGCGCATCACCGAGTCGGAGGAGGTGGTGAGCCGCGAGGTGACCGGCATCAAGGCCGTCTACGAGACCGAGCTGGCCGATGCCCGCAAGACCCTGGACTCGGTGGCCAAGGAGCGGGCGAGACTGCAGCTGGAGCTCAGCAAGATCCGGGAGGAGCACAGCGACTTGAAGGCGAGGTAAGGAACCCCCAGCGGGGCAACTCATGCCAAAAAAAAAAAGGCACGAGGCGCCCGCTGCGCCAACTCACCCACCCACACCCACCCTTAGCCGGGTGCTAATAACACTTAACAGTCCATGCCGGATCCCTAGAAGCCCGGCAGGAAGCTGAAACCGTTTTTTTTTTCTGCTGGGAAAAAAACAAACACTTTCACTTTCGCCAAGGAAAAATTCCCCGACCCATCCCCCCCCCCCCACCATTTACGGGAATGCGTTTCCCTCGCTTTACGCAAACGCACATTGTCGCAGTTTTTTAATAGTTTTTATTTTTTTATTTTTTATTGCATACCAATGAAAATCCTGTAGCGTTTTAGAAGTAATTTTCTGAAGTGGCTGCTCCCTGCTTCTGACGGAGTAGGAGGCGGACTACAAGTCCCAGCAAGCCCTGACTGGTAAGTTGGGATCTCTGGTCCTCAAGGTCTTAGGTGGCGGCCGTCTAATGGTGTACATGTGGCCTTGATGTAGACGGTGTCAAACCGGGAGCTTCTAGAAGTGATTTTTTTGGGGTAGCTGCCAGAGTAGGAAGCATACTAGCTGCCGACGGACTACAAGTCCCAGCAAGCCTTGAGTGGCAGGTTGGAGGGTGGGGGGGGGGGGGTCTCTAGTTCTCAAGGAGTTAAGTGTTGTCTGTCTGCTGCGTGAGAATGCGGCTAAATCGAGGAGCGTCTAGAAATAGTTTTCCTGCATGACTTCTCCCTGCACCTTTCAAGAGTAGGAAGCAAACTAGCTGCCGACGGACTACAAGTCCCAGCAAGCCTTGACTGGCGGTATTGGCTCTCTAGTCCTTGAGGTGTTAAGCGGTGGGCAACTGATGCTGGCCAAACCTTGATTGCGACTGGGTTAAATCCCGGGAGCTTCTAGAAGTAATTGGGGTGGATGCAGCCACAGGGGGTAGGAAGCATACTAGCTGCCGACGGACTACAAGTCCCAGAAAGCCCTGAGTGGCAGGTCGGGGGGGGGGGGGGTCTCTAGTCCTCAAGGAGTTAAGTGTCGTCTGTCTGCTCCGTGAGAATGCGGCTAAATCGAGGAGAGTCTAGAAATAGTTTTCCTGCATGACTTCTCCCTGCACCTTTCAGGAGTAGGAAGCATACCAGCTGCCGACGGACTACAAGTCCCAGCAAGCCCTGAGTGGCAGGTTGGGATCTCTAGTCTTCAAGGTCTTAGGTGGTGGCCGTCTAATGCTGGAGGTGCGGCCAAACCTTGATGTAGACGGCGTTAAATCCGGGAGCGTTTAGAAGTAATTTTCTGGGGTAGCTGCAGGAGTAGGAAGCATGCCAGCTGCTGACGGACTACAAGTCACAGCAAGCCTTGAGTGACGGGTTGGGATCTCTAGTTCTCAGCGCATAACTCCTTGTCTGTCTACTGCGGCTAAATGGAGGAGCATCTAGAAATATAGTTTTTTCTGCATAGCTTCTCCCTGCACCCTGTGAGAGTAGGAAGCATGCTAGCTGCTGATGGACTACAAGTCTCAGCAAGCCTTGAGTGGCAGGTTGGGATCTCTAGTTCTCAAGGTCGTCTAATGCTGGGGATGCGACTAAACCTTAATGCAGACGGGGGTTAAATCCGGGAGTGTTTAAAAGTAATTTTTGGGGGTGGCTACAGCAACAGGAGTAGGAAGCATGCCAGCTGCCGACGGACTACAAGTCCTAGCAAGCCCTGACTGGTAAGTTGGGATCTCTGGTCCTCAAGGTCTTAGGTCGTGGCCGTCTAATGGTGTACATGTGGCCAAACCTTGATGTAGACGGCGTCAAAATCCGGGAGCTTCTAGAAGTAATTTTTTGGGGTAGCTGAGTAGGAAGCATGCCAGCTGCCGACGGACTACAAGTCCCAGCAAGCCTTGAGTGGCAGGTTGGAGGAG
Organism: Lithobates sylvaticus; assembly: GCA_028564925.1. Taxonomy (NCBI): domain Eukaryota; kingdom Metazoa; phylum Chordata; class Amphibia; order Anura; family Ranidae; genus Lithobates; species Lithobates sylvaticus. The sequence goes on from CM053038.1 coordinate 30,927,275, forward strand.
GGGGGGGGGGTCTCTAGTCCTCAAGGAGTTAAGCACTCTCTGTCTACTGCGTGAGGTGCGGCTAAATCAAGGAGCATCTAGAAATAGTTTTCCTGCATGGCTTCTCCCTGCACTCCGCCGGAGCAGGAAGCATGCCAGCTGCTGATGGACTACAAGTCTCAGCAAGCCTTCAGTGGCAGTTTGGGAATCTCCTAGTTCTCAAGGTCGTCTAATGCTGGGGGATGAGGCTAAACCTTAATGTAGACGGCGTTAAATCCGGGAGCATCTAGAAGTAATTGTTTGGGGCGGCTGCTCCCTGCACCTTCTGGAGTAGGAAGCATGCCAGCTGCCGGTGGACTACAAGTCCCAGCAAAGTGTTGAGTGGCAGGTTGGGATTTCTAGTTCCCGGAGCGGTGTCTGTCTACTGAGCAAGATGCGGCTAGATCAAGAACTCATTTTCCTTTTTTCCCTGCACTCCACAGTAGTAGGAAGCGTGCCAGCTGCAGATGGACTACAAGTCCCAGCAAGCCTCGCATGGCGGGTTGGGCTCTCTAAGTGTGGAGGGTGTTAAATCCAGGGAGCATCTAGCGGTAGTCTTCAGTGACTCATAGCCTCCCATTTGTGTCTGGTAACACTTTTCTGGGTGGCTGCTCCCTGCATCTGTCTGGAGTATGAAGCATACCAGCTGCTGGTGGACTACAAATCCCAGCAAGCCTGGAGTGGCAGGTTGGGATCTCTTGTTCACAGGTCTCTAAACTTCGATACGAAAAAAAAAAAAAAAAGCATTAAATCTGGGAGCATCTAGAAGCCTTTTTTTGGGGGGTGGCTGCAGCCCTCAGAAGTAGTAAGCATGCCAGCCGCCGATGGGCCACAAGTCCCATAAATCCCATCACCCCTTGAGTGGCAGGTTGGGATCTTTCAGTTTCAGTGTGGACAGCATTAAATCCAGGGAGCATCAAGCAGTAATCTTGAGTGACTCATAGACCCTGTTTGTGTCTAGTAATGCTTTTCTGGGTGGCTGCCCCCTGCATCCGCTGGAGGAGGAAGCATGCCAGCCGCCGATGGGCCACAAGTCCCAGTACCCCTTGAGTGGCAGATTGGGATCTTTCAGTCTCAATGTGGACAGCATTAAATCCAGGGAGCATCTAGTAGTAATCTTAGTCCTTTAGTGACTCATAGCCCCGGTTTGTGTTTGCTGACACTTTTCTGGGTGGCTGCCCCCTGCATCTGCCCGGAGGAGGAAGCATGCCAGCCGCCGATGGGCCACAAGTCCCAGCAAGCCTTAAATGGTAATCTAGGAGCATCTAGCAGTAATCTTGAGTGATTCATAGCCCCGGTTTGTGTCTGCTGACACTTTCCTGGGTGGCTGCCCCCTGCATCTGCTGGAGGAGGAAGCATGCCAGCTGCCGATGGGACACAAGTCCCAGCAAGCCCTAAATGTCAGGTTGGGATCTTTCAGTCTCAATGTGGACAGCATTAAAACCAGGGAGCATCTAGAAGTAATCTTAGTCCTTTAGTGACTCATAGCCCCAGTTTGTGTTTGCTGACACTTTCCTGGGTGGCTGCCCCCTGCATCTGCCCGGAGGAGGAAGCATGCCAGCCGCCGATGGGCCACAAGTCCCAGCAAGCCTTAAATGGTAATCTAGGAGCATCTAGCAGTAATCTTGAGTGATTCATAGCCCCGGTTTGTGTCTGCTGACACTTTCCTGTGTGGCTGCCCCCTGCATCTACCCGGAGGAGGAAGCATGCCAGCCGCCGATGGGACACAAGTCCCAGCAAGCCCTAAATGTCAGGTTGGGATTTTTCAGTCTCAATGTGGACAGCATTAAATCCAGGGAGCATCTAGCAGTAATCCTTAGTCCTTTAGTGACTCATAGCCCCAGTTTGTGTCTGCTGACACTTTCCTGGGTGGCTGCCCCCTGCATCTGCTGGAGGAGGAAGCATGCCAGCTGCCGATGGGCCACAAGTCCCAGTACCCCTTGAGTGGCAGGTTGGGATCTTTCAGTCTCGGTGTGGACAGCATTAAATCCAGGGAGCATCAAGCAGTAATCTTGAGTGACTCATAGCCCCTGTTTGTGTCTAGTAATGCTTTTCTGGGTGGCTGCCCCCTGCATCCACTGGAGGAGGAAGCATGCCAGCCGCCGATGGGCCACAAGTCCCAGCAAGCCTTGGGTGTCTTGCTGGGTTTCTTAGTTTTCAAGCTGCTGCCGTGTCAGTCTGCTGAACGAGACGCAGCCGGTGTTAAATCCGGAAGCTTCCAGCAGTCATTTTAGTCCTGAGTGATGGGCGGCCTGTTTGTGTCTGGTGAACATCTTCCTGGGTGGCCGGAGTAGGAAGCGTACCAGCTGCCGATGGACTACTAGTGCCAGCAGGCCTTGTGTGGCTTGCTGCGATCTGTCGTTTTTTTATAAGCTGCTTGGTTGCATGCGACGCAGCCGGACCTCGCTGCGGCGGTTTTAAATCGTCTTCCTTTCGGCCACCCTCCCCCCCCCCCCTGTCCAACATTAGATTCCCCCCTCTTTGCCCATGCCCCCCCCCCCCCGTGTCCAGCATTAGATCCCCCCCCCTCTTTGCCCATGCCCCCCTCCCTCCGTGTCCAGCATTAGATCCCCCCCTCTTTGCCCATGCCCCCCTCCCCCCGTGTACATCATTAGATCCCCCTCCCCCCGTGTCCAGCATTGGATCCCCCCCTCTTTGTTCATGCCCCCCTCCCCCCCCCCGTGTCCAGCATTAGATCCCCCCCCCTCTTTGCCCATGCCCCCCCCCCTGTGTCCAGCATTAGATCCCCCCCCCTCTTTGCCCATGCCCCCCCCCCCCCCCGTGTCCAGCATTAGATCCCCCCCCCCCTCTTTGCCCATGCCCCCCTCCCCCCGTGTCCAGCATTAGCTCCCCCCCCTCTTTGCCCATGCCCCCCCTCCCCCCCTGTATTTTATTTTAGAATGCGGCGCTGCACTTGGCATCACGTCTACATTTTTTCTCTGGTTATTTTGAAGATCGCTTCTCGTAAAACAGATCCGCCGCGCCAGCCTATCGACCAGCAAATCCCAGCGTGGAATATTTTTTTCCTCCGTCACAGGCTACTTTTTTTTTTGCAGCTCAGCCTGCCCGCCTTTCCTGGCACTGAACCGCCCCGCTGCCCATGCCAAGCAGCGAAGTGCCATGTTTTTCATGTTTTGTCGCGCTGTGACGTCTCTCGGCCCCTGCCGCTTGTATGAGGCGGCTCAGTGCCAATGTCGCTGGGCTGATAAGGGCACGCCCGGTATGTGAGCCGGCGATAGGACGGGGGGGGGAAGGACTTTCAAGGTGCTTAGAATAAAAAATAAAATAAAAAGACGTCCTATTAAATTCTTGGTTGCAGGCGATGCCCATTCGGTGTGAAGGAAGGAAAGGGGGGGGGGGGGGGGGGGGGGGGGGGATGGGCGTTTATTGGCACATAGTCTATGACGGTGTCAGGGGCCGCGTTTGCCTTTTATCAGCCTAATTCAGTTGTTTGTATTTAAAATAATTCTCCCCCTTTTTTTTTTTTTGTCTTGGCGATAACGCAGCGATTCCCGTATATGGATTTACGAGAGGAAAATGTTGGCGTCCGTCCGCCCCAACCCCCCTCCGCCGCCGCCAGCCCCGCGGAGGTTCTGCTTTTAATTTTCCGACCGTTGCACCGCATTCCTTCGCAAATCCCTTCATCCTTAATTCTACCCCACAATTACATGAATGTGGTGGACGAGGGGCCCCGCGATGGAACACGGGCGTGGGCGCTGTGCGGGCAACTCCCCAGACCCCCCCCCCCCCGATTTCTGTCTGAGACTGACCGCACTTTACATGCCGTAGTTAAAGGGGGAGGGGGGTAAATTAAAAAAAAAAAAAAAAGACCTCTCACCAAGGTTATATTGGCTCTAAAAACTGGCCCTGCATTGGCCCCTGGGGGCCCCTTGGATTGCTGCATGTTTATTGCCTTCTTGGTGGGCCTTCAGCGTTGCATGGAGGTCTGCATTGTGAGTTGCCGGGGTGGGAGAGTGCTAGAGCTCCGCCTCCACAACCTTGTCCCAGCACTGCCACCTAGAGGTGATGTTGCATTGTGGGACGCGGGGGTGGGAGAGTGCTAGAGCTCCGCCTCCACTACCTTGTCCCGGCACTGCCACCTAGAGGTGATGTTGCATTGTGGGATGCGGGGGTGGGAGAGTGCTAGAGCTCCGCCTCCACTACCTTGTCCCAGCACTGCCACCTAGAGGTGATGTTGCATTGTGGGACACAGGGGTGGGAGAGTGCTAGAACTCCGCCTCCACTACCTTGTCCCAACACTGCCACCTAGAGGTGATGTTGCATTGTGGGACGCGGGGGTGGGAGAGTGCTATAGCTCCGCCTCCACTACCTTGTCCCAGCACTGCCACCTAGAGGCGATGTTGCATTGTGGGACGCGGGGGTGGGAGAGTGCTAGAGCTCCGCCTCCTCCTCCTTGTCCCAACACTGCCACCTAGAGGTGATGTTGCATTGTGGGACACAGGGGTGGGAGAGTGCTAGAGCTCCGCCTCCACTACCTTGTCCCAGCACTGCCACCTAGAGGTGATATTGCATTGTGGGACGCGGGGGTGGGAGAGTGCTAGAGCTCCGCCTCCACTACCTTGTCCCAGCACTGCCACCTAGAGGTGATGTTGCATTGTGGGACGCGGGGGTGGGAGAGTGCTAGAGCTCCGCCTCCACTACCTTGTCCCGGCACTGCCACCTAGAGGCGATGTTGCATTGTGGGACGCGGGGGTGGGAGAGTGCTAGAGCTCCGCCTCCACCACCTTGTCCCGGCACTGCCACCTAGAGGTGATGTTGCATTGTGGGACGCGGGGGTGGGAGAGTGCTAGAGCTCCGCCTCCACTACCTTGTCCCAGCACTGCCACCTAGAGGCGATGTTGCATTGTGGGACGCGGGGGTGGGAGAGTGCTAGAGCTCCGCCTCCACCACCTTGTCCCGGCACTGCCACATAGAGGTGATGTTGCATTGTAGGACGCGGGGGTGGGAGAGTGCTAGAACTCCGCCTCCACTACCTTGTCCCAACACTGCCACCTAGAGGCGATGTTGCATTGTGGGACGCGGGGGTGGGAGAGTGCTAGAGCTCCGCCTCCACTACCTTGTCCCGGCACTGCCACCTAGAGGTGATGTTGCATTGTGGGACGCGGGGGTGGGAGAGTGCTATAGCTCCGCCTCCACTACCTTGTCCCAGCACTGCCACCTAGAGGTGATGTTGCATTGTGGGACGCGGGGGTGGGAGAGTGCTAGAGCTCCGCCTCCACTACCTTGTCCCGACACTGCCACCTAGAGGTGATATTGCATTGTGGGACACGGGTGGGAGAGAGTTGGAGCTCCGCCTCCACTACCTTGTCCCAGCACTGCCACCTAGAGGTGATGTTGCATTGTGGGACGCGGGGGTGGGAGAGTGCTAGAGCTCCGCCTCCTCCTCGTCCCGGCACTGCCACCTAGAGGTGATGTTGCATTGTGGGATGCCGGGGTGGGAGAGTGTTTGTGGCTTATTACCTTATTGCAGGGCTGGCCCAAGGGGTAGGCAATAGAGGCACCTGCCTTGGGTGCTTCAGCTGGAGGGGGGTGCAAAAAAAGGGGTACATTTTAGACTCCAGAAATAAATCCTGGCTGTACCGCCGCCGCCCCAGTCTGATCCCAGTTCGGTGTCGGGGCCGGGGAGTTGGTGGGTAATTTTAGCTCATTCATTAAGGAGGGGGAGGGAGTTGCGTAAGAAGTTTGGGAGGATCACTGAGGAGGAGACGATGATTCAGAGAGGAGTTGGGATTGTCATTAATCTGTCATCACTCCCTACCGTGCCCGGCCTTCTCCAGAACACGGACAACAGGAAGTACGAGAAAATTAATCATTACAAATCCCCCCCCCACCCCCCGCCCAACCACATTCAATCAGAAAAAAAAATCCTCGACTCCCATAACTCCAACCAGAAGATATTTGTTTAGTTTTAGCTGGAATAAGAGAGAAGCTTGGGGTTTTCATTGCTGTCTGTGTCCCCGTTTGGGAGATTTCAACCCACTTCCTGTGTAGTCACTGGGACAGGAAGTGAGCAACGGAAACCTCACCCCCAACTGCTGTCTGTGTCCCTATTTGGGAGATTTATTCCCCACTTCCTGTGTGGTCACTAGGACAAAAAGTGAGATGCAATAAAAAAAAAAACTAGCAGTCACTGTTGGTGTCTCCGTTTAGGAGATTTCCCCCCACTTCCTGTGTAGTCACTAGAACAAGAAGTGAGCAGTTGCTGTCTATCTCCCATTAGGAAGATTTTATCCCACTTCCTGTGTGTTCACTGGGACAGGAAGGGAGCAGCTAAAAAAAATAAAATAAAAAGGCAGATGCTGTCCTTGTCCCTACTTTGTAGATTTCACCCCACTTCCTGTGTGTTTTTTGCTGCTCACTTCCTGTCCTAGTGACCACACAGAAAGTGGGGTGACATTTCCAAAGAAGGGACAAGGACAGCACCTGCCTCTTTTGCTGTCTGTCCTGTCTGTCCATCCTCACTTGGGAGATTTCACCCCACTTCCTGTGTGTTTACTGGGACAGGAAGGGAGCAGTAAAAAAAAAAAAGACACCTGCTATGTCCCATTAGGGAGATTTTACCCCACTTCCTGTGTAGTCACTAGGACAGGAAGTGAGCACCAAAACACAATAAAAAAAACATAGCATTTGCTGTCCTTGTCCCCTCTCTTGGGAGATTTCACCTCACTTCCTGTGTTGTCACTGAAACAGGAAGGGAGCAGTATAAAAAACAAAACAAAAAAAAAAAAAACAGATGCTCTCCTTATCTCAACTAGGGAGAGGAAGTGAGATGCACTGTAACAGGAAGTGAGCAGTAAAACACAGAAATTGCTCCCCCCCACACTTCCTGTCTATCTCCCATTAGGAAGATTTCACCTCACTTCCTGTGTTGTCACTGAAACAGGAAGGGGGCAGTATAAAAGAAATAAAAAAAGCAGATACTCTCCTTATCCCTACTAGGGAGATTTAACTCCACTTCCTGTGTGGTCACTTGGACAGGAAGTGAGCAGCAGAAAAAACAAAACACAGCATTTGCTATCTGTGTCCCCACTGGTCACTGGGACAGGAAGTGAGCAGTAAAAAATAAAATAAAGGCAGATGCTCTACTTACCCCAACTTGGGAGATTTTACCCCACTTCCTGTGTGGTCGCTGGGACAGGAAGTGAGCAGCATTAAAAAAAAAAAAAAAAAAAAAAAGCAGCATTAAAAATCTGTAGTCCTATGTCCCATTAGGGAGATTTTACCCCACTTCCTGTGAAAGTTGCATCGAAGTAGCACAGGAGCCTTTTTAAAGTCGCTGTGACTTTAGGTCGCATGGATTTAAACGGCTTCCATCGCTATAAAGGGGCTGCGACTTCTCATGTGTCCAACGTCTGCATAGCGGGTCACACAACCCAGAAAACAGTTAAAAAAAAAAACGACAGGGGATCTGATCCTTACGTACCCTCCCCCCCCCCCCCCCCGCGCCGTCCATCCATATCAGCAACTTGTGCGTTTCTTGTAGCGGACTCTCATTGGCGAAGAATTACAATTCTTTCCATCCTCCGGGATGTGGTAACCCCCCGTTCCTTCTCAGGCGCCAAAACCCTTGGCGAGAAACCAACGCGCTCCGAAATCTCCGATTTGAATCTTTGGCAGCCATGTTGGCAATCGTTGGGGGGGGGGGAAACTACACACAGAAAAAAAAAAGACTTTTAAGCGTAATCGCTGCACGAATCGCAGCGTCAGGTTTGATTTTTTTTTTTTTGGGGGAGGAGCTCTGATATTTATAGACGCTCCGGCTTTTTGGAGAGACGCGGATTGGGGCGCAGTAAGCGTCATGTGGTGTCCGACGCCCTCGTGTTACAATCGCGGGTCACATGACCCGAGACTTCTATAGTAACCGCGTCCTCTGCCTCGCGTCTCCGGGTGACCAAGGTTTAAATGACTCGCCGCGAATAAATAAATAAATGCGTCGGCCACTCAATTTTTATTTTTATTTTATATAAAAAAATGTTTTTTTACCCATGCAGGAAAATCGCAAACTGCAGCTATAGTCGCCAACAGGCGCATGACGACCCTCATCGCCTAAAAATAAACACCTCCGCATTCATTATACTTGGGGGGGGGGAGGGGGACATTGCCGCGGCTTTACATTTGCATCCGAAATTAGGCTTACCGCCATTTTATTTTTAGCAGCTGAGTTTGGAAACAGGTGTGAGGTCATCGGCGACGGCGAGCATGTGACTCCGCCGCGTCTTTTATAATTCCCGACATTCCCTACTGGGAGACTGAGCTATGTGTTCACTACGCCTTTAGAGTTTAGTTTTTTATTTTAGTTTTTTATATATAGTTTTTTCCTTTATTCCTCATTTCTTTGTTTTGTAAATTTTGTTGGTTTGCTTTATTTATTGTTTTCTCTCACTTTTTTTTTTTTTTTTTTCCTCCGTGTCTTCATTTTGTAAACATTTTTGCTGTATGTTTTCTTATTTTATTTGTTATCCTTTTTAATTTGTTTGTTTCACACACACACTTTGTTTTATTTTTATTTCTCTTCAATTATTTTTTATTTCTTTTTTTTTTGTGCTTTGGTTTTATTTTTTATTTTTGTCTCTCCTTCTTTATTTTGTAAACTTTGTTGCAGTATGTCGTCATCTTCTTCCATTATTTTTTTTTATTTTTATCTTTTTTATTATTATTCTCATTTCATTGTTTTATTTATTATATTAGTATGTCGTCATCTTTTTCTTATATTACTTTTTTTTTTTTTATTCTCATTTCATTTCATTTAATTATTTTAGTATGTCGTCATCTTCTATTTTATTTTATTTTTATTTTCATTCATTTTAATTTTATTTTGCTCTTGCTTTTATTTTGTAAACTTTGTTGCACTATGTATAGCTCTCGCTTTTTCTTTCTTTTTCTTTTTCTTTTTCTTTTTTTCTTTTCATTTCTTTTCTTTCGTTCTTTCGTTCTTTCTTTCGTTCTTTCTTTCGTTCTTTCTTTCGTTCTTTCGTTCTTTCGTTCTTTCTTTCTTTCTTTCTTTCTTTCTTTCTTTCTTTCTTTCTTTCTTTCTTTTTCTCTTTCTTTCTTTCTTTTTTCTCTTTCTTTTTTCTCTTTCTTTTTTCTCTTTCTTTTTTCTCTTTCTTTTTTCTCTTTCTTTTTTCTCTTTCTCTTTCTTTTTCTCTTTCTTTCTTCTCAATTCTTTGTTTCAAAATGTTTGTTTGCCCTTTGTATGTATTTACTTAAAAGAGAAGTACGGGATTTCTTTTTATTTCAGTATCATCATACTTACCTAGGTGGCTACTGTATCTATTCCCAGCCGATTCGAAGGCTGAGCACTGAGCAATCAAAGACCGCTGATTGCTCGGGTTCCCTAAGCAGAGAGTGGTGCCTGTCGGTCACCGCTCTCTGCTGTGCTGGAGCTCACTGGATCGTTGGGTTGTGGAGGGGGGGTGGGAGCCTCCGGATCGCTGAGAGGCTGAGCCTGGGTACCGGTCCAGGCATGTGGGCGGATCCCGTCCATATGGTCGCAGTCTTCCCCGAGCCGGGACCACCTCTGTGACGTCAGCCGACAGCGGGCTGCAGCTCCTGAAAACGGGTCTCTGGAGTGCAGAACGAAAAGGAGTGCAGCCAAACCAGCTTTGACTGTACTTTTTTAATATTTATTATTTTTTCTTTTGTTACGGGGTTGGGCTTAGGGGTTCATTTATTTGTGTATTTCATTTATTTATTTATTATTTGTGGTTATTATTTATTTTATTCATTTATTTTTTATTTATAATTCTTTATTTTTATTTTTTTTAAAAGTGCTTTGTTTTTTTCATTTTTCTCTTATTTTTTCATAATTTTTGCTGCACTTTTTAAAAAACTACTTCTATTTGATTTTTTTTTTTTAACCTTTTTTTATTATATTTTTTAGTTTTTATATTTATACTTATTTTCAGCTAATTTTGGATATATTTTGGCAGGATTGCTAATTATTCTTCTAGTGTTTTTATTTTATTTTTTATTTTCCATTCAGTTTTCTTAAGGACCTTGGTGAGCTTATAATGTTTTGTTTATTTTATTTAGCCACCCTCATAAAATCCTTATTATTATTTTTTTTATTTTTATTACAGTGAGGTGGGGGGTTGGGTGTTGTGTATACAAGTGACCACATGCCTCCCTCCGCTGTAACAAGCTGACCTTTTGCATTCCAGTAGTAAATAACTTGCATTGACCACATTCTTGTCCCCGGGATGTCACATGTTTGAGGACTGTGTCACCCGATGAAATCACTTTTTCTCGGGGGCACGGCGTGGAATTTATTTGCGACGCCCAGATTTATCACTCGCAATGTTTTTTTTCCCGTCACCATGACGATTGTGAAAGCACAACATTTTTTTTCCCTGAGCACTAAATTACCCCCTTGCACCCAAATCTGAGCTTTGCTCGGCCCATCCCAGTGTGTGAAATTCGAATGCCGACACACGTGTGCGCACCTTATCTGCCCGCCACGCCCCGAGTTCCAGGGTGTCAATTGTGTACATTGCTCAACCATCCGACACTTCGCCCGCTTAATCTGTTGAGTGGCTGTTTGATACATTCACAATTTTTTTTTTTTTATTATTATTATTCTGAGTTCAGCTGCATTCACAATTGAGAGTCGCAGTTTTCGAGCTTTGATGTGTTTTTTTTTTTTTTTTTTTTTTTTAGCCAATAGAGAAAAATAAAATTTATTGTTATGTTTTTCAGCTTTTGTCATCCACTTTTATTATTTTATTTATTCATCTTCTTTTTTTTTTTGCGGGTTTGGCCCCCATTCACATCTAGTGATTTTGGGATCAAGGGCGGAACGATATTAAATAGCCAATAGAGAAAAATAAAATGTATTGTTATGTTTTTCAGCTTTTGTCATCCACTTTTATTATTTTACTTTATTCATCTTCTTTTTTTTTTTGCGGGTTGGGATTGGGCCACCATTCACATCTAGTGTTTTAGGATCAAGGGCGGAATGATTCCAAATAGCACTGCAATGCTGACAAAAACACAGCATGCATGTTTTTTTATGTACCATTCATTTTTAATACCGCCTAAAATATGTCAGAGCTGTATACAGAGCCTTGAGAAAGTATTCATACCCCTTGAAATTCCCCACATTTTGTTACAACCAAAAAACGTAAATGTATTTTATTGGGATTTTATGTGATGGACCAACACAAAGAAGTGTCACATAATTGTGAAGTGGAAGGAAAATGATGCAAATAAATGTGAAAAGTGTGGGGGGGGGGGTACATTTGTATGGCGCCCCCCGGAGTCAATACTTTGTAGAACCCCTTTCTCTACAAGTCTTTTTGGGGGTGTCTCTACCAGCTTTGCCCATCTAGAGAGGACATTTCTGCCCCATTCTTTTTCTTTGTAAAATATCTCAAGCTCTGTCAGATTGGATGGAGAGCGTCTGTGATCAGCAATTTTCAAGTCCTGCCACAGATTCTCAATGTGATTTAGGTCTGGACTGTGACTGGGCCATTCTAACACATGAATATGCTTTGATCTAAACCATCCTATTGTAGCTCTGGCTGTATGTTTCGGGTCGTTGTCCTGCTGGAAGGTGACCCTCCCCCCCCAGTCTCAAGTCTTTTACAGACTCTAACAGATTTTCTTCTAAGATTGTCCTGTATTTGTCTCCATCCATCTTCCCATCAACTCTGACCAGCTTCCCTGTCCCTGCTGAAGAAAACCATCCCCACCACATGATGCTGCCACCACCATGTTTCACAGTGGGGATGGTGTGTTCAGGGGGATGGGCAGTGTTAGTTTTCCCCCACACATAGCGTTTTGCTTTTAGGCCATAAAGTTGAATTTTGGTCTCATGTGAGCAGATCACCTTCTTCCACATGTTTGCTCCCCTCCCCCACATGGCTTCTCACAAACTGCAAACAGGACTTCTTATGACTTTCTTCCTCCAATGTCTTTCTTCTTGTCACTCTTCCATAAAGGGCAGATTTGTGGAGAACACGACTAATAGTTGTCCTGTGGACAGACTCTCCCCCCTGAGCTGTGGATCTCTGCAGCTCCTCCAGAGTTACCATGGACCTCTTGGCTCTTCTCTGATGAATGCTCTCCTTGCCCGGCCCGGTCAGTTTAGGTGGGCGGCCATGTCTTGGTAGGTTTGCAGTTGTGCCCATACTCTTTCCATTTTCCGATGATGGATTGAACAGAGAAAATGTGGAGAATTTCAAGGGGTATGAATACTTTTGCAAGGCTCTGTATTTTGTATAGAAGGTTTTTATTTTTTATACATTTTATATTTCCCGGAATCTCGCTGTAGACGGACCACTCGGGGGGGCCCCATAGTGGTCACATGTTCTGCTGTAGACCGAGGGGACCGGGCAGAGGACGAACGTTGGGAACTCCTCCGATGTTGCCGGAGTTTGTTTTGGTGTCGGTAAGCCGGGTGCCCGGCATCGCCCGCCCATGTGACCTGTCCTCCGGCGTCAGACTTTCTATTCTGAGATTCCCGATTGCGTTATCAGAACGATCGCTCCCACAACCTCGATAAAGGTCTCTTTTGTCCAGACCTGCCGATGATCTGTAAGGCTGGGCTGGCGGTGTGCCGCCCTCCTCCTCTATGCCAAGGAGCCAGAGACGGGTGGGGGAGGTGCAGGCGGGCGCGAGGGAAAGGTCAGTAATGATGGTTGTGGGAGACGTGAAGTGCGTCAGTAAAGAGACCGACTCACCGCCAACATGGCAGCCGCATTTCAGGAGAGGAGAGTTATAGAGGGAGGAGCAGAGTCCTCCAGCAGTGCAGAGTATCTCAGGAGAGGAGAGTTCTGGAGGAAGGAGCAGAGTCCTCCAGCAGAGCAGAGTATTTCAGGAGAGGAGAGTTATAGAGGAAGGAGCCGAGTCCTCCGGCAGAGCAGAGTATTTCAGGAGAGGAGAGTTATAGAGGGAGGAGCAGAGTCCTCCAGCAGTGCAGAGTATTTCAGGAGAGGAGAGTTCTGGAGGAAGGAGCAGAGTCCTCCAGCAGTGCAGAGTATTTCAGGAGAGGAGAGTTATAGAGGAAGGAGCAGAGTCCTCCAGCAGTGCAGAGTATCTCAGGAGAGGAGAGTTCTGGAGGAAGGAGCAGAGTCCTCCAGCAGTGCAGAGTATTTCAGGAGAGGAGAGTTATAGAGGAAGGAGCAGAGTCCTCCAGCAGTGCAGAGTATCTCAGGAGAGGAGAGTTATAGAGGAAGGAGCAGAGTCCTCCAGCAGTGCAGAGTATTTCAGGAGAGGAGAGTTATAGAGGAAGGAGCAGAGTCCTCCAGCAGAGCAGAGTATGTCAGGAGAGGAGAGTTATAGAGGGAGGAGCAGAGTCCTCCAGCAGAGTATTTCAGGAGAGGAGAGTTATAGAGGAAGGAGCAGAGTCCTCCAGCAGTGCAGAGTATCTCAGGAGAGGAGAGTTCTGGAGGAAGGAGCAGAGTCCTCCAGCAGTGCAGAGTATTTCAGGAGAGGAGAGTTATAGAGGAAGGAGCAGAGTCCTCCAGCAGTGCAGAGTATTTCAGGAGAGGAGAGTTATAGAGGAAGGAGCAGAGTCCTCCAGCAGAGTATTTCAGGAGAGGAGAGTTATAGGGGAAGGAGCAGAGTCCTCCAGCAGTGCAGAGTATTTCAGGAGAGGAGAGTTATAGAGGAAGGAGCAGAGTCCTCCGGCAGTGCAGAGTATTTCAGGAGAGGAGAGTTCTGGAGGAAGGAGCAGAGTCCTCCAGCAGTGCAGAGTATTTCAGGAGAGGAGAGTTATAGAGGAAGGAGCAGAGTCCTCCAGCAGTGCAGAGTATTTCAGGAGAGGAGAGTTATAGAGGAAGGAGCAGAGTCCTCCAGCAGAGTATTTCAGGAGAGGAGAGTTATAGAGGAAGGAGCAGAGTCCTCCAGCAGAGCAGAGTATTTCAGGAGCGGAGAGTTATAGAGGAAGGAGCAGAGTCCTCCAGCAGTGCAGAGCATTTCAGGAGAGGAGAGTTATAGAGGAAGGAGCAGAGTCCTCCAGCAGTGCAGAGTATTTCAGGAGAGGAGAGTTATAGAGGAAGGAGCAGAGTCCTCCAGTAGAGTATTTCAGGAGAGGAGAGTTATAGAGGAAGGAGCAGAGTCCCCCGGCAGAGTATTTCAGGAGAGGAGAGTTATAGAGGAAGGAGCAGAGTCCTCCAGCAGTGCAGAGTATTTCAGGAGAGGAGAGTTATAGAGGAAGGAGCAGAGTCCTCCAGCAGAGCAGAGTATTTCAGGAGAGGAGAGTTATAGAGGAAGGAGCAGAGTCCTCCAGCAGAGTATTTCAGGAGAGGAGAGTTCTGGAGGAAGGAGCAGAGTCCTCCAGCAGTGCAGAGTATTTGAGGAGAGGAGAGTTATAGAGGAAGGAGCAGAGTCCTCCAGCAGTGCAGAGTATTTCAGGAGAGGAGAGTTATAGAGGAAGGAGCAGAGTCCTCCAGCAGAGTATTTCAGGAGAGGAGAGTTATAGAGGAAGGAGCAGAGTCCTCTAGCAGAGTATTTCAGGAGAGGAGAGTTATAGAGGAAGGAGCAGAGTCCTCCAGCAGTGCAGAGTATGTCAGGAGAGGAGAGTTCTGGAGGAAGGAGCAGAGTCCTCCAGCAGTGCCGAGCATTTCAGGAGAGGAGAGTTATAGAGGAAGGAGCAGAGTCCTCCAGCAGAGCAGAGTATTTCAGGAGAGGAGAGTTCTGGAGGAAGGAGCAGAGTCCTCCAGCAGAGCAGAGTATTTCAGGAGAGGAGAGTTCTGGAGGAAGGAGCAGAGTCCTCCAGCAGAGCAGAGTATATCAGGAGAGGAGAGATATAGAGGAAGGAGCAGAGTCCTCCAGCAGAGCAGAGTATTTCAGGAGAGGAGAGTTATAGAGGAAGGAGCAGAGTCCTCCAGCAGAGCAGAGTATTTCAGGAGAGGAGAGTTATAGAGGAAGGAGCAGAGTCCTCCAGCAGAGTATTTCAGGAGAGGAGAGTTATAGAGGAAGGAGCAGAGTCCTCCAGCAGAGCAGAGTATTTCAGGAGAGGAGAGTTATAGAGGAAGGAGCAGAGTCCTCCAGCAGAGTATTTCAGGAGAGGAGAGTTATAGAGGAAGGATCAGAGTCCTCCAGCAGTGCATAGTATTTCAGGAGAGGAGAGTTATAGAGGAAGGATCAGAGTCCTCCAGCAGTGCAGAGTATTTCAGGAGAGGAGAGTTCTGGAGGAAGGAGCAGAGTCCTCCAGCAGAGCAGAGTATATCAGGAGAGGAGAGATATAGAGGAAGGAGCAGAGTCCTCCAGCAGAGCAGAGTATTTCAGGAGAGGAGAGTTATAGAGGAAGGAGCAGAGTCCTCCAGCAGAGTATTTCAGGAGAGGAGAGTTATAGAGGAAGGAGCAGAGTCCTCCAGCAGAGCAGAGTATTTCAGGAGAGGAGAGTTATAGAGGAAGGAGCAGAGTCCTCCAGCAGAGCAGAGTATTTCAGGAGAGGAGAGTTATAGAGGAAGGAGCAGAGTCCTCCAGCAGAGTATTTCAGGAGAGGAGAGTTATAGAGGAAGGAGCAGAGTCCTCCAGCAGAGCAGAGTATTTCAGGAGAGGAGAGTTATAGAGGAAGGAGCAGAGTCCTCCAGCAGAGCAGAGTATTTCAGGAGAGGAGAGTTATAGAGGAAGGAGCAGAGTCCTCCAGCAGAGTATTTCAGGAGAGGAGAGTTATAGAGGAAGGATCAGAGTCCTCCAGCAGTGCATAGTATTTCAGGAGAGGAGAGTTATAGAGGAAGGATCAGAGTCCTCCAGCAGAGCAGAGTATTTCAGGAGAGGAGAGTTCTGGAGGAAGGAGCAGAGTCCTCCAGCAGAGCAGAGTATATCAGGAGAGGAGAGATATAGAGGAAGGAGCAGAGTCCTCCAGCAGAGCAGAGTATTTCAGGAGAGGAGAGTTATAGAGGAAGGAGCAGAGTCCTCCAGCAGAGTATTTCAGGAGAGGAGAGTTATAGAGGAAGGAGCAGAGTCCTCCAGCAGAGTATTTCAGGAGAGGAGAGTTATAGAGGAAGGAGCAGAGTCCTCCAGCAGTGCAGAGTATTTCAGGAGAGGAGAGTTCTGGAGGAAGGAGCAGAGTCCTCCAGCAGAGTATTTCAGGAGAGGAGAGTTATAGAGGAAGGAGCAGAGTCCTCCAGCAGAGTATTTCAGGAGAGGAGAGTTATAGAGGAAGGAGCAGAGTCCTCTAGCAGAGTATTTCAGGAGAGGAGAGTTATAGAGGAAGGAGCAGAGTCCTCCAGCAGTGCAGAGTATGTCAGGAGAGGAGAGTTATGGAGGAAGGAGCAGAGTCCTCCAGCAGTGCCGAGCATTTCAGGAGAGGAGAGTTATAGAGGAAGGAGCAGAGTCCTCCAGCAGAGCAGAGTATTTCAGGAGAGGAGAGTTCTGGAGGAAGGAGCAGAGTCCTCCAGCAGAGCAGAGTATTTCAGGAGAGGAGAGTTCTGGAGGAAGGAGCAGAGTCCTCCAGCAGAGCAGAGTATATCAGGAGAGGAGAGATATAGAGGAAGGAGCAGAGTCCTCCAGCAGAGCAGAGTATTTCAGGAGAGGAGAGTTATAGAGGAAGGAGCAGAGTCCTCCAGCAGAGTATTTCAGGAGAGGAGAGTTATAGAGGAAGGAGCAGAGTCCTCCAGCAGAGCAGAGTATTTCAGGAGAGGAGAGTTATAGAGGAAGGAGCAGAGTCCTCCAGCAGAGTATTTCAGGAGAGGAGAGTTATAGAGGAAGGATCAGAGTCCTCCAGCAGTGCATAGTATTTCAGGAGAGGAGAGTTATAGAGGAAGGATCAGAGTCCTCCAGCAGAGCAGAGTATTTCAGGAGAGGAGAGTTCTGGAGGAAGGAGCAGAGTCCTCCAGCAGAGCAGAGTATATCAGGAGAGGAGAGATATAGAGGAAGGAGCAGAGTCCTCCAGCAGAGCAGAGTATTTCAGGAGAGGAGAGTTATAGAGGAAGGAGCAGAGTCCTCCAGCAGAGTATTTCAGGAGAGGAGAGTTATAGAGGAAGGAGCAGAGTCCTCCAGCAGAGCAGAGTATTTCAGGAGAGGAGAGTTATAGAGGAAGGAGCAGAGTCCTCCAGCAGAGCAGAGTATTTCAGGAGAGGAGAGTTATAGAGGAAGGAGCAGAGTCCTCCAGCAGAGCAGAGTATTTCAGGAGAGGAGAGTTATAGAGGAAGGAGCAGAGTCCTCCAGCAGAGCAGAGTATTTCAGGAGAGGAGAGTTATAGAGGAAGGAGCAGAGTCCTCCAGCAGAGCAGAGTATTTCAGGAGAGGAGAGTTATAGAGGAAGGAGCAGAGTCCTCCAGCAGAGCAGAGTATTTCAGGAGAGGAGAGTTATAGAGGAAGGAGCAGAGTCCTCCAGCAGAGTATTTCAGGAGAGGAGAGTTATAGAGGAAGGATCAGAGTCCTCCAGCAGAGCAGAGTATTTCAGGAGAGGAGAGTTCTGGAGGAAGGAGCAGAGTCCTCCAGCAGAGCAGAGTATATCAGGAGAGGAGAGATATAGAGGAAGGAGCAGAGTCCTCCAGCAGAGTATTTCAGGAGAGGAGAGTTATAGAGGAAGGAGCAGAGTCCTCCAGCAGAGTATTTCAGGAGAGGAGAGTTATAGAGGAAGGAGCAGAGTCCTCCAGCAGTGCAGAGTATTTCAGGAGAGGAGAGTTCTGGAGGAAGGAGCAGAGTCCTCCAGCAGAGTATTTCAGGAGAGGAGAGTTATAGAGGAAGGAGCAGAGTCCTCCAGCAGAGCAGAGTATGTCAGGAGTGGAGAGTTCTGGAGGAAGGAGCAGAGTCCTCCAGCAGTGCAGAGTATTTCAGGAGAGGAGAGTTCTGGAGGAAGGAGCAGAGTCCTCGGTATTTCTCGGTGTCACCTTTATACACGGTGTTGGTTCTTCTTCTCCTCCCTGGAAGTCTCTGAATTCCTCACATTGCGGAGGGGGGAGGGGAGGGGGGAGGGGTCATGTGATCGGCTGTGTAAACAGTAACCGGCTTCGGGGCCCTCAGGCTGTTCTTTGCATTCCCCAACTAGCCAATCACGGCTCACTATCTGTAATCTGTGTCATTAATCATTTGAGGGGAAAAAGAAATTGTGAAATAAATCCTTTCCGGTTTTCACCCCTTCTTTTAGGGACCAGTGATCACGGGTCTCTGTGCTTCTCTATGCAATGCAGGCAGATCATGGCTGGTGGGAGGGGCCATACCTAGTTGGAGAACATCACAGCAGCTGCAGCCTCAGTACTCTTCTCAGCCCTGATGCAAGCAGTTGGGAGGAGTTATGAAAATGTAAAAAACGCCTGATGATGGGCGGGTGTCCAATCTGGAGGAGTGGGCGTTCCCAGGCAGGCCTTGGCAACGCCCACATGTGATGCTGAGCCTCGTTGATTGAAGGAACTGAAATCCAATCAAAAGGGGGCGGGGCCAGTCAGGTTGGGGAGGAATGGGGTGGATGCTGACTGGCCGCTCTATTGCTATTACAAGCAGTGGGAGGGATTAAGCAGTGGGAGGGGACTGGAGACCCCTCCCCCCTTTTACCATCTTCTGAGACTTACTCTGGATCTCCCATCCCACCGGGAGCCCCCAATCTACGTGTCGGCTAGTCAGAGATCGGCTCTGATTGGCTCCTCGGCTATGGTAACCCGGAAGCGATGAGATAATGTCACTTCCGGGTTACCCGGATTTCAACTGCATAATTTTTTTAATGTTATTCATTTCTTTTTCATTTTTAAATTTTATTTTTTAAATTTTATTTTAATAGTATTAATTTTTTTTTATTATTTAATTTTTTTTTTTTTTTTTTTTACACTGTTGCTTTTCATTTATTTTTTTTTTTTTTTTAAATCAAGTATTTAAAAACGGAGATCTTGGCATCTTTTAATGCTTTTAAAGTGCAGAGGAGGGATTAGGGGGGTCTTTAGACCCCAGATCTCTCCATAAAGAGGACCTGTTGCATGCCTATTTTTGTCACAAGGGATGCTTACATTAAAAAAATAAAAATAAAAAATAATAATATTTAAAGCAACAGTGTAGAAAATTGAAAAAAATGAATACAATTAAAAAAATGGAAAATGGAAAAAAATGAATAACATAAAAAAATACAATTATAATACAATGAAAATGGAAATGGAAAAAAATAAAATTAAAATGGAAAAAAAAAATGAATAACATTAAAAATTAAAATAAAATTAAAAAAAAATAAAAATAAAGTGCCCCCTGTAGAAGTAGACGTGCGCGTTAGCCTAACGCGCACGTCTATACCGCACGCACGCAAGCAGCGTTTTTTTTTTGTTTGTTTGTTTTTTTTGGTGTCCCATCAAGGGCCCATCCACACCATCTTGTATCGATAACGCACAGCAGCACACACAGTCCAGGGTTCACACTTATGCGATGCAGGAATCGCAGCAAATCCTGTGCGTTTCCCGCATTGCAATCACACGGCGTCCATGCGATCTGCGGGCGGCTATCAATGTTATCTGAGGCTGGGTTCACACTGGAGCGATGCAGACGCTGCATGTGATTCGCACAGGAATCGCACCTGTTTGGTATCTATTTACTCAGTGTGACATCAACTTTTTTTTATCTATTTTACAAAAGAAAACTGGGTTATGCATTGTGTTATTTTTTTTTTGTGCATTAAAATTTTAAAAAGTGTATATATTGTTTTTTTTTTTTTTTTTCCCCAAAAAATTGCGTTTGAAAAAACGCTCCGCAAATACGGTGTGACGTAAAAAAAAATGCAAGGCCCACCTATTTATTTTCTAGGGCCTCTGCTTTAAAAAAAAAAAATGAAAGAATGATCATTTATATATATATTAGAATATATCTATATATCTTTTTTTTTTTTTTTTTTAAGCGGAGGCCCTAGAGAATAAATTGGTGGGCCTAGCATTTATATTAATAATAATACTAATAATAAAAATAATAAAAAAATGTTATATATTTTTTTATATATATATAATTTCATTATTATAAATTTTATTTATCTATATATATATATATATATATATATATATATATATATATATATATATATATATATATATATATATATATATTTATTTATAATAATGAAATTATATTATAAATATATATATATATATATATATAATTTCATTATTATAAATTTCATTATTATAAATATATATATATATATATATATATAATGAAATTTATATATATATATATATATATATATATAATTTCATTATTTTATATATATATATATTTATATTTATAATAATGAAATTATATATATATATATATATATATATATAATATATAATTTCATTATATATATATATATATATATATATATATATATATATATATATATATATATATATATATATATATATATATATATATATATATATATATATAAAATTTATTATAATGAAATTATATATATATATATATATATATATATATATATATATATATAATTTCATTATATAAATAAATATATATATATATATATATATATATATATATATATATATATATATATATATATATATATATATATATATATATATATATATATATATAATTTCATTATTATAAATAAATATATATATATATATATATATATATATATATATATATATATATAATATATATATATTTATAATAATGAAATTATATATATATAAAAAAATATATAACATTTTTTTATTATTTTTATTATTAGTATTATTATTAATATAAATGCTAGGCCCACCAATTTATTCTCTAGGGCCTCCGCTTAAAAAAAATAAAAAAAAATAAGATATATATTATAATATTAAAATAAATAAATAGATATATATATATAATATTTAATATATATATATATATATATATATAATGTTTGGGGATTCTAAGTAATTTTCTAGCAAAATAGTAATTTTTACATGTAAACAAAAAGTGCCAGAAAAGATTCGGCCTTTTCGTGCATTTCGAGAAAATCAGAGGTTTTGTTTTTATCTCAGCCGCACGACCTTGTAGTAGGGGCAGCGAATTGCATCGCACCCGCTATCTCTCCTGGACTTCAACCCCGCCCATCCCCGCAACCGCGAGCGCATCTCGGTCATCCTGCTTTATTTTCATTCAAATCGCGGATCAGAGGTCGGGCGCCGCTAACGCTCAGAGGCGTGTTCCTTCTATCAGTACACACTACAGAGACTTTCATTTTTGGCCTTCGGGTGAGGCGCCACCAGCGATAGGTCAGTTTGTGTGTGTGTTTGTGTGACGCCGACCAATCAGGACGTAGCTGCATTTTATAAAAGTCGCGCTGGCAGCTTTCCCCGCTTCCCCGGATTCCTCTTTGTTTGTTTTTCCATCCTCATTTCCTTCTTCATGAGATAAACTTCTTTTTTTTATTTGCTGAGAATGTAAAACGAAGACCATAAAGTCAGATTTATATCACATCGGCTGCCAGAGAAGTGCGGCCATAAAACAATTCAAATGTAATTCAAGTCCATGGAGTGGGGAAGGGTTAGAACCACCGTCAGGTTTTTATCAATCAGTTAATCACTCGCTGTCCGTGGCAATTTTTTTAGTTTTTCACACATGTTTAAAATCTGCATTTATTTTTTATTTTTTTATTTATTTACTTATTTTTTTAACTAAAAAAAATTACTTGGAGGCTCTGGTGAATAAAATGGTTGGCTGTTTTGTTACAACCAAAAATATAATATTTTATTGGGATTTTGGATTCTGAGCTCCAAAAGCCAGGGATTGATGTGAGGTAAGGACCGTAGATTGTGAGCTCCTCAGTCCAGGAACTAATATATGGATGTGACGGACTGTAGATTAAATACCAGCCACAAAAAATAAATAAAAATAATAATAATACAGTGCCTTGAAAAAGTATTTACACCCCTTGAAATTTCATTTTAAATACCAGCCACAAAAAAATAAAAAAAATAAATAATAATAATGTAGTGCCTTGAAAAAGTATTCGCACCCCTTGAAATTTCATTTTAAATACCAGCCACAAAAAAATAAAATAAAAAATAATAATACAGTGCCTTGAAAAAGTATTCACACCCCTTCAAATTTCATTTTAAATACCAGCCACAAAAAAATTAAATAAAAAATAATAATAATACAGTGCCTTTAAAAATTATTCATACCCCTTGAAATTTTATTTTAAATACCAGCCACCACAAAATTAAAAAAAAAAAAAAAAATAATAATAATAATGCAGTGCCTTGAAAAATTATTCATACCCCTTGAAATTTAATTTTAAATACCAGCCACAAAAAAATAATACAGTGCCTTGAAAAAAGTATTCACACCCCTTGAAATTTCATTTTAAATACCAGCCCCCCCCCCAAAAAAAAAATTATTTAAAATGACATTTCAAGGGGTGTGAATACTTTAAGGCACTGTATTATTATTATTATTATTATTATTATTATTATTTTTTTTGTGGCTGGTATTTAAAATAATAATAATAATAATACAGTGCCTTAAAGCATTCACACCCCTTGAAATGTCATTTTAAATACCAGCCACAAAAAAAAAAAAAATATAATAATAATAATACAGTACTTTGAAAAAGTATTCATACCCCTTGAAATTTTCATTTTTTAAATACCAGCCACACAAAAATTAAAAAAAATAATACAGTGCCTTAAAGTATCCATACCCCTTGAAATGTAATTTTAAATACCAGCCACAAAAAAAAAAAAAATAATAATAATAATACAGTACTTTGAAAAATCATACCCCTTGACATTTTCATTTTAAATACCAGCCACAAAAAAATACAGTGCCTTGAAAAAGTATTCACACCCCTTGACCTTTTCATTTTAAATACTAGCCATAAAAAAATAATAATACAGTACTTTGAAAAAGTATTCATACCCTTGAAATTTCCCACATTTTCTCATGTTACAACCAAAAAACATAAATGTATATTTTTGGGATTTTATGTGATAAACCAACACAAAGTGTCACATAATTGTGAAGTGGAAGGAAAATGATAAATGATACAAATAAATATGTGAAAAGTGTGTGGGGGGGAGGGGCATTTGTATGGCGCCCCCCGGAGTCAATACTTTGTAGAACCCCTTTCTCTACAAGTCTTTTTGGGGGATGTCTCTACCAGCTTTGCCCATCTAGAGAGGACATTTCTGCCCATTCTTCTTCTTTGTAAAATATCTCAAGCTCTGTCAAATTGGGTGGAGAGCGTCTGTGATCAGCAATTTTCAAGTCTTGCCACAGATTCTCAATGGGATTTAGGTCTGGACTGTGACTGGGCCATTCTAACACATGAATATGCTTTGATCTAAACCATTCCATTGTAGCTCTGGCTGTATGTTTCGGGTCGTTGTCCTGCTGGAAGGTGACCCTCCCCCCCAGTCTCAAGTCTTTTGCAGACTCTAACAGGTTTTCTTCTAAGATGTCCTGTATTTGTCTCCATCCATCTTCCCATCAACTCTGACCAGCTTCCCTGTCCCTGCTGAAGAAAACCATCCCCACCACATGATGCTGCCACCACCATGTCTCACGGTGGGGATGGTGTGTTCAGGGGGATGGGCAGTGTTAGTTTCCCCCACACATAGCGTTTTGCTTTTAGGCCAAAAGTTGAATTTTGGTGTCATGTGAGCAGATCACCTTCTTCCACATGTTTGCTCCCCTCCCCCACATGGCTTCTCACAAACTACAAACAGGACTTCTTATGACTTTCTTTCTCCAATGTCTTTCTTCTTGTCACTCTTCCATAAAGGGCAGATTTGTGGAGAACACGACTAATAGTTGTCCTGTGGACAGACTCTCCCCCCTGAGCTGTGGATCTCTGCAGCTCCTCCAGAGTTACCATGGACCTCTTGGCTCTTCTCTGATGAATGCTCTCCTTGCCCGGCCCGGTCAGTTTAGATGGACGGCCATGTCTTGGTAGGTTGGCAGTTGTGCCATACTCTTTCCATTTTCCGATGATGGATTGAACAGAGCTCCGTGAGATCTTCAAAGCTTGGGAGATTTTTTTATAACCTAACCCTGCTTTATACTTCTCCACAACTTTATCCCTGACCTGTCTGGTGTGTTCCTTGGCCTTCATGATGCTGTTTGTTCACTAAGGTTCTCTAACAAACCTCTGAGGGCTTCACAGAACAGCTGTATTTATACTGAGATTAAATGACACACAGATGGACTCTATTTACTAATTAGGTGACTTCTGAAGGCGATTGGTTCCACTAGATTTTAGTTATCAGAGTAAAGGGGGCTGAATACAAATGCCCCCCTCCCCCCCACACTTTTCACATATTTATTTTTATAATTTTCCTTCCACTTCACAATTATGTGACACTTTTTGTGTTGGTCCATCACATAAAATCCCAATAAAATACATTTACGTTTTTGGTTGTAAAATGACAAAATGTGGACAATTTCAAGGGGTGTGAATACTTTTTCAAGGCGCTGTAAAAGACGTGGTCACATCGAGTAAGAAGATGCCAAACGCGTCAGCTTAAAAAAAAAAAATGCAGATGCCTGAGAAATAGCGACCAACAACTGCACCTAAAATTGGCCATAGGTGGCGCTTTAAAAGCCTTTTACAGGTTATCTGTGTTAGAGATGACCATATATTATGGCCAGTGGTGGAACTAAAGGGGTCACAAAGTTCACACTTGCGACCTGAGCCCCTGGCATTCCACCACCGTGGGGGCCAAGACGGCAGGGAGGGGACAAAAGAAGTGAAAGGGCCCCCACAACGGGAGTTGAGGATCAGTGGGAAAGGCCTGGGACCAGAGGTAAGGGCCACAGTACCACTTGGCCTGGGGGGAGGTCATTCATGGTTTCATGGTTACACCTCTGATTATGGGCCTAGATTTATTGCTCCCACTTAAAAATATATATATATCGTAGCCCACAAGGGCATCCCATTTAAGGATAGTGTGAAGATGACTAGTAAAGGTATAAAGTGCTACCAAAAATTAATGATAATTTTATAATAAAGCAAATTCCACTCTTTTTTTTCTCTTTAAAAATTCACGGGGTGGTTCACAAGAGGTTGAGGATGGGACGGTCCGTGACGCAACATGATACGAGCTGATCCACCAACCGAGCGCCCCCCTAAAACATTTTTCTGGCGTCCTTTTTCGCACCCACAATCCTCTATATAATCTGCTTCCTCTTTCTGCAGACAGTTTAAAAAATAATTTTCGGCAATCCACAACGGGTAAGAACGAGACGGTCTGCGGCACGGTGAGGTGGGCGCAGATCCACCAACTCAGCATCCCTAAATGTCCCTAAAATTTTTTTTTTGCAGATTGGTTCTTTTTTTTTTTTTTTGCATGCGAGGTCCTCTATACA
Organism: Lithobates sylvaticus; assembly: GCA_028564925.1. Taxonomy (NCBI): domain Eukaryota; kingdom Metazoa; phylum Chordata; class Amphibia; order Anura; family Ranidae; genus Lithobates; species Lithobates sylvaticus. The sequence continues at coordinate 30,952,525 of CM053038.1, forward strand.
TTTTACTTCCTCCTTTCTGCGGTCGGTTCTCCCTCGAGGGTTGCACAGAAACGCCAGATTATATCAATAGAGGAAGGGAGCGCACATAATAATTTCCTGAACTGTTCACGGGAGGGGGAGGGGGGGGGGTGTCTATGTGGTCATGCGCAGCGATGGAGGAAGGCCATCTTGACTTTGGCATGTATGTGAGATCGGCATCAGAAGCATGGGAAAATTTAAGTTACAATTTGCCGTCTTGTGTTGGCTCCGAAATACAAGTTTGTTCTTTTGGGTGGTCAGTTGACCACAAAAAAAGAAATTCAACGTGGCTGTCTGGAAGTTGGAAGGGCAGCACAATATGGCGGCAATTGGCCGTATAATCTTATATCTATGAGGATCTGCATTTGTATTGCCGTATCGGAATATCATGTTGTGTCCATCTTCATCCCCTCAGCTGGTCGAAACTTGTACGTGGTCTCAGTCCGCGTCCCGCCGGACTATCGCAGCCTGCTTGGCTCTTCATCCTTGGTCTATGAATCGCATTTCAATCCATGTGTACAACGTTCTATCAGGCGGGGAATCTCTTCTTCTCTGTTCTCACAGCTGCCTCCGCAAGTCCCCGAGCTGAAATTTCCCTTTTTATATCAGCGTCCTCTTGACAAATTTACATGTCATATTCTAATGAGCGTCTCAGTCCCCCAGGTGATAAATACTTACAGTGTAGAGCTGAGTGGGAATGCAGATCAACACCCACTCTCCATAAGGACCGAAAAGAAAACCAAAAAAACAGTTTAATTCATTCAACTGTTCACACGTTCAGTTTTAGCTACTTTTCTTTTCATCTCATTTTTTCCCTTCTTTATTTCTTTTTCTTTCTCCATTTTCTCAGGCTCCTATCCTCCTCCTCCTCCTCCAGCCACTTCCTCTTCTCCTTTTTCCCCATCTTCTCCCACCTCTCCATGTTCTTCATCTTCTTCTCTTCTCCATGTGTTCCATATCTCTTTCTCCTCTATGCGATCCTACTTCATCTTTTCCTTCTCCTCTGCCATCTTCCCCACCTTCTCCTCCATTCCCACATTCTTCACTCTCCCTTCTCCATCTCCAACTTCTTCACCCTCTCCTCCATCCCCATATTCTTCTTCACCTTTTCCTCCTTTGACACCTTTTTCCCCCTTCTCCTCCTTCCCCACATTCTCCTCCATCCCCACCTTCTACGCCTTCTCCTTCATCCCCACCTTCTACGCCTTCTCCTTCATCCCCACCTTCTACGCCTTCTCCTCCATCCCCACCTTCTACGCCTTCTCCTTCATCCCCACCTTCTACGCCTTCTCCTTCATCCCCACCTTCTACGCCTTCTCCTTCATCCCCACCTTCTACGCCTTCTCCTTCATCCCCACCTTCTACGGCTTCTCCTTCATCCCCACCTGCTTCGCCTTCTCCTTCATCCCCACCTTCTACGGCTTCTCCTTCATCCCCACCTGCTTCACCTTCTCCTCCATCCCCACCTGCTTCACCTTCTCCTCCATCCCCACCTGCTTCACCTTCTCCTCCATCCCCACCTTCTTCACCTTCTCCTTCTTCACCTTCACCTTCTCCTTCTTCACCTTCTCCTTCCCCACCTGCTTCGCCTTCTCCTCCATCCCCACCTGCTTCGCCTTCTCCTCCATCCCCACCTTCTTCACCTTCTCCTTCCCCACCTTCTCCTCCATCCCCACCTTCTTTGCTTTCTCCTCCATCCCCACCTTCTTTGCTTTCTCCTCCATCCCCACCTTCTTTGCTTTCTCCTCCATCCCCACCTTCTTTGCTTTCTCCTCCATCCCCACCTTCTTTGCTTTCTCCTCCATCCCCACCTTCTTTGCTTTCTCCTCCATCCCCACCTTCTTTGCTTTCTCCTCCATCCCCACCTGCTTCGCCTTCTCCTCCATCCCCACCTTCTTCACCTTCTCCTTCCCCACCTTCTCCTCCATCCCCCACCTTCTTTGCTTTCTCCTCCATCCCCACCTTCTTTGCTTTCTCCTCCATCCCCACCTTCTTTGCTTTCTCCTCCATCCCCACCTTCTTTGCTTTCTCCTCCATCCCCACCTTCTTTGCTTTCTCCTCCATCCCCACCTTCTTTGCTTTCTCCTCCATCCCCACCTTCTTTGCTTTCTCCTCCATCCCCACCTGCTTCGCCTTCTCCTCCATCCCCACCTTCTTCACCTTCTCCTTCCCCACCTTCTCCTCCATCCCCCACCTTCTTTGCTTTCTCCTCCATCCCCCACCTTCTTTGCTTTCTCCTCCATCCCCACCTTCTTTGCTTTCTCCTCCATCCCCCACCTTCTTTGCTTTCTCCTCCATCCCCACCTTCTTTGCTTTCTCCTCCATCCCCACCTTCTTTGCTTTCTCCTCCATCCCCACCTTCTTTGCTTTCTCCTCCATCCCCACCTTCTTTGCTTTCTCCTCCATCCCCACCTTCTTTGCTTTCTCCTCCATCCCCACCTTCTTTGCTTTCTCCTCCATCCCCACCTTCTTTGCTTTCTCCTCCATCCCCACCTTCTTTGCTTTCTCCTCCATCCCCACCTTCTTCGCTTTCTCCCCCATCCCCACCTTCTTCGCCTCCATCCCCACCTTCTTCTCCTCCTTCCCCACCTTCTTCGACTTCTCCTCCTTCGCCTTCCCCACCTTCTCCATCCACACCTTCTTCACTTTCTTCTCCATCCCCACCTTATTCGCTTTCTCCTCCATCCCCACCTTCTTCGCCTTCTCCTTCCCCACCTTCTCCTCCATCCCCCACCTTCTACGCCTTCTCCTCCATCCACACCTTCTTTGCTTTCTCCTCCATCCCCACCTTCTACGCCTTCTCCTCCATCCACACCTTCTTTGCTTTCTCCTCTAACCCCACCTTCTTTGCTTTCTCCTCCATCCCCACCTTCTTCTCCTCCATCCCCACCTTCTTCTCCTCCATCCCCACCTTCTTCTCCTCCATCCCCACCTTCTTCTCCTCCATCCCCACCTTCTTCTCCTCCTTCCCCACCTTCTTCGACTTCTCCTCCTTCCCCACCTTCTTCGACTTCTCCTCCTTCCCCACCTTCTTCGACTTCTCCTCCTTCCCCACCTTCTTCGACTTCTCCTCCTTCCCTACCTCCTCCCTCCCCACCTTCTTCGCTTTCTCCTCCATCCCCACCTTCTTCGCTTTTTCCTCCCTCCCCACCTCCTTCGCTTTCTCCCCCATCCCCACCTTCTTCGCTTTCTCCCCCATCCCCACCTTCTTCGCTTTCTCCCCCATCCCCACCTTCTTCGCTTTCTCCCCCATCCCCACCTTCTTCGCCTTCTCCTCCATCCCCCCCTTCTTCGCCTTCTCCTCCATCCCCCACCTTCTTCGCCTTCTCCTCCATCCCCCACCTTCTTCGCCTTCTCCTCCCATCCCCCACCTTCTTCGCCTTCTCCTCCCATCCCCCACCTTCTTCGCCTTCTCCTCCCATCCCCCACCTTCTTCGCCTTCTCCTCCACCCCCCACCTTCTTCGCCTTCTCCTCCACCCCCCACCTTCTTCGCCTTCTCCTCCACCCCCCACCTTCTTCGCCTTCTCCTCCACCCCCCACCTTCTTCGCCTTCTCCTCCACCCCCCACCTTCTTCGCCTTCTCCTCCTTCTCTTCCATCCCCTGCCTTCTCTTCCATCCCCCTGCCTTCTCTTCCATCCCCCCGCCTTCTCTTCCATCCCCCCCGCCTTCTCTTCCATCCCCCCCGCCTTCTCTTCCATCCCCCCCGCCTTCTCTTCCATCCCCCCCGCCTTCTCTTCCTTCCCCACCTTGTTCGCCTTCTCTTCTTTCCAATCTTCTTCTTTTCCATGCTCTTATGCCGCGTACACATGGTCGGAATTCTGGTCGGAAAAAGCTCTGATGGTTTTCCAATCGGAATTCCAACGGAATTTCGCTCAAACTGTCTTGCCTACACACGGTCACACCAAATTCCGACGGTCTGTAAAATTTTGCGTATCGGAATTGCATACACACGATCGGAAAATCCGATAGAAAGGTTTTCCGTCGGAAAAATTGAGAGCAGGTTCTCAATCCAAAGTCCGTCGGAAGTTCCAACAGAAAAAGAACGATGGGCGTACACACAGTCGGAAAATCCGTTGAAAAGCTCCCATCGGACTGTTTCCATCGGAAATTCCGACCGTGTACACGCGGCATTAGGCTTTCCCCATCGTTTTCACCTTTCCCCATTGTTTCCATCTTGTAGTCCTTTTCCATTCTCTCATTCTCTTCCTACTTCTTTCCCTTTTCCTCGCCATTATTTCTTAATTGCTCTTCTTTATTTCCCCCTCCCTCTCCCTCTCTCCCTCCCTCCTTTTTTATTTTCTTCTATATCTTTTTTTTATTTTTTTTTAACATTTTTCCTTTGCTTCGGAAGGGGCCACAAGTCAAATATACCAACACAGGCTTCCAGGTCTCTGTGCCACAATCTCCAGCTCTTCCCGTGTCATTGCGGGGCCTTCAATGGTCTCACTGATTGATACCCCACAGAATACCTCTTCATTTTCCATGGGCGCTGTGACGAAACGTCCCTACACTCCTCTTGAGTGCTTTTGTCATATCCCACTTCCTCCCAGTCTGAATATAGATCTCAGATATTCCAACCACTCACAAGCACCAAACGAGACGAGACTTGCTTAGTGCCAAAATGGACTGATTTATTAGAACCAAAATGACAGTATTTATAATAAAGTAGAAGAGGAGGTCCCCCCTCCTGCTCATATTACTCTAACAATACACCTGTAACAAATTAACATAAACAAATTAACTAATCCCTTTAAGCAGCCGATGTGACTCTGTGCCCATCAGGATTTCACTACAGGTCAGACTTGTTGTCACCGAGCTTCACACATGTTAGATGCTAATAACATCAACTCCAGCCACCTGTCTGTTGTCTTGTATAATGCAAATGAGGCTAGTCTGGCTTGACACAGATTCTAAAGAGTATTTCACCTATTGTTGTATGTGCTAATTAACCCTGCAATTGAATCTGACTAGCACAGATTATAGTGGGGTTCTCCTTCACCCTGTGCCCCTTAAAATCCAGGGCCCATAATCGGTTGGCAAGAGGCTCGCATTTAGTCCTTTCCAAAAGCCTGTGTCCCGGCTAGGTCTGTCACAGGCGCTAATAATCTTTTGAACATTTACCATAGTGTGTGACTCCATGAGAGCCCAGACACACCTGGGAAGTACTGTAGACCGATTTTGAGCAGAATAATTTCGTTCGATCGCGAACTTCCCTCCTGGGCCGTTGTACAGTATATAATTATACCCCATACCCCCATCTCCGAATCTCCCATCCCATTCTAACAAAGAACAGCTTGTTCCAAACACATGGAGCTTCTTAATTTTTTATTTTTTTCCTCCTTTCTTTCTTTTTATTTTTTTTATTTTCATCCCATAAAAAGTTTAAGAAGTTTTCCCAGCCCTGCAGCCTAAGGAGATGTGATAGAAGTTTCCACTGTGGTTTTGTTTCAATATTTTTTTTTTTTTTTTCATTCTTCTTCTTTTTGCTGCCAGCTTGTGATTCATACCGACGACGCATTTATTTTTTTTTGAAAGTTAACGTCTCTTGATTCAGTGCCTGTGGTTTGTGCAGGAGGAATGTAATCCGTAGTTTTGTCAACCATGTAAAGATTCTTTGTTCATTGGGCAGAATAGAGAAGAGGGTTCTGTATTGGAGTCGGGGAGGTTTTATTGGGCCTGAGTGACAATAGCAGCAGAACAAAATGTCCCTTTCTTGCAGCTGCTGTGTCTCCTCCTCCGGATTGCATGCAGTTGGCGGGGGCCGAGACAGCCGCTGTGCCGGCATAGAGAACCTGCTCCGGGTTTTATAGGAGGAGACCTTCAGCTGTTCTGCACAGGACAAGTTTGTCTACCAACAGACAATGATGGGTGTGACAGAACTGACATTCAAGAAGAAACAGGGATCCAATGACCCTGGCACACTAACACTTGGAGGTACCAAAACAATGATGCCCTTAAACTTGGTGCCCCAGAACAATGATGCCCTTAAACTTGGGGGCCCCAGAACAATGACACCCTGACACTTGGGGAATCTATAACAGGGCCGCCCTGACACTCCCGAATAATGAAGCTGTGAAACTTTGGGTTTCCAAACAATGAAGCACCCATATTTGGGGGGCATAGAACAATGGCATGCTGACATTGGGGGGTCCTGGAACAAGGACAAGTGGACACCTGATCCAGTGGGGGTTCCAAATCATAATCATTTTTTTTTATATTAACACCTTGGAGGTACCAAAACAATGGTGCCCTGAAACTTGGGGGGGGGGGGGGGCAGAACAATGACACCCTGACACTTGGGGTCCCCAGAACAATGACACCCTGACACTTGGGGTCCCCAGAACAATGACACCCTGACACTTGGGGTCCCCAGAACAATGACACCCTGTCACTTGGGGTCCCCAGAACAATGACACCCTGTCACTTGGGGTCCCCAGAACAATGACACCCTGACACTTGGGGTCCTCAGAACAATGACACCCTGACACTCCAGAACAATGACACCCTGACACTTGGGGGCCCAGGAACAATGACACCCTGACACTTGGAGGCCCAGGAACAATGACACTCTGACAATTGGAGGCCCCAAAACAATGAAACCCTGACATATGGGGGCCCCAGAACAATGACACCTTGACACTTGGGTGCCCCAGAACAGAGACATCCTAACACTTGGGGGCCTAGGAACAATAACATACGGACACTTGGAGGCCCCAAAACCATGACACCCTGACACTCCAGAACAATGACACCTTGACACTTGGGGACACAGAACAATGACACCCCAACACTTGGGGATCTAGAAAAATTCCATCCTAACACTTGGGGGCCCCAGAACAATAACATACTGACACCCCAGAACAATGACACCCTGACACTCCAGAATAATGAAACTGTGAAACTTTGGGTTCCCAAACAATGACACCCCCATATTTGGGGGACATAGAACAATGGCATGTTGATATTGGGGGTCCTGATGAGAGAATTCGGATTTGGAGGAGGTGCAGGCGGCTTTGGATTCTTCTAGAAGTTGTAGGCGGGTGTGGCCCACATCTAGCATTGTAGTCCTCAGTCGTTGCAGGCATCTTTAGGGAATAATAACTGAGGAAGCAGAAGCTGTCGATTGGTTGCAGGATGCGTTGTATCCTGATTTTATCCCAGTATACAGACAACTTCCTTCCTGAGCCGCGCGGTCTCGATCACTGAGTCATCAAACCGCCAGAGCTGCGCACAGCCAAATAGCATGTGGAGCCAGCAATCGTATGAAAGCCAAATGGACAATGATAATATAGGATCTCATCCCCTGACTGGGGGCAGCTGTTTTGTTCAGACACGGAGAAAAAAATAATGCTCCCTTTTCCTTGGGGTGAAGGGAATTGTTCTTATGCCCCATACACACGGTCGGATTTTCCGATGGATTCTGTCCTAAATTCCGACCGTGTGTAGGCACCATCGGACATTTTCCATCGGATTGTCCGACGGACAAAGTTGTATCTCCTGCTCTAAAAAATTTTCCCAAAACAAAGTCCGATCACACCAATTCCGATCGTGTGTGTAGCGAATTCCGACGGACAAAGTGCCATGCATGCTCAGATCACATTACAAGACCAAAGCTATTGGCTACTAGCCTCTACGTAGTCCCGTCGTAGGCAACAAACGTCACCACGTTCAGAATGATCGGATTTTCCGACAACTTTGTCCGACCGTGTGTATGCAACACCAGTGTCGGAAAAAATCCGATGGATTTGGTGGTCGGATTTTCCGACCGTGTGTATGGGGCTTTAGAGGTCTGTCAGTAAAATGGCTACTTTTTTGTTCCTCAGCACATTGACAGGTGACCTTCTGGCTTGGTGTAGACTTCTTGGGACCAAACCAAAATATCACTAAACTTGCCTAAAAACCACCAACTGATATTCCTTGGCATTGGATGGGAATGGCTACGGTGCCCAAGCTTGGTAGACCAATGTGAGGATGAGCTGGTAGATCTCCAACTCTTATTCTTGGGGCAGATAGCATCCCTCATATTCTTAAAGTAGATCACTCTTCACCTCTTATTCTTGAAGTAGATCACTCTTCACCTCTTATTCTTGGGGCAGAAAGGCTTCTGACCTCTTATTTTTGGGGCAAATAGCTCATCACCTGTTATTCTTGGGGCAGATAGCTCCTCACCTCATATTCTTGAAGTAGATCACTCTTCTTCACCTCATTATTCTTGGGGCAGAAAGGCTCCTAACCTCTTATTCTTGGGGCAGATAGCTCATCACCTGCTATTCTTGGGGCAGATAGCTCCTCACCTCTTTTTCTTGAGGCTTTTGTCTCTTTATCTCTTTTTCATTGTTAGTCTTGGGGTGGACGGCAACCCACCTCTTATTCTTGGGGAAGATAACTCCTCACCTCTAATTTTGGGGCGCATGGCTCTTCATCTTATCTTCTTGGGGCAGATATCTCCTTGCCTTTTTTTCTTCTTGGCGTAGGTAGCTCCTCAACATTTATTTTTGGGGTAGATAGCCCCTTAGCTTACTTTTGCTTGGGGCAGATGGCTCCTCACCAATAGTCTTAATTTTATTTCTCTTTTTTTCATAGAGGCAACTGGCTCTTCACCTGTTAGTCTTGAGGCACATAGCTCCCCACCTCTTATTCATGGGGCATTTGGCTCTAAAATGTATTTTTCATAGGGACATATGACCCTCCCCCCCCTCACCTGTATAGTCTTGGGGTAGGTGGCACCCCACCTTTTTATTCTTGGGGCAGATATCTCTGCGCCTCTTTTATTTTCGGGACACGTGGCTCTTCATCTCAATTCCATAGTGCAGATAGCTTATTCCCTGTTTTTGTCTTGGGGCCGATATCTCCCCAGCTCTTATTCTTGGGGCAGTAGCTCCCCATATATGACCAGCCAAAGAACGAGGTCACCACTCCCTGAGTTCGGATTCTAAAAAGAATTGAAGTTCCAACTCTTTGGAAGATATACCTTCTAGTGGAACTTGATCCATTTCTTTTTTTTTATGGAAAAGAGATAAAGCAATGGTACCGTACACGCACTACTGTTTCAATTAACGCAGTACCCAAGCTTAGTAGACCAATGAGCAGATAGGCCTCCAACTTCTGTTCTGTTCTTGAGGCTGATGGCTCTTCACCTCTTATTCCTGGGGGCTTATGGCTCTCCATTTCTTTTTTTTTTTTTTTTTTTTTATAGAGGCCCATCACTTGGTAGAATTGGGGTAGATGGTTCCCCACCTCTTACTTTTGAGGTATATGGTTCTTCATCGTGGGGAAGATAGCTCCTCATCTGTTAGTCTTGTGACCAGATATCTCCTCATCTCTTATTCTTGGAGTAGATAGCTCCTCACTTCTTAATCTTGGGGCATATAGTAAGTTTTTTTTTCCGAGTAGACCGCTCTTCGCCTCTTATAGCTTCCCATATTTGACGAGCCATAGAAAGAGGAACTCCGCAGTAGCTGGTCACCACACTCAGTGTTGTCTTCTAGATATCGGCATGAGTCATGATCAGGTTTTCATTCAAATATCAAGTATCAAGAGGAACTTGTGGGACTCTGGGACAACGTAGCAGCTGACTATGTCTCATTCATTCTGCCTTCGGCCAAGATTTAACGGATCAGCCAGACTTCTGCTCTTCCGCGCTGATCCTGCACCAGCTGACTTCCGACAAAGCCCTTTGTACACCATTATGAAAGCAGAGATATGGTAAAAATTAAAAGGGAATAACTACAAAAAAACTTTATTATATCTGGTTTAGTAGACTGAATACTCCTATACAATTATATATTCTGTGTCCGCACAGGTTGTGAGCAAACTCAATGAACGCCTCCTTCTTCTTACTGACACATATTTTAACTTTTTTTAGCCACGCCCCCCCCCAGTGATCTTGTAAATCAGGAGTCTCCAAACTTTTTAAGCAAGGGGTCGGCTTACGATCCTTTAGGGTTTAGGGGGGCCGGACTGTGGCCATTGGGAGTAGAAAATGCCCCCAGAATCAGTGGTTTCAATGGGAAGAATAGTACCCCAGTGATAGTGTCAGTAGTGGGAATGAATACAGGTGTGTAAGCGCTTCCACCTTCTCACATCCCAGTAGGGGGAATGGTGCCCCATCACTAATGTCAGTTGGTGGAATAGTGCCCCAAGGGCCAGATAAAGGCAAGCAAAGGGCCACATCTGGCCCCCGGGCCGCAGTTTGGAGACCACTGTTGTAAATGATTCTTCAAAGTATAACTTCAGGAAAACTTTATTTTTTAGTTTTGACAAGTGGGGAGGAGTTAGAACACATGTCAAACACAAGGCCCATGGGCCGAATCCCTGTTTCATAGGTGTTTGAAGTGTGGCCCTTGGGCCAGAGAAGTCAGTAGTTGGAGAATTGGTTTCGTAAAGGGGTCTTTAATAAAGGCCTTCGCACCTCTCCTGCAGCTGTGGTACCTCCCTCACCTCCGCTCCCACCTTGTCTCAGCAGTTGGAAGCAGAGAGGAGGACATAACACCTCCGCCAGATCCTGCGCTTCTCGGTGCAGCCGTGGAGAGGCTCGTCTCTGACCCCCCCCCCCCCATTTCAGTGACCACAGAGATAAAGACCGAACTGTTGTGTCGCGTACACACGATCGGAATTCCGGCCAGAAAAAGACTGATGAGAGCTTTTCATCGGAAAATGCGACCGTGTGTAGGCTCCATTCGAATTTTGCTGGCCGAATTTCCGACAGAAAAGAATTGAGAGCATGTTCTCAATTTTTCAGACGGAAAAGGTTTCTATGGGAAATTCCGATCGTCTGTAGCAATTCTGATGCGCAAAAAACCTACGCATGCTCAGAAACAATTCGACACATGCTCGTAAGCATTGGACTCAGATCGTTGTAGTGTTGTACGTCACCGCGTTCTTGGCGGTCGGAATTTGATGTGACCGTGTGTAGGCAAGACAGTTTGAGCGAAATTCCGTCGGGAAAACCGCTAGAGCTTTTTCCGACGAGAATTCCGATCGTGTGTACGCGGCATTAGAGATCCTGCGCCTCTCTTTGCAGCCATAGCACCCCCTCATCTCAGAATTCAGAAGACTCCTGCAGCTGTTCTCCTCCAGACCTTGCACTTTCTACTTCCCAGCTTCTTCCCAGCAGCAGCACAAAACAAGAGGGGTGCTCTGTGATGAAAGTGATGAGGGTGGAGACTCTTGACTTCTAATGGTGGTAGGACTCCTGACATCTGATGTAAGGTGGGGTGGGGTTGCTCTGGACATCTAGTCCTACAGATATAACTGGCGTTTTTAGGGCAACCTTTAATGCTGATGCGGCCCACGATGAAATAGAGTTTGACCCTTGACCACCGAGTTAGAACCTTTATTGCTGTCTGTGCCCCCCCCCCCCCCCCTGTTGATTAAACTCTCCTGGTGTCACCAGGACAGACGTGAGGGAAAATCTCCAGTTCTTCTGGAATTAATAAGGTTGAAAAAAGACGAATGTCTTACATCTGAAACCTCCAACTCCTGCATCTTTGGTCCAGAATATGGAAAATTAAACACCCCAGGCCCAGCTGTTGCCATTTTTTGCCACACAAGGGGGCCAAAATGTCCTTCTTGACCCTCCAAGGTCATCTGGCCTAATTCCTGTATCGAAGGATTACCCTAACGCTGGGCATTGTCGGTTGCAAGAAAATCATTCGTTTTTTTTTAAAATCCCATTTTTGTGTTATCTCATTCATTAATCCATTTCACGGCTTAACTGCTTTTACTGTAAAGAACCCCCTATGAAACTCCCGGGAAAACCTTCTTTCTGTGATATAGACTGCTGTCCCCATGGGTGTTGTGCAGTCCTTGGCACACAACGTTAATCTGCCCAATGTTTATACTGGCCTTGGATCTATTTCAGCATGTTAATTAAGTCGCCACTAAGACGCCTTTTTCTTCCAAACTGAACATACAACTAATTTTTCCTAATCTTTGTAAGATAAATTTATCCCTTCTATTTATTCAGTTGCCTCTGAACCCTCTCCAACAATCCCTACGTCCAATCATTTTGCAATAATAAAACATGTCTAAACCCAAGATCAAAAAGGCTTTTTTATTGCAGCCTACCGGTCCTGGAGTGTGGCGGGTGCATTCGTTTTCTGTTCTCAGGCTAAGAACACGTAGTGCAGCGGTACAAAACACTCCAGATGCAGTAACAGAACTGTATTGTAGTTAAAGTCCAAACAAACACCTACCCGCCGGGAAGACAACATGACCGGGGTGCACTTGCAGCAGGTCTCGGATTCCCCCGTTGGAATATAATGCGGCCTGGCCGGTCTGTGCTCAAACTGGGAGGCTTCCAGGAAGGATAGCGTGTCCCTGCTCTAACCATACTCATCTGGAACCTCTCCCTACTGCTAATACTGTCCCTGTCAGATGGGCCACCTGTCCCTACACTACCCACATGCAAAAAGCGCGCCAAGAATGGGAGCCAGGGTCTTAAATAGACTCTGCCTGGCCCAAAATGGCCGCCAGTCACATGGGACGGCAGCATCCAACCAGCTTCCCCAGTGACCCAGGAAACCATAGAGGAACCATGTTCCTCTCGACTTCCTCTCCCTCTGCAATGCTGCTATGGTTGAGCGCCACCTGCAGTAAAAAAAGTAGACTGCACCTGCCTACGAACATTTCTTGCAAATGCAGAAAAATTTCTGTTGATCCTGCTTGACCTTGTAACTTCCTGTGGACTGAATTGTCCCTTTCCATCGGTCCCGGGGCTCCATCCATCAGTCATAGGGCAGTTACCACTGCTTCCAGGGGCCCTCTATTATGGTCCCGCAACGGGGGGCCCTTTCACATGTTCTTCAGTGTTTCCGGGCCTTATCCATCAGTCCCAGGGCCATTCCCACTGGTTTCAGGGCCCTTTTATTAAGGTCCCGCAGTGGGATCCTTTCACATGTTCTGCAGTGGGCCCCCATCCTGCTGTCTTGGGCCCCCTAACAATGGCAGACCGCCAGGGCCTGGTCGTAAGTGTGACCCTGGTAGTTCCACCACTGTTGTGAACCAAGCCTAAGCCCCCGTACACACGGTCGGAAATTCCAACCACAAAATCCATCGGATTTTTTTCGACGGATTTTGTCCGACACAGTTGTTGCATACACACGGTCGGACAAAGTTGTCGGAAAATCCGATCATTCTGAACGCGGTGACGTTCGTTGCGTACGACGGAACTACGTAGAGGCTAGTAGCCAATATCTTTGGTCTCGTAATGTGATCTGAGCATGCGTGGCACTTTGTCCGTCGGAATTCTCTACACACGATCGGAAAAAGTCAGATCGGATTTTGTTGTCGGAAAATTTGAGAGCAGGATCTCAAATTTTTCCGTAGAAAATTACGACGAAAAAAGCCCGATGCAGCCAACACATGGGCGGATTTTTCGACAACATGGTCCGATCGGACATTTTTCATTGAATTTCCGACCGTGTGTACGGGGGGGGTCAGAAGAAGAAGCTCCTAAGTCTGCTGTGAGCTGGACTGTGCCGGTCATGGCAGACCGAATAGAATGATCTTCATTGACCTAGTGAAGCTGGAAGGGTTCCGTACAGCCAACAAATATATACGTTGTTGTGGTTGATACATTACTATATGTGGGTTTTCAGGTGGGTCATGGTTAAGGTTTCCTAGTGTTTCTAGGACCCTGGTGCCCAACATCTGACCCAAGGGCCACATGTGGCCCTTTGGTGTTTTGAAGTGTGGCCCTTGGGCCAGAGAAGTCAGTAGTTGGAGAATTGGTCCGTAAAGGGGTCTTTATTAACATCAGCTTCAACGTTTTCCTAGTCTGACTGTCTTCTACAGCATGACTTCAGCCTTCAACAACCCCTGTGGGACAATCTCTTAGTAGGTCTTCTTTCTTTGACTGCCTTCTGTATTTTTATATGGCCCTTTGGAGGCCAAATTTGAGGCCATCTTTACTTTGGAAGTGGACAACCACTGGTCTACAACATCACCGGTGTGGGTCGCCTTCCAATATGAGTGCTTAGCGACAGGTTCTCTTAGCAGATGGGTCTATTTTGGATGAGCTCAGGGTCATGTCGTGAAGGGGGGGGGGGGTGGAGACTGGGAAGAGCCATCAAAGGGTTTCTGACAAGTGTGCCTATCGGCTGTACCCCAGGCGGATGTGGTGAGGCAGCTTGGCAGCGTTTCTGGGAAAGGCCCTACTGGACAGGCAGAGATAAAGGCCGGGGCCGTCTCCTGTGACGTATGATGACAGAATTTATTTGTTGGGTTTGATATCTACATCGAGAAATATGAAAACTACTACAAACTTTCAGCTGGTTTCGAGAATTGGTTTAGCACCGGATGTTTATAGGTAATAAAAGTCTGAAATTCACAGTTTACCGTTCCATCCCCCCGAAAAATATTGCATTCAGCGGCTATGTGGTGTGTCGGCTTCTTGTACCTTTTGGGGACTCTTCACCAGAATTTTTCCATGGATTGTCCATAGGGTAGAATAAACAGTTGGGAAGGGTGGAGATGGCCATGACCTCTACCAAAAATCCCACCATTGTGGGAGGGGCAGAGACACAAACTACTGCAGGGAAATCTCCCCATTGTGGGAGGGGCAGAGACCCAAACTACTGCAGGGAAATCTCCCCATTGTGGGAGGGGCAGAGACACAAACTACTGCAGGGAAATCTCCCCATTGTGGGAGGGGCAGAGACACAAACTACTGCAGGGAAATCTCCCCATTGTGGGAGGGGCAGAGACACAAACTACTGCAGGGAAATCTCCCCATTGTGGGAGGGGCAGAGACACAAACTACTGCAGGGAAATCTCCCCATTGTGGGAGGGGCAGAGACACAAACTACTGCAGGGAAATCTCCCCATTGTGGGAGGGGCAGAGACACCAAAAAAAATATCTTACCACTGCAGTCATGAATTCAGTAGATCAGCCCTCAAAATTTTCACTCGCCTGCTCGCATTTTGCGAGTAAATTTTGAGGGCTGGCGAGGAAGGGCTGTCTGGGAGCGAGGGGGGGGGGGGGGCGAGCACTGCCGGCCGGCGAGTCCCTTTCCCAGTGCTCATGAAGGGGAAGAGAGAGGACAGAGCCGGCCGGATGATATGAGCGCAGGGAACATAACTAGCGGCGCCGGCTTTGATTTAAATCGCTGTGTGTTCCCTGCGCTCGCTTTCACACACAGCCCCGCCCCCTGGTCCCGGGGGAATTTGATAGACAGATCACCCGTCCAACCCGGGACGAGTGATGTGTATCAAAGTTCCCTGGCCAGGGGGCGGGGCTGTACGGGACGCCGAGCGGTGGGAACACACGGCGATTCAAATCAAAGCTGTTCCAGCATGTCCCTCGGCGCTCATATCATCCGGCCAGCAATGCTCTTCTTCTCTGCTCCCCTTCATTCAGGACAGGCAGCATTGGTGGACACGGGTGAGGCTGCACTGGTGGACACGGGTGAGGCTGCACTGGTGGACACGGGTGAGGCTGCACTGGTGGACACGGGTGAGGCTGCACTGGTGGACACGGGTGAGGCTGCACTGGTGGACACGGGTGAGGCTGCACTGGTGGACACGGGTGAGGCTGCACTGGTGGACACGGGTGAGGCTGCACTGGTGGACACGGGTGAGGCTGCACTGGTGGACACGGGTGAGGCTGCACTGGTGGACACGGGTGAGGCTGCACTGGTGGACACGGGTGAGGCTGCATTGATGAGCATGGATAAAGTTGCTTAATTTGCATAAAACATTTAAGAGCAATTTCATGATATAATTTATGAGGCCGTGTTTAGAGGTGGAATTAGGGGCGGGGCAGGGCAGGGGTTGGGTGGGGCAACTGGTGGCGAGTAACCCTTGAGGCCTGGCTAGTAGCTCAGGACTTGAAATTTTGAGCCCTGCAGTAGATGACTTGACCAAGTGTCATTTTTGAGTGGTGCTGGCCTTTAATTCTAGTACTTTCTGGATGAACGCACTCGTCACGTCACACACTGAGGACTTAGTGAGTTGATCCAGAAGCCGCCTCTGCCCTCACCTGCCTGTAATCCAGACATCTGTCTACTAATGGTAGGATATTGATGTTGGAGCCCCGAGACATATTAAGGCGAAGGGTGTGTCACTGTTATGTCAACAATCCCAGGGCGTCAGTCCTGCCAAATATGAAAGAAGGATTACAGTTTCAGAAGGAAGTATAGCGGACAGACTTTGATAACTCTCCAGGGATGCACTGGCCTAGATTTAAAGGGCTCACAGACCTGAGATGAGGGATTGTGTTCGTGGTCCCACCTTACATTGGGGCCCCAGGGACCGGTTTTCTCTTGTGCAAGAAAAACCTTCGACCTTGACACGGTGAACAATTATTGCTGTCTGGAAGACATGCCACGTTATGTGCAAGGTTGGAAACCCCAGAGCATTGCAGGAGTTGGGTAGAGTTCAAGCCAAGGAGGATCCAGGGGTCCCCTGTATGGCGGATTGCACCAGTCTAGCTCTGGTGTTCCAGCTAGACCACCCTATGGGCCCTCCTCCAGCATGTGCTGCACTTCCTTCAGTGTGGACTCCAATGGAACCGTCACCAATAAGTTTGTATAGGGCATCTTTCACAATCGTGCGTGCGTGTCCTGCAGAGGACCGCATTTTGAGTCAATGGTCAAAAGCACCTGTTGCCATTTTTCTGCACCCCAGTTCCTTTGTTTTCCAGCATAGTTGAGTCGCTTAGCCTTGTTTTCACGTCAAAGGTATGGCTTTTTGGCCGCCATTCTTCTGTGAAGACCACTTCTGGCCAGATTTCTCCGAACAGTAGATGGGGGGAACCTGGGTCCCACTGGTTTCCGCCAGTTCTGTGCTGATGGCACTGTGGACATCTTCCAATGTGGAAGGGCAGTAACCATGATGTGTCTTTCATCTGCCGCATTCAGTTTCTTTGGCCGACCACTGCGTGTATGCTTCTCAACATTGCCTGACCACTGCGTCTACGCTCCTCAAGGTTGCCCGACCACTGCGTCTACACTCCTTAAGGTTGCCCGACCACTGCGTCTACACTCCTCAAGGTTACCGACCACTGTGTCTACGCTCCTCAAGGTTGCCCGACCACTGCGTCTACACTCCTCAATGTTGCCCGACCGCTGCATCTATGCTCCTCAAGGTTGCCCGACCACTGCGTCTATGCTCCTCAAGGTTACCCGACCACTGCGTCTACGCTCCTCAAGGTTACCCGACCACTGCGTCTACACTCCTCAAGGTTGCCAGACCACTGCGTCTACGCTCCTCAAGGTTGCCCGACCACTGCGTCTACGCTCCTCAAGGTTGCCCGACCACTGCGTCTACGCTCCTCAAGGTTGCCCGACCACTGCGTCTACGCTCCTCAAGGTTGCCCGACCACTGCGTCTACGCTCCTCAAGGTTGCCCGACTACTGCGTCTACGCTCCTCAAGGTTGCCCAACCACTGCGTCTACGCTCCTCAAGGTTGCCCAACCACTGCGTCTATGCTCCTCAAGGTTGCCCGACCACTGCGTCTACGCTCCTCAAGGTTACCCGACCACTGTGTCTATGCTCCTCAAGGTTGCCCGACCACTGCGTCTACGCTACTCAAGGTTGCCCGACCACTGCGTCTACGCTCCTCAAGGTTACCCGACCACTGTGTCTATGCTCCTCAAGGTTGCCCGACCACTGCGTCTACGCTACTCAAGGGTGCCCGACCACTGCGTCTACGCTCCTCAAGGTTGCCCGACCACTGCGTCTACGCTCCTCAAGGTTGCCCGACCACTGCGTCTACGCTCCTCAAGGTTGCCCGACCACTGCGTCTACGCTCCTCAAGGTTGCCCGACCACTGCGTCTACGCTTGTCAAGGTTGCCCGACCACTGCGTCTACGCTTGTCAAGGTTGCCCGACCACTGCGTCTACGCTCCTCAAGGTTGCCCGACCACTGCGTCTACGCTCCTTAAGGTTGCCCGACCACTGCGTCTACACTCCTCAAGGTTACCGACCACTGTGTCTACACTCCTCAAGGTTGCCCGACCACTGCGTCTACGCTCCTCAAGTTTGCCCGACCCCTGCGTCTACACTCCTCAATGTTGCCCGACCGCTGCATCTACGCTCCTCAAGGTTGCCCGACCACTGCGTCTACACTCCTCAAGGTTACCGACCACTGTGTCTACACTCCTCAAGGTTGCCCGACCACTGCGTCTACGCTCCTCAAGTTTGCCCGACCACTGCGTCTACACTCCTCAATGTTGCCCGACCGCTGCATCAAGCTCCTCAAGGTTGCCCGACCACTGCGTCTACGCTCCTCAAGGTCGCCCGACCACTGCGTCTACGCTCCTCAAGGTTGCCCGACCACTGCATCTACGCTCGTCAAGGTTGCCCGACCACTGCATCTACGCTCGTCAAGGTTGCCCGACCACTGCATCTACCCTCGTCAAGGTTGCCCGACCACTGCATCTACGCTCGTCAAGGTTGCCCGACCACTGCATCTACGCTCCTCAAGGTTGCCCGACCACTGCGTATATGCTCCTCAAGGGTGCCCGACCACTGCGTATATGCTCCTCAAGGTTGCCCGACCACTGCGCCTATGCTCCTCAAGGGTGCCCGACCACTGCGTCTACGCTCCTCAACCTTGGTTATATATGTTCAAAAAGCACAAAGTTTAATCCTGCCTGAAATCTTATGACAACTTCCTGCGCTGATTGTTATCCATTACATTGCTTTTACTACACTTAAAGACTGGTAAACTGCAATAGATTACATTTTTTTTTTGTTGTTTGGTTTAAATATTTTTTTACATTTTGTTGCAGTAAAGATTCCATAACTGGCTTTGTGGCGCTCTTCGCGCCGGCTCGTGCTTGGAAATAAATGTATAAATTTGGCAGCTACGGTGGACCCGCCCCGGCTTGTTGCCTCCGTAACAGCAACACAAACTGTGTCGTCCCCCCCCCCCTCCTCCCCTCCTTTCCCGTCTGTTTCCATCTTGGCCACAGGCTGCAGTGATGACTCATGGGATGCCGGGCCTGCGAGGGATAAAACTGCATCTCGGGTGTCTGTGAAGATGCCCGCTGCCGCCATTACCCGTCCTTGCAGCCAGCCCCCCTTTCCTTTAGTGTTTCCACTGATGTACTGACCTTCCTATGAAAATGCTAGTTGCCTGGCTATCCTGTTATATGAACTCACCGGCCACTTTATTAGTGTTTAATTGCTTGGTAACGCAAATTGCTAATGGGCCAATCACATGGCAGCAACTCAACGCATTTAGGCATTAGACATGGCAAAGACGACTTTCTGAAGTTCAAACCAAGCATCAGATTGGCGCAGAAAGGGGATTTAAGTGACTTTGAACGTGGCATGGTTGTTAGTGGCAGATGGGCTGGTCTGAGTATTCCTGGGATTTTCACGCACAACCACCTCTCAGGTTTACAGAGAATGGTGGGGAAAAGAGAAAATATCCAGTGAGCGGCAGTTGTGTGGAGGAAAATGATGTCAGAGGAGAATGGGCAGACTGGTTCCAGATGATAGAAAGGCAACAGTAACTCCAAATAATCACTCGTTACACCCAAGGTATTGCGGAATACCATCTCTGAACACACAACACATCCAATCTTGAAGCAGAAGACCACACCGAGTGCCACTCCTGTCAGCCCAAGAACAGGAAACTGAGGCTACAATTGGCACAGGATCACCAAAATTGGACAATAGAAGACTGGAAAAACGTGGCCTGGTCTGATGGGTCTGGATTTCAGCTGCGACATTCAGAAGGTTGGAATAGGGATTTGGGGGTCTGGTCCCCAACCAGAACCACCAGAGAGGCAGGAGCTAGCGGACTATCATGGTACGTTTTTAAAACGTACCGTGATCGTCCGCTAGCTCCTGCCTCTCTGGTGGTTCTGGTTGGGGACCAGACTCCCAAATCCCTATTTCATATATTTACGGATGATGGTACTTTTGGTTACTGGTATTACCCTACTTTTTTATGTAGTGAGGCCACACACTTTTCTAGTATTCAGAAGGTTGGGTCAGAATTTGGCGCATGGATCCATCCTACCTTGTGTCACCAGTTCAGGCTGGTGGTGGTGGTGTAATGGTGTGAGGGATATTTTATTGGCACACTTTGGGCCCCTTAGTACCCATTGAGCATGGTTTGAAGGCCACGGCCTACCTGAGTATTGTTGCTGACCGTGTCCATCCCTATAGGACTACAGTGTCTCCATCTTCTGATGGCTCCTTCCAGCAGGATAATGCACCATGTCACAAAGTGTCAATCATCTCAATGAGGTCACTGTCCTCCAATGACCTCCACACTCCAATGGCCTCCACACTCGCCACATCTCATCCAGTAGAGCACCTTTGGCATGTGGTGGAAAGGGAGATTGGCATCATGGATGTGCAGTCGACAAATCTGCAGCAACTGTGTGATATTATCATGTCACTATGGACCAAAATCTCTGAGGAACGTTTCCAACACCTTGTTGTATCTATGCCACCAAGAATGAAGGCAAAAGGGGGTCCAACCCACTACTAGCAAGGTGGACCTAATAAAGTGGACCCAATTGAGCATGGTTTGAAGGTCACGGCCTACCTGAGTATTGTTGCTGACCGTGTCCATCCCTTTATGACTACAGTGTCCCCATCTTCTGATGGCTCCTTCCAGCAGGATAATGCACCATGTCACAAAGCTTCAATCATCTCACCACCGGACAATGAGGTCACTGTACTCCCAATGGCCTCCACACTCACCACATCTCATCCAGTAGAGCACCTTTGGCATGTGGTGGAATGGGAGATTGGCATCATGGATGTGCAGCCGACACCTTGTTGTATCTATGCCATGAATAATGAAGGCAAAATGGGGTCCAACCTGCTACTAGCAAGGTGGACCTAATAAAGTGGCCCCAATTGAGCATTGTTTGAAGGCCACTGCCTACCTGAGTATTGTTGCTGACCATGTCCATCCCTTTATGACTAGTGTCCTCATCTTCTACTAGCAAGGTGGACCCAATAAAGTGGCCCCAATTGAGCATTGTTTAAAGGCCACGGCCTACCTGAGTATTGTTGCTGACCATGTCCATCCCTTTGACTAGTGTCCTCATCTTCTACTAGCAAGGTGGACCAAATAAAGTGGCCCCAATTGAGCATTGTTTGAAGGCCACGGCCTACCTGAGTATTGTTGCTGACCATGTCCATCCCTTTATGACTAGTGTCCCCATCTTCTACTAGCAAGGTGGACCTAATAAAGTGGCTGGTGAGTGTATGTGGTACTTGTTTATATCCATCACAACACATGAATTCCACGTTTAACCTTCAGGCAGCCATAAAAATAAAGACGCTCTAATAAAGTATTCAATAAAAATAATGATATATTGTTAGTATGACTATGCAGACTCTCGCCTTATATAATCTTCCCACAACCCCCCCCACAGAGAAGAAGCAAGAGTGTGAGGCTCCTCACATGCCCCCTAACATGTTTCAGGCACTGGGAGCTGGACAGGGAAGTTCTCTGGAAGATTACAAGGGGTGGGGGGGGGGAGAGGGAGCACCTCTGCAGTGTGGTTAGGTTTCTTTGTTCTGTAACGATAGTGGTAGTTGCAGAGTTTTAGCTCCCGGCTGTAGCCGTGGGAATCGCAAGACCGGTTGGACAACATCTCAAATATTTTTGGCAGGTAGATCCCTTCGTGTTTTGTGCTTAAAAACACTTTTGCTTAAAAAAAAAAAAAAAAAAAAGAGGTACATATATTTTGCTTGCAGCCGTACGTTGCGCAGGCCGCGCGTGGTAATCTAATTGTGCAAACCTGTAATTAGATCTCCTCTGGGAACGGACGGGGGGGTGGATGTGGGGAGACCACGCCGGCGCACGTGACGAGTCAGCCATGGATCCAGATGGCTCCTGTGCAATTCTGAGCATTTTTTAAACATTTTTTTATTTGTGTTTAAAAAAAAAGGGAGTGTGATCGCCCCCGGGGGGGGGGGGGGGGCTGGTTATGGCGTACTCACGCCGAATCGGCCTGGACCGGAAGGAAATGTCGCCTGTACGGTTTTATAAAATTGGCAGATATTTTAGAGAAGAAGAATAGAGAGATGAGTCAGACTTCAGACGTGGCACTTCTGTGTGTATTTCACATCCCAGCCCTTCCTGGCTGGAGCTGCGATATCCCAGCGTGTGCCAGCGCCAGCACTCCGCCCCGAATCGCCGTACGTACAATTATTCCCTGGCGGGGTATTCATGCTGTAACTGCAGGCAAAGATTTCTGGATACAATTATTTTTTTTTTTTAAATCTTACACTAAGAATGGCCTTGGCTACGTGCGAGCGCTGCGGCTGTGCCATCCTGTAGGAGGCGCTCAAAACGGGCTTTTTACCATCTGTCATACAGTATCTATATGGCAAAAAAGTTGGTGGACACCTGACCATCACACCTATATGAGCTTCTTGGACACCCCATTCCAGGAGCATGACCATTATTATGGAGTTGCGCCCCCCCCCCCCCCCATATACATTATTTTGATGTTGGCCCCCTCACCATGGCCATTTTATTTGGAGTAGCCCCTTTTTGTGGCTAGAGCATCCTCCACATTCTTTACTACTTTCCATAAGATTTTGGAGCATGTCTGTCGGAATTTGTGCCCATCTTTGAGGTCAAGTGCTGACGTTGGCTGAGAAGACCTGGATCCCATATCAGGCCCTCACGTTTGGCACCAAAAAATAAAGCGGGGTCAGGTGCTGATGTTGGCTGAGAAGACTTGGCTCCCATATCAGGCCCTCACGTTTGGCACCAAAAAATAAGGCGGGGGTCAGGTGCTGATGTTGGCTGAGAAGACTTGGCTCCCATATCAGGCCCTCACGTTTGGCACCAGAAAATAAGGTGAGGTCAGGTGCTGATGTTGGCTGAGAAGACTTGGCTCACATATCAGGCCCTCATGTTTGGCACCAAAAAATAAGGCGAGGTCAGGTGCTGATGTTGGAGGAGAAGACCTGGCTCCCATATCAGGCCCTCACGTTTGGCACCAAAAAATAAGGCGAGGTCAGGTGCTGATGTTGGAGGAGAAGACTTGGCTCCCATATCAGGCCCTCACGTTTGGCACCAAAAAATAAGGTGAGGTCAGGTGCTGATGTTGGCTGAGAAGACTTGTCTCACATATGAGGCCCTCACGTTGGGTACCAGAAAATAAGGCGAGGTCAGGTGCTGATGTTGGAGGAGAAGACCTGGCTCCCATATCAGGCCCTCACGTTGGGCACAAAAAAAAAAGACCTGGCTTAACCGATTGGCATTCCAATTCATCTCCAAGGTGTTCAGTAGAGTTGAGGTCTGTGCAGGACACTCGAGTTCCTTCTCACCAAACTGGTCTTTATGGAGCTGGCTTTGTACACAGGGCACAGTCATGGTGGAACAGAAAAGGGTCTTCACCAAACTGCTACCTCAAGGTTGGAAGAGCACAACTGTCTACAATGTCTTTGCATGATGGAGTATCACCTGGACCCTTCACTGGAGACCAGTGTCGGGACAAGGCCATCCAGTGTCCAGGGCAAAGATGCCAAACTGCGCACCCCCCCCCCCTTGCGACCGGGCAGCCGCTCCTCCTGCCCACCCCTTGTCCCGGCCCTGCTGGAGACACTGGAACCCCATCATTTGGGGAGTTCTCACATTATTTTGGTCATATATCTTCTATCTGTCCATCCTTTCATCCATTCATTTGTATGTCTATCTGTTCTTCATCCATCTATATCACTGTCCGTTCTTCTATCCATCTATATTTAGGTCTGTCCATCTATCCATATGTCTGTCATTCAGATTGTGCATCCATCCACTCAGTCCCAGGACAGGTTCTTCTATCGCCCAGGGCAAGGATGCAGAACTGCGCCCCCTCCCCCACTGTTAATGCATGTCTTTGAATGGGTTTACTGCCCTGTGTCCGTTCTCTGTCCCATTGCACCACTGTGCCCAGGGCAGCTGCCCCTCTTGCCCATCCCTTATCCTGGCCCTGCATCCACTCATATGTCTTTGTTTGTCCTTTTTCATTCATCCATCTTTACCTGTCTCTATCTGTCCTTCATCGTTCCATCCATATATCCGTCCGTCCTTCCTTCCTTCTGTCCTTCCATCCATCTTTACCTGTCTATCAAACTGCATGTCTATGTCCTGATACGCTTCTCAAAAGCCTTGAATGGGGTCAACCTCATGGAAGATCGGTTGCTAATCGCCAGCAGCGGCTCGTCCTATGCCCCACAGACTGCACTCTGAAGAAAATTCAAACACTGGTAACTTTATTCATCTGGACAACATGAACAGCGAGTCCCCACCTCCTTGATTAGGCTTAGCCATGTGGGTGAAATGTGTTAAGCCCCATACACACGGTCGGATTTTTTCATGGATTCTGTCCGATCGGACAATGTTGTTGAAAAATCAGACCGTGTGTATGCACCATCGGACAGTGTACGTCGGATTGTCCGACGGACAAAGTCTTATCTCCTGCTGGATAGATTTGCCGACAACACGGTCCGATCACACCAAATCCGATCGTGTGTACGGTTGTCCGACCGGACAAAGTGCTACGCATGCTCAGATCACATTACAAGACCAAAGCTATTGGCTACTAGCCTCTACGTAGTCCCGTCGTAGGCAACAAACGTCACCACGTTCAGAATGATCGGATTTTCCGACAACTTTGTCCGACCGTGTGTACGCAAAACCAACATCAGACAAAGTATGACGGACATGGTCCGACGGACCTGGTCCTCGGATAATCCGCGCGTGTGTATGGGGCTTTAGAGGGTTGTGGTTGTCCTATGTAAGGATTTTATGTTCATATTGTCTAGAATCCTATTTGAATAAAGTTACCAGCTTTTGATTTTTTTTCTGAGAGTTGGTCTTTTCCTTTTGGAGCAGTACCTTGGTTGCCATCTGGCCATTGCCCTCCACCCACGCAAAAAAAAATTCCTTTGCAAGTAGTGATTTGCACATGGTGTAATGGAAGGCGGAGAGACTCCTGTCTGTCACCTGTACCTGAGGGGAATCTCCATTTCCTTTCTGGAGTATTTGCAGACGTGATTCATTGTCCCCCTTCCAGCCTTTTCCTGTTGTTGAACAAGTTGCAGCCTGGTGCCGAGACCTGGACAGGCCCTTCGCCCTCAGGCGACATGTCTAGGTTGGCTCACTTTCACCTAAGAATTGGGCGTTCACCTTCTCCTCTTCTCATAAAACAATAAGAGATGGGTGGGGGCTTCGCCTGGGCTGGTTGGGTTACAATCCTTTGAATCATCGTTGTTTAGACAATCTACAGTGGTATGGGCCTATATTTTGGTATATTGTGCAGTCAATGATAAACTCCACCTCTGACCGTATTTCCCATAATCCCCCCTCCAGTTCAGGTTATTGTCAGATTCTGACAGATGGGGTGTCACTGAATCATCACCACCTTTTATTAGATGCAGGCCAGGAGGGCAACTACATGACCCCTTGGTGGTTGTATTACAGAAACAGATGTGCACACGCTTGGTTAAAGTTAGAAGCCAACTTTGTAAAGCCAAGCACTGTATAGTGCCAGTCAACAGCCATTTTTCTTTTTTCAAGCTCTATGGTGCGCTCAAAACCAAACACCATGTCCAAAAAAGTGCACAGGGTGTACACATGGTCCCTCTCCAAAGAGAGAGGACCCTGGCCCTAATCCCACAGGCCGCAAGACTCCTGATGGGAACTGGGGTACTCATGGTCCACCCAGCCGAAACCAGGCCCACCCCCCCATACAAAATATTTCACAGGGTGTACACATGGTCCTCCTCCAAAGAGAAAGGACCCTTGTCCTGGTCCCCCAGGCCGCAAGATTCCTGACAAGGACAGGGGTACTTGTGGTTCACTCATCTGAAACTGGGCAGACCCGACACACAAAAAAGTGCACAGGGTGTACACATTGTGGCCCTCTAAAGAGAAAGGACCTTTGCCCCTATTCCCCCAGACCCCAATCTCCTGATGGGGATTGAGGTGGTCTTGGTCCAACCAGAAAAAAATCGGACAGACCCCGCACACGAAAAAGTTCACATAGTGGGACACCTGGTCCTCCTCCAAGGAGAAAGGACCTTGGACCTGATCCACTGGGCTGCAAGACTATTGATGGGGACTGGGGTATTCGTGGTCCACCCAGTCGAAACCGGGCATACCCTGCACACAGAAAAGTACATATGGTCCCCCTCGAAGAGAAAGGACCTTGACCCTGATCTCCCAGGCCCTAAGACTCCTGACGGGGACTAAGGCTTGATTCACATCTATGCATGCGTTTTTGCAGTGCTTTTTGCGGTGCTTGCCGCGTTTTTGGACACAAGTTTTTACCGCGATTTGCGTTTTTATATATCTTTTTTTTTTTTTTTTAACACTGTGGTTGCTTAGCAACCATCTATATACGCGAAAACGCGAAACATGTAGAGCTTCCGCCAATCTCATCGATATCGCACTGCATCCTCGCCTTCATATTGGATACCTCATCAATTTTGGACAAAATCTATATCCATTGCTGATCTTTGTTCCTTGGTATCCCTTAGGCTAGCTATTATAGGCTGCATATGCGTTTCTGTACTGTACTAATCTCTTCTGATTTAAGATGTATATGCTTTTAGATGTATACGTTTTTTTATGTATGTTGTTTTCCTTTAATAAATTTTGATATTATAATACAGTGTACAGTGCCTAAAAAGTCCATAAGTCCCTCCCTTCCCTTTTTCTATATACTATATTAAGGACGTGGCACATAATTACCCTATCAGTATCTGCAGTACCACACTGCACTGATACTTGTTTTCTTTCCAACCATCTATATACAGTGTAAAAAAAAAAAAAAAAAAACGCAAATCGCGGTAAAAAACGCGGTACTTGCGTTTTGGATGCGGGTCCATTGACTTCTATTACATGCAAAACGCTGCATTTTGCATGAAAAAAAGTCCCCGACCCTTTCCAAAAAATGCAGAGGCACAAAAATGCATTGATGTAAACAGGTTCCATAGGAACCCATGTTAAAAAGTTTCCCTGCATTTCTGCAAAATGCATCAAAAAACGTGCTAGTGTGAATGGAGCCTAAAGGGGTACTCTTGTTTCACCCAGGTAAACCAGGTTGACCCCTTTTCTTTAGGAGGCCTGCCAAAGCAAGGCCTCCCTATGTACTAGGTGGGGCTCGCCTGAAAGGAAGACCCTGTGAGGAGGGGAGAACCTGACCAAAAGGCCATGTGCCCTTCCCCACAAGACTTACAAGGCTAGACCAAAGACCAACACCCTACTAATCAGGAGTAAGTGCCAATGCAGTGTACCTGCAAAAAAAAAAAAAAACAACATAGAAAAAAGGGAAAGGGGGAAAATGCTTCAATGCCAAAGTGCAATACAACGGCAGGTGCTTTGGCTGGTATAAAAATTCCTCTGGTCCCAGCCAAAAGGCCCAGCCCAGGAGGCAGGTGTGAAAAAAAGCAAACAGTGATGTGACCAGTTTGCCAGAATAAACTCAAAAGAGCTAATTTCAGCAAATTTCTGGCACCACCTGGACGTCCACTCCAGGGGCACAATCGTTGAGGGCTTCTCTCAGCCCGGGCCCCTGGCAGGACCAGTGCAGCACCATCCCTACTCTAAAGGCATTTAAAACTTGGGGAGAGCCTTGCCTTCAACCAGGGACAAGCCTGGTGCACCACGCCAGAATCAGCCCTGGAAGCAAAACGACCTCCCACAGTTCCCACCTTTATTACATTGGGCGAATACTAGTCTGCGCCCCCTCCTGGCCACAAGAGAGTCCCAAACAAGTAGTGCAAGATTCTGTAAGCGTCAAGTGCAACAGTTTCAAAAATAGGCAATGAGGAAAAATTGGTTCTAAGGTAAGGGTTACCAAAATGAGCAGATGGGCACCAAAGAGGATAAAAAACAAAGTCCCGCCTCCAACCACAGGGTTAAATCAGCATCTCTGTGACCCAGTGGTGGAACTAACAGGGTCTCAAAGGTCGCACTTGCGACTGGGCCCTGGCGTTCTGCCACTTTGGGGGGGGGGGCCCTAGAAAGCAGGAAGGGTGCCCGCTTTCTAGGCCCCTGCTGTTAGAGTCCCTCTGTGGGACCGTAAACAAGTGCCCCCTGACAAAGGCGGCTCTAGGCTTTGTGAGGCCTTAGGCAAATCTTAGACATGGGGCCCCACTCATGCCCAAAATGGGAAAAATAATTAAAGCAATAGAAATTAACTGTATAAATTGCATGATATTCCCTTCAACTGTAACACACACATAAGGCGAATTAGGCGGCCGTGAGGCCCCTAGGAGTGCGAGGCCTTAGGCGACCGCCTAATTAGAGAGCCGCCTCTGCCCCCTGACTAGAATATAGAATCAGTGGGAAAGACCCTGGGCCCGGAGGGAAGGGCCCCTCAACCAGAAGAAAGGAGGAGCCTCTGGATCAGAGGGAACGGGGTCAGGGGGGGCCCTTCATGGTTTTTTGCACCAGGGCCCTAAAGGTTCTAAGTTACACCTCTGCTGTGACCCCACCTTGAAAGGTCTGCTCCTTACTCCATATTTGGTCTCCCTAAAATACGATTTCATTATTTTGTCCGCCCTCTGCAGGGCAATAGACCAATGATATTTAGAACTGATCACCTTGTTGCACATAGCTGACTGATATTTGTGACAAAAAAAAAAAAACTGTTCTAAGCCGGTGCAGCTAAGGACACAGGAGCTAGCAATCACTTTGGTGAGTTTACATACAGCTGGCAGGCCCGGGCCGCAGGATGACGTCCGTGTGCTCGGCGACTTTGGCTGGGACATCTCTCTGTATAAACACGCCGCTGCGCTCACACCGAGCAGCTGGAAACTTGGAGAGCGGCGAAGCAGATCCGCCTTGCTTTTCTGGCGCTGCGCCACAGAGCGCATTACTGGAAATTTGTACTTTTTGTTTTTTCAATATTTGTGCTAAAAATATCAGGAATGCGTTTTTAGATCTCCTGTGCTGGGATTTCTACATAAACACCCGCTTCTGTTGTGTGTGTGTGTGCGTGCAGCTCAGCCGCATTGTGTCTAATCCAGGCAGCCCATGGGAAAGAATTTGGGATGAGATTCAAACTCAGCTGCCCGGCGTCTTGTATCTAAAGCTACGACTTTTTACTTCGTTTTGGACAGAGCTTGGAAGGGTTAGAACCCCCATCATGTTTTTATTGCTGTTGGTGCCCCCGCTGGAGAGACTTACCCTCTCTGTCCCACAGACGGATAATGATGGGCGATCCAGTGGGGACACCTCTTCTAGGGAGTACCTCATAAGGGGAGATTTTCCCTCACTTTGGAAAGATTATCTTTGATTTCCTGTTGTCTCTGAGACAGGAAGTGGGGGGGGGGGGCATACTCCCTCTGGAAGACAGAGGGGGTGTTGTAACCTTTTCCTTCTGCCAATGTTGTAAATACTTCATTCCTTTTAGATCAATTTCACAAACTTTTTGCGTGCTGCATTGTGTACTTTACCAATATTTGTGGGCTGATAAAATCTCCATCAGGGTCCCCCCCATACATCTGGGCCCTCATCAGTTCTCCCCTATGTTAGAGGTCCCATTAGAGTTTTCTCTCCCATTAGGGCCCCCATCAGAGTCCCTCCCTTACATCAGGGCCCCCCATCAAAGGCCCCCCTTACATCAGGGCCCCCATTTAAGGCCCCCTTACATCACTGCCCTCATCCAAGACCCCCCCGTATGTCAGGGCCCTCATCAGCATACATCAGAGCCCTTTAATGGGGGGCCCCCCATACGTCGGGGCCCTCCTCAGAGGACCTCCTTACATCAGGGCCCTCCTCAGAGGCCCCCTCTACATCAGGGCCCTCCTCAGAGGACCCCCTTGCATCAGGGCCCTCCTTAGTCTCCCCTTTACATTAGGGCTCCCATCAGTGGGGCCCCCTTACATCAGGGCCCCCATCAGAGTCAGGAGTGGTAACCTTAATCCTCAATAGGTGGACATTGAGAATACTCCACTGACCCTGGACAAAATCTTGTAGTGGGCTGGTTGTGGCTGTGGGCCATGGTTTGGAGACCCTTGTTCTAGATAGACATTTGATAAACAGGTAAAACTCTTTCAAGGACTATTATGCACATGGGGCCATTCAGTAAACACTAGCATCCACCTGGCCCACGTGTTTTATAAATGGGGCCCCAACACTCATAGGACCCTTGTGCACATTCTGCAGGTATGGTATGAACTCCCCTGATTCCAAGAGTTCATCAGTGGCAGGCTGAGAGCCTCAGCTGTGCCACATACCAGGCTTCCTGACAGTGCCCTTTAAGTTGGATCTTGTCAGACCTCGTATTGATCCTTCTGCGGGTCCTGGTCATCTATCGCCTCGCTTCCTGCTCCTTCCTCTACGTCTTCCCATAATTGCATCTACCAGAGGCAAAAAAAAAATCAATAGAAGATTATCACACAGGAATGCAGGGGTGCGCCAAATGTTTAGTCAGTCCAGATAGGGTGAACATGGCGCTTCTCTTGTAATGTTTTAAAAAATGTGGCATAGGGATCAAAACCACAAAGAATTATTGGAGGCTATTGCTTTTTATTTGTGTACTTGTAAATGAGATAAGCTTAATGGGTTGGAGTTTCCTGCTTACTGAGGTTGCACTTCACTGTTCCCCCCTCCAGTGCAGGCCTGTCTGCCAGGTCTAAATGATTAAAAACAATAGACTCTTTGTAATTGATCTTATCCTATCTTATCCTATCTTATCCTATCACAAAAAAGTTGCTCTCATTTAAAAAAAAGATGCCCTGTCCCATCAGAAAAAAATGTCTGTCTGTAAAAGTAGAACAAAGTCCTGTGCTTACCCAGAATCTTTTCTGTTTTCTAGAAACAAGAAGAAGGAAGCAGACCTGCTGACAGCTCAGGCTCGCCTGAAGGATTTGGAGGCACTTCTGAACTCGAAGGATGCCGGACTTTCCACTGCGCTGGCCGAGAAACGCAACCTGGAAACTGAGCTGCGGGAACTGAAAGCCCAGTTTGCCAAGGTTAGGAAACTGTTAATGACCTGTTTGTGTAAGGGGGTGCTCTGCCCTGAGCAAATGTTTAGCTGCAGCTTCTGAACTTATTTCAGGGGTAGATGTGGCACCCATTACGGTCCCCTCAGAATGGGACCATTATTTGAAGGGACTTTGCAAGATGCACCATTAACTAGTTTGAAGTAAAGCTGAACATATGGGGCAGCCTTTCTGCACTTTTTATCCCAGAACCCTTGAAATAATTTTCAGGTTTTGGGGAATCCCTGCTGAAACCAATTTATTGGTTGTCAGTGGGAAAGATACCCCTTACATTGGTGGTTAATGGGGGAAAAAAAAGCCTTTCTTAAAGTGGGTGGCAGAATGCCACCCTACAGACAGATAAAACAACAATGATGTTAATAGGCATACCTCAACACAGTGCACCCATACTGATTGTACAGGTTCATGATATAGGACACAGAGGGCAGCAGTTGACCTTGCAGGAACTCCAGAAGACACAAAATCTGTTATGGAGTTCTTTCAAGGTCAACTGCTCCCCTCTGTGTCCTATACCATTAAACTGTGCAATCAGTATGGGTGCACTGTGTTGAGGTATGCCTATTAGATGTCATACAACTGGCTCTGCCAAATGAATTGAGCCTGGAATTATACAAGCATCATCAGACGGGAGTTCAATTGGCCACAGCTCAAGGAACCCTGAGCAACCTCTTGAGGCATTCTAGGGTTCCACAGAACCCTGCTTGAGAATGGCTGATCCAAAGCTAGCCACAAATGTTACCATATCACCATGGGCAAAAGTTTTGCGGCATCTTCTGACCACCTTACAGGAAGAGGGAATGTGCTGTACCCCTTGCATCCCCTTAGAAGTGGAGCTTCACTTCACTTTGCAGGATTGCCTTATTAACTACAGACTACAAGTTCTGCTTATCCAACTCCAGCCTCGGAAATATAAACACATCTAAAGGTGGCCCGTATGTTACAAACTCCTTCATAGGCTCTGCAATAAGCAAAAGCTTTAGAGCATCTTTAGCCTTTTTTAAAGGGACTGGGAAAGTGCAACACCCCCTTACGGCCCCTTAGAAGTTGAGCATTACTGGAAGGGAACCCTTCAGTAATAGGTCAACTTTGAGTTCTGCTTGTTGCAACTTCATCAGTTTTGGCCCTGAGAAAGATACCACAATCCTGTTTCCTGTTGTAACCTTCCCAAACCAATGCTGTAGGGTACATGGCCAGCTTTGGGCTGCTTTGGGCTTAGACACTTTCATGACTGTTGTAGGTGGCTAGGTGGTTTAATGATGATTTTTTTTAATTTTCTGTAGCTGGAAGCAAGCCTTGCAGATGCAAAGAAACAGCTTCAGGATGAGATGCTTCGCCGTGTCGACGCAGAGAATCGCAACCAGACCCTGAGGGAGGAGCTGGAGTTCCAGAAGAGCATCTACAGCGAGGTTGGTGTAGCGTACATGGAGGCACCACTTTACATAAAATAGCAACTGTGCTCTGATGGGGGTCAATATATCATTTTTCAGGAGCTGCGTGAGACCAAACGGCGGCAAGAAACACGCCTGGTCGAAATCGACAACGGGCGCCAGCGGGATTTCGAGAGCAAGCTCTCCGAAGCCCTCCTGGATCTACGTTCCCAGCATGAAGGTCAGATCGGTTTGTATAAGGAGGAGTTGGAGAAGACTTACAACGCAAAGGTAAAGCGGGATTCCAGTAAGGCTGTATTGGTTCCAGACTTCGGTTTTGTAACGTATATATCACCATGCATAACTTTTTTCTTGTAGCTTGAGAATGCCAAGCAGTCTGCAGAAAGGAACAGCAGCATGGTAGGAGAGGCCCACGAGGAGATCCAGCAGAGCCGCATTCGTATAGACAGCCTGAGCAGCCAGTTGAGCCAGCTCCAGAAGCAGGTGAGACTAGAACGGATCTGGAGGGCGAACGCCCACACACACAGGCATTGCCATTTAAATCTTTGTTACAAAATAAGCAGACAGGAAGTCCAGTGTGCATAGGAAGATATCTCCCCCCACCTTGCCACCTTCATGTTGCATACATTCAGTCCTGATCATTTCCTAAAACGTTTATCAATATTTTTCCATAAATGTTACTGAAAACTCCTTTTATGTAACCGATTACAATGTTTGATGGTCTTTTCTATTTATGTAGTTGTGCACTATCCACAATGTGACTTTTTATCTTCTTTATATGCAGCTGGCAGCTAAGGAGGCCAAGCTGCGCGACCTGGAGGACGCGCTGAGCCGCGAGAGAGACACCAACCGCCGGATGCTGGCGGACAAGGACCGCGAGATGGCAGAGATAAGGGCCCGCATGCAGCAGCAGCTTGATGAGTACCAAGAGCTGCTGGACGTCAAGTTGGCCTTGGACATGGAGATCCGTGCTTACCGCACCCTGCTGGAGGGAGAGGAGGAGAGGTGAGTGAACGTGGCCCCCCCTGGTGGGCAGAAGTTGAGCAGAACCTATCTGACGTCATAGGACAGGGAAACAACTTTTTTAATAGTATTTGCTACAGATCTTATGTCTCTATGGGCTCTTGACATGTCGGCTTCAGCGAGTAAAATTTTACAATGGGCATGGACACTATCAAATGGGGCACACCTTGACTCCCCATGGGGCAGGGCCAGATCTAGCCTGTCTGATTGTGCAATCAAAAATGTCAGGGAGGCAAAGGATGGGAGGTCTGCAGGGCAGTGTACGGGGGGGGTCAGCAGTGGCGTTGTTAGCCAGGTGCGGGGGGTGCGCGCCGCACCCGGGTGACACCCGCCAAAGGGGTGACACCCGTGGGTAGCGGCACCGCTAACACCGCCAGCCGCCGTGTCTCACCGTCGCCGCGGCTGTGTCCCTCAGCGTAGCAGAGCGGAACGAAGCCGCCTCCCCCTCCTTTGTTTACATCCACAAAGGAGGAGGAGCTCGAGGGACACACACCGCTGTCTGTATCTGAGGTCTGTGATGGGGGTGTCTGTATTGAGGGATGGGTCTGCACTGGGGGGGTGTCTGTACTTTGGGGGGTCTGTACTGGGGGTCTGCACTGAGGGGGGATATCTGCACTGGGGGGGTCTGTACTGTCTGTCTTTTGGGGTGTCTGCACTGGGGGGTGTCTGCACTGGGGGTCTGCACTGAGGGGGGATATCTGCACTGTCTGTCTTTTGGGGGGTCTGTACTGGGGGGGGATATCTGCACTGGGGGGTCTGTACTGTCTGTCTTTTGGGGTGTCTGCACTGAGGGGGGATATCTGCACTGGGGGGGGTCTGCACTGGGGGGGGGTCTGCACTGAGGGGGGATATCTGTACTGCTGGGGGGGCCTGCCCTGGGGGGGTCTGCACTGAGGGGGGATATCTGTACTGCTGGGGGGGCCTGCCCTGGGGGATCTGCACTGGGGGGGGGTCTGCACTGAGGGGGAAATCTGTACTGAGGGGGGTCTACACTAAGGGAGGGGTGTCTGTACTGCTGGGGGGGGGGTCTGCACTGAGGGGAATGTCTGTACTGCTGGGGGGTCTGCACTGAGGGGGGTTTCTGTAATGCTGGGGGGGGGTCTGCACTGGGAGGGGTATCTGTACTGCTGGGGGGTGACTGCACTAAGGGGGGGTGTCTGTACTGATGGAGGGGTCTGCACTGAAGGGGTGTCTGTACTGAGGGAGGAGGTTTATATTGATGGAGGGTGGTCTGTACTTAGTGTGGGGGTCTGTACTGAGGGAGGGGGATCTATACTGCGGGAGGGGGTCTGTACTGAGGGGGGACTATAGTTGGTGGGGGGGGGGTGACACCATTTTTTTTTCGCACCGGGTGACACCAACCCTAGTGACGCCACTGGGGGTCAGCAAGGCAGAGGATAGGGTCAACAGTTTGTAGGGCAGTGTACAGGGTGTCAGCAGGGCGGAGGACATGGGTCAGTAGGGCAGAAGGTGGGAGGTCATCAGGGGAGTGTACTGGAATTGGTAAGGGCAGAGGCGGCTCTAGGCTTTGTGAGGCCTTAGGCGAAAATTACACATGAGGCCCCTCTCACGCCCGTAATAGGAAAAAAAATACAAGCACACAGAAAAGAGGGTGAGATAAAGAGGGGGGGGGAGAGAGAGAATCAGTGATTGAGCACAGGCAAATTAGGAGGCCGCGAGGCCCCTGTGAGTGCGAGGCCTTAGGCGACCGCCTAATTTGCCTAATTAGAGAGCCGCCTCTGGGTAAGGGGTATGCTGGCGGTCAGCAGGGTAGTGTACAGGGGTCAGCAGGGCAGTGTGCATGGATGGAAGACGGCCAGCACAGAGTCAGGGCTGGTGTGGATCTTTGGGGGGGGGGGGGGTGCAGCTAAAATCTGGGGGAGGGAGGGTGGGTGGAGACCTTCCCTGCTGCCGCCTAAATCTGGCCATGCCTTTTTGGGTATGTATTAACTTATCCCCGGAATCCTGTCTATTTCTTCTGCCTTGCTTGTTCTGCCCCCTCCCCTGTCCTCCTCATTTGCTCTTTCCTCCTTTCTTTGCACCTCATCCAGTGCTTGTGTCTAGGGTAATAGTGGAGGCCATGACTTCAGTAGCCAGTATGGCCTCTAGTTCAAAAAGCCTATTGAGAGCGCCATACCAAAGAAGTCCAAGTCCAAGACCTTTTACTCTTGGTGTTCATTCACAACAAGAAAAACAGCCTACGCGTTTCGGGGGTTCAAAGACGTCCCTCTTCTCAGGGTAGCTGATGTTTCTCTGCTGCTGGGCATTCCTTACTGTTTACCTTTCAAAATTGTGGTGACTGTGCCCTTTCTGAGTCCTCCCGATCTACGTACAACATCTGAGCCCTGAAGAAGGGGAGAGATTTTTGAACCTCCCCCCCAAAATCCGTTTTTTTTTATGTCGTGAGGGAACATCCGTAACAAAAGACTTTGGACTCTTTTGGTTCTTTCGTTTGACACTCTTAATAGACTTCTATGTGGATTCTAAAATTTTAGGTCCCGCTTGTGCCGAGAGCAGCCCCACCAGAGCCATTCATATATGAATTCTGTTGAACTTCTTCAACCATAAGTCGAACCCGGCACCTCGGTTATACTGGTTCTGGTATGACCTCTAGTGGCTGACAGGAAGCTTTTCATGTCAGTACTAGAGGCACGCCCAAAAACAGGACTATCCTACAGGCAAGCAGATCTGTTTTTTGTCAATTGCTGGTTCCTTGAGAAACTGGGACAGGCTATGCCGCAGGTGCCGGCACACTTGTGCCGCCACTGGATAGGCCTAAATTCTCTTGATCGATAATTTTATACTCAAGGCCAACCGTTTTTTTTTTGATTTTTCTCTTATACAGACTCCGACTCTCGCCCAGCCCCAGTGGGCAGAAGAGGACGGCCAGGACAGGGCAATCCTCGGGACAGGTCTCCTCTTCCTCCAAGAAGCGTAAACTGGGGGGATCCGAGTCACAGACCACCAGTTACAGCCAGCACGCCAGGACCAGCGGGAAGGTGGCCGTAGAAGAGGTGGACCTGGAAGGCAAGTTTATCCGACTGAAGAACAAGTCCAATGAGGTGAGACTGGAGAACTGACATGAAAGATATTGTACCTGTCTATGAGGAGCAATATTTAGCATAAGGAATATATATTTCTCGTGAAAGCGATTTGAGCGGCTAATTAGTCGCTGGTTTGCTTTCCGAAGAACTAGGAGGGGCCATCCCCTGCCACACAACCCCCTCCTGAAGCTCACCGGCGTTTCTTGGGCTTACGATTCTTCCTGGCGAGCCTGGGAAGCAATCCGATGGTTCGTGCAGCTGGCCATAGAGGGGAACAGAGGCCAGATTGTCTCTGATCACCTCTATGATCTAGGAGGACTGGAACAACGTCATGACATCACTTCCAGTCTAGGGTGGAAGTAAACAACATTTATTTTTTTTAAAGCAAAAGATTACTTTTTTTTTTTTATCTTTTGCTTTCAAAGGTAGAATAGAGATTTGGGTGTCTTTTATAGACCCCAGATCTCTCCATAAAGAGGACCTGTCATCCCTTATTTCTATTACAAGGCATGTTTACATTTCTTGTTATACGAATAAAAGTGATAAAAAAAAATGGACAGCCTAAAAATAAAATAAATAAGGTAAAAAAAAAAAATGTAAAGCGCCCCCACCCCTCCGTGGTCGCTCGCAGAAGCGAACTCGTACGTAAACGGTATTCGCACCACACATGTGAGGTATCGCCACCAACGCTATAGCGAGAGCAATAATTCTAGCACTAGACCCCCTCTGCAACTCCAAACTGGTAACCTGTTAAAAATGTTGAAATCGTCACCTATGGAGATTATTAAGTATCGTATTTTGTTGCCATTCCACGAGTGTGTGCAATTTTAGAGCATAGATAGATAGATATACTTTATTGTCATTGTATAAATACAACAACATTTTTCCAAGTACTCGTTACAGCAGCAATAAAAACACTTCTCAACAAAACCACATACATACTCCTAGCACATGCCCACATATCTATTTAAATATATCAAAATATAAAATTTTATTTAAAAAAAAAAAAAAAAAAAAATTAAAATGTTCCCTTTTTTCTTTCTTTCTTTTTCTCTCTCTCTAAAATTCCACATAAAATTCCTAAAACACTGTACCTGATGGGATTATGGACAATACAGCCCTAGGGAAAAAACTATGCTTTAAACGATTAGTGTGCGTTTTGGGTATCTATTTTCTCGGCGTAACATCATCTTTAATATAAAAGATGATGTTACGCCGAGTAAATGGATACCCAACATGTCATGCTCTAAAATTGCACACAAAAAATTGGGTTATTTATTGTTTTTTTTTTTGTTTGTTTTGTTTTTCGGCATTCAAATGGAAAAAAAGTGTATTTTTTTTACCAAAAAATTACGCTTGTAAAAATGCTGCACAAATACTGTATGACATAACAAATGTAAAAACCCACAAATTTTATTCTCTAGGGTCAATGGTTTAAAAATAATATATAATGTTTGGGGGGTCCTAAGTAAATATCTAGCCAAAAAAATCCCCAAAACTGATTGTTACATGTAAATTAAAAGTGCCAGAAAAAGCAGAGTGGTTAAGGCAGGTAAAGTGGCAGAAAATAATTATTTGATCCCCTGCAGATTGTGTCGGTTTTGCCCACTTACATAGAAATGAAGGGTCTATAATTTTTTATCATAGGTGTATTTCATATGATAGAGGCAGAATATCAACCAAAAATCCAGAAAAAACACACAATACAAAATGGTATCAATGGAGTAAAATAAGTATTTGATCCCCTACCAATCAACAATAATTCTGCCCCCCACAGACTGGATCCAGTAGGGGCTCATGTGGTATATATATGGAGTATATAGTATATATGGGGTGTATACAGACTGGCTCCAGGAGGGGCTCATGTGGTACACAGATCAGTCCTGTCAATGTAAGAAGGTTCTCCTAACGACAACTCGTTATGTGTATAGAAGACACCTGTCCACAGAATCTCTTCCCTCCAATCCTCACCATCATGGGGAGGACCAAAGATCTGTCAGAGGACGTCGGGGAGAAGATTGTGGACCTGCACAAGGCTGGAATGGGCTACAAGACCATCAGCAAGAAGATCGGTGAGGAGGAGACAACTGTTGGAGCGATTATTCACAAATGGAAGAAATACTAAATAACCATCAATAGTCGTCAGTCTGGAGCTCCATGGAAGATTTCTCCTCATGGGGTGAAGATGGTCATGAGAAAAGTGAGGGATCCGCCCAGAACTACACGGGAGGAGCTTGTGAAGGATCTCAAGGCAGTTGGGACCACAGTCACCAAGCAAACCATTGGTGACACAATACACCACCATGGATTGAAATCCTGCAGCTCCCGCAAGGTCCTCCTCCTCAGGAAGACACATGTACAGGTCCTCCTCCTCAGGAAGACACATGTACAGGTCCCCCTCCTCAGGAAGACACATGTACAGGTCCTCCTCCTCAGGAAGACACATATACAGGTCCCCCCTCCTCAGGAAGACACATGTACAGGTCCTCCTCCCCAGAAAGACACATGTACAGGTCCTCCTCCTCAGGAAGACACACGTACAGGTCCCCCTCCTCAGGAAGACACGTGTACAGGTCCCCCTCCTCAGGAAGACACATGTACAGGTCCCCCTCCTCAGGAAGACACACATGTACAGGTCCCCCTCCTCAGGAAGACACGTGTACAGGTCCTCCTCCTCAGGAAGACACACGTACAGGTCCTCCTCCTCAGGAAGTCACGTGTACAGGTCCTCCTCCTCAGGAAGACACACGTACAGGTCCTCCTCCTCAGGAAGACACATGTACAGGTCCTCAGGAAGACACGTGTACAGGTCCCCCTCCTCAGGAAGACACACGTACAGGTCCCCCTCCTCAGGAAGACACGTGTACAGGTCCCCCTCCTCAGGAAGACACATGTACAGGTCCCCCTCCTCAGGAAGACACACATGTACAGGTCCCCCTCCTCAGGAAGACACGTGTACAGGTCCTCCTCCTCAGGAAGACACACGTACAGGTCCTCCTCCTCAGGAAGTCACGTGTACAGGTCCTCCTCCTCAGGAAGACACACGTACAGGTCCTCCTCCTCAGGAAGACACATGTACAGGTCCTCAGGAAGACACGTGTACAGGTCCCCCTCCTCAGGAAGACACGTGTACAGGTCCTCCTCCTCAGGAAGACACACGTACAGGTCCTCCTCCTCAGGAAGACACACGTACAGGTCCTCCTCCTCAGGAAGTCACGTGTACAGGTCCTCCTCCTCAGGAAGACGCATGTACAGGTCCCCTCCTCAGGAAGACACGTGTACAGGTCCTCCTCCTCAGGAAGACACACGTACAGGTCCTCCTCCTCAGGAAGACACACGTACAGGTCCTCCTCCTCAGGAAGTCACGTGTACAGGTCCTCCTCCTCAGGAAGACGCATGTACAGGTCCTCCTCCTCAGGAAGACACACGTACAGGTCCTCCTCCTCAGGAAGACACATGTACAGGTCCCCCTCCTCAGGAAGACACACGTACAGGTCCTCCTCTTCAGGAAGACACATGTACAGGTCCTCCTCCTCAGGAAGACACGTGTACAGGTCCCCCTCCACAGGAAGACAAGTGTACAGGTCCTCCTCCTCCTCAGGAAGACACATGTACAGGTCCCCCTCCTCAGGAAGACACATGTACAGGGGGCCAATGGACAGGGGTACAATCTTGGATGAGAACCTTCTTCCCTCAGCCAGAACACTGAAGATGGGTCATGGATGGGTCTTCCAGCATGACAATGACCCAAAACATACCGCCAAGGCAACAAACGAGTGGCTGAAGAAGAAGCCCTTTAAGGTCATAGAGTGGCCTAGCCAGTCTCCAGACCTTAATCCTATAGAAAATTTATGGAGGGAGGTGAAACTTTGAGTTGCCAAGAAATCTTCAGGATTTAGAGAAGATAAAAAAGAGAGGAGCAAAATCCCTCCTGAGATGTGGAAACCTGATCACCACCTACAAGAAACGTCTGACCTCTGTGATCACCAACAAGGGTTTCTCCACCAACTACTAAGTCATGGTTTACTTGGGGATCAAATACTTATTTTACTCACTGAACTGCAACTCCATTTATAACATTTGTATTGTGTGTTTTTCAGGATTTTTGGTTGATATTCTGTCTCTATCATATAAAATACACCTATGATAAGAATGTCCTGAATAAATAAGGTGATGGTGTCTTCCTAAGACCACACTATAACATTTTGGAGTTGTCTGCAGGATAACTGTTACTTTCCAACTGTCATTCCTGGCTGGCAAACTTCCAATTCACCGAAAAGAGCAGAAAAAACAATAAAATGAAAAATGTGAAACTTAATTTTTTTTAATTTTTTTTAATACATTTTGGAATTTGTTTGGAATTCTCTGTCTTATGTAATGAAATGTGAACTGTTGATAACCTGTCACTACGTCGTCCCCGCAGGATCAGGCCCTGGGGAACTGGACCATCAAGCGCCAGATTGGAGAGGATAAGCCGATTATTTACCGTTTCCCCCCCAGAGTCGTGCTGAAGGCCGGACAGACCCTGACGGTGAGTCCTAAACAGCGGCTGTTGATATTCCCGTATTTTTGGGCTTTGAGCGCCCCCTGGTGTTCAGTGGAAGGAACATGCCAAGTTACTTTTTTTTTTTATTCTTTTCTTTTTTTTGGGCTTGATGTAATGGCTTTTCATAAGTATACATTTTGTTTAGTGTTCTTTTAATGCTTGCTTTGTGTTTTTATTTATTTTTTTATTTTTTTGTTTTTTGTTATGTTCCATTTTATTTCCTTTGTTCATTGATGCTTATCTCACTCGCCCCCCCCCCATTCCTCCGCAGATCTGGGCAGCTGGGGCCGGAGTGGCGCACAACCCCCCCTCTGATTTTGTCAATAAGTCCGCTAACTCCTGGGGCACCGGGGACAGCATCCGCACTGCTCTGCTTACATCCAGCAACGAGGTGAGTGCAGGGGGTGCTTACGTGGAGGGGTGTTTAGAATGTGAAGTGATAACAATTGGCACCCCAAATTCTGAGCTGGAGGGGGGATAATGGCCAGGAGAAAGGGTATAATACCATAGAATGGTTTGAATGATGACAGTAGTAGTACTTGGGGGTAGTATCAGGTAGTGGTAATGGTAGCGGGCACAATGGGGGTAGTATCAGGTAGTGGTAATTGTAGGGGACACCACGGAGGTAGTATTAGTTGGTGGTACCTGTAGGGGGCACAATGTAGGTAGTATCAGGTAGTGGTACTTGTGGGGGGCACAATGGGGGAAGTATCGGGTAGTGGTACTTGTAGGAGGCACAGTGAGTGTAGTATCAGGTAGTGGTACTTGTAGGGGGCACAGTGAGGGTAGTATCAGGTAGAGGTACTTGTAGCGGGCACAATGGGGGTTGTAATAAGTAGTAGTAAACGTAAAGGACACAATGGGGGTAGTATCAGATAGTGGTACTCATAGGGGACACAATGGGGGTAAGTATCAGGTAGTGGTAATATTAGGGGGCACAATTGGGGTAGTATCATGTAGTGGTAATATTAGGGGGCACAGTGGGGGTAGTATCAGGTAGTGGTAATATTAGGGGACACAATTGGGGTAGTATCAGGTAGTGGTAATATTAGGGGGCTCAATTGGGGTAGTATTAGGTAGTGGTAATATTAGGGGGCACAGTGGGGGTAGTATTAGGTAGTGGTAATTGTAGGGGGAACAATTGGGGTCGTATCATGTAGTGGTAATCGTAGGGGGCACAGTGGGGAGTAGAATCAAGTAAAGGACGGGTTAGGGGTAGTATAGGGGGCAGGTTGGGGTGGAGTAAAGGACGGGTTAGGGGTAGTATAGGGGACAGAATGGGGGTGGAGTGTAGGGGGCAGGATAGGGGGTAGTATAGGGGACAGGTTGGGGTGGAGTAAAGGACGGGTTAGTGTTAAGGGCAAGGTTGGCTAGCAGTAGTGGTAGTGATCGGAGAGGAGGATGGGAGTAGTAGTAGATGAAAGTAGAGTAGCAGAAAAGCTAGAAATGGCGGTAAGCAATTGGGACATGATGGGGGTCGTAGTAGTCTGAGATAGGGTGGCAGTAAAAGTAGGAAAGGATATTGTCAGCAGTAGTCGCAGAATGGGGGTGTATTAATATTATACGAGGGGAGGGACATTGGGGTGATCTTTGGCTCCTCTGGGGACGTCTATTATTATTAGGGGGAGGGACATTGTGGGGATCTTTGGCTCCCCTCGGGGTGTCTATTATTATTAGGGGGAGGGACATTGGGGTGATCTTTGGCCCCTCTGGGGACATCTATTATTATTAGGGGGAGGGACATTGGGGTGATCTTTGGCTCCTCTGGGGGTGTCTATTATTATTATTAGGGTGGGGAGGGACATTGGGGGGATCTTTGGCTCCCCTGGGGGTGTCTATTATTAGGGGGGATGGACATTGGGGTGGTCTTTGGCTCCCCTGGGGGGTCTATTATTAGGGTGGGGAGGGACATTGGGGTGATCTTTGGCCCCTCTGGGGACATCTTATTATTAGGGGGAGGGACATTGGGGTGATCTTTGGCTCCTCTGGGGACATCTATTATTATTAGGGGGAGGGACATTGGGGTGATCTTTGGCTCCTCTGGGGACGTCTATTATTATTAGGGGGAGGGACATTGGGGAGATCTTTGGCTCCTCTGGGGACGTTGCACCCATTTACTCTTTCGTCTCCCCTCACAGGAAGTTGCGATGCGTAAGCTTGTACGATCTTTGGTGAACGATGAGAATGATAATGAAGATGATGACGACGATGATGACCACCACCACCATCACCACCACCATGTAAGTCCGATGGGGTTCCCTATGTAGGGGGGCAGTCCCTGGGCACATTGGGCATAGGAAGGCCATAGGCTGTCTAGTGCCGGGGTCCAGGGCTCTATGCGTATCTATAGGGGTATCGGCACCCCAATTTCGGACCTTCGCAAACCACCCCTTTTATGGTTCCAATACGTTTTTCCTCCCTCTACAGGACGGTCAAAACTCCGGAGACCCCACCGAGTACAACCTGCGCTCCCGCAACATCACCTGCACCGCCTGTGGACAGCCGGCTGAGAAAGGCATCAGTGCCTCTGTTGGGGGCGGAGCGTCCTCCTCATCCAGCTCTTTCACTACCGTCACCCGCACATTCCGCGGCGTAGGGGGAGCCAGCGGAAGCAGCGGCATCGGAGAGAGTCTGACACCTCGCTCCTACTTCTTGGGGAACAACAAACGCGCTCAGGTGAGGGACTCACCACCGCCATAGGAGATCAGAAACTACCATTGTGGGAGGGGCAGCAACACAAACTACTGCAGGAAATCTCATCATTGTGGGAGGGGCAGAAACACAAACTACTGCAGGAAATCTCCCCATTGTGGGAGGGGCAGAGACGCAAACTACTGCAGGGAAATCTCATTGTGGGAGGGGCAGAGACACAAACTACTGGGGGAAATCTCCCCATTGTGGGAGGGGCAGAGACACAAACTACTGCAGGAAATCTCATCATTGTGGGAGGGGCAGAGACACAAACTACTGCAGGAAATCTCATCATTGTGGGAGGGGCAGAGACGCAAACTACTTAATGGAAATCTCCCCATTGTGGGAGGGGCAGAGACACAAACTACTGGGGGAAATCTCATTATGGGAGGGGCAGAGACACAAACTACTGCAGGAAATCTCATCATTGTGGGAGGGGCAGAGACACAAACTACTGGGGGAAATCCCATCATTGTGGGAGGGGCAGAGACACAAACTACTGGGAGGAATCTCACCATTGTGGGAGGGGCAGAGACACAAACTACTGCAGAAAATCTCATCATTGTGGGAGGGGCAGAGATGCAAACTACTTCAGGGAAATCGTCCCATTGTGGGAGGGGCAGAGACACAAACTACTGGGAAGAAATCTCATCATTAGGGGGAGGGGCAAAAACAGGAAGTCTCTCCATTGTGGGAGGGGCCGAGACCTTTTATTATGTTTATACTGCAGTTTATCTCATTAATTTTCTCTTTTTCTTTTCGTCTGTAGGTCACCCCCCAGAGCTGTTCCATCATGTAACCTCGTCCCATCCGGTGACAACGCCAACCATTAAAGCTAATCCCATGGGATATATTTTGTTGTTTTTTTTTACTTTTTTTCTACATCCGAATATTTTATAGAAGGAGAAAAAAAAAAAAGAAAATGCTTTTT
Source organism: Lithobates sylvaticus (assembly GCA_028564925.1). NCBI lineage: Eukaryota > Metazoa > Chordata > Amphibia > Anura > Ranidae > Lithobates > Lithobates sylvaticus. The sequence goes on from CM053038.1 coordinate 30,997,104, forward strand.
TTTTTGTATTTTATTTGAAAGCAGCTTATATTTCTGAAAAAAACCAAAGGTTAAAAAAAAAAAAAGATCTATATATCAGGTAGGCCCCGCCCCCTTGGCGTCGGGTCACCCCCCAGCAGAGCTCCTCCGGTTGGTTTCTTCCCCCCCCCCCCCCCCCCCGCGAGGTTATCACGATAGAGATTTGAGCTTTTGCCTCTCCAGTTGCGTCAGACGGTAAGCATGCCAAGGCGAATATTGGCATTCGGGGGGGCTTCCGCCATGAAAAAGAAATGGTGGGTGGAGCCGCCAAAGGTTACCGTCAGCAATCCAGCCAAAGGTAAACCTCAGTACAGAGGTCCATGTTTACAAACCCCCGTAAGACACTACTCCGTGTTACTTGAAAAAAATAAGTTTAATCAAAAGGGAGCTCAGTGCCTAAAGCTGCCGCGGGCGTAAATCCGTTGTGGTGCAATAAAACTTATTTTTTTTTAATTTTTTTTTTTTTTTAATGAATCGCATATCTCAATGCAAAATAATTAATCTGAGATCATTGCACTCTACCAAAAAAAAAAAATTGGTACAAAATTAATATTTTTTGGGATAATGTTTCTAAAATCGGGGCGGGGCAAAGGTCAGATGACCTTACTTTGCCCCCTATGTATATGTTTAACACTAGGCTGCCAAAGCCAAAGCCTGAACTTGTTCAAGGGGGGGCGCCACTGCCTTTGGATTCATTGGCTCATACGATTTAAACAGAGGGCCGCCTTTTGTAGCCCTTTGCTTGCCATGTCGCTTTTGCACCTAAATGCCTGGCCAGTAAAATCATTTTTTAGTGCTTAAAATTTATAACCGTCGCTTAGCCAAATCTTTTCCTCCATGTATATCTATATATATTGTATGTTCTGCAGCTCGGGGCAAAGGTCTGCAGTTTTTAAAAAAAAAATTGCTACTTTTCACATATTGGAATAATTTTGGAAATAAACAAAAAATATTCATAAAATGCCAGGCTTAAAGGAGTAAAAAAAAAAAATGAAATGTAAAAATGGGACTAGGTGAAAAAAAAATTACATCTAAAAATGTTCTGCAGCTCTGCAGTTTTTTTTCACATATTGAAATCATTTTGGAAATAAACAGAAAATATATGCATAAAAAAAAAAAAATAGAAAGTAAAAATAGGACTAGGTATGAGCAAAATCTATTTTTTTTTTTTATTTCTTACAAAATTAAGAGAAATTTGAACAATTTCTGGTGAAATGCAGAAGGCGATATTTTATTATATATATATATATAATATATATATATATATATATATATATATATATATTATAATAATAATAATATAATTTTGGCTTAAGTTCAATGAGCTTCACCCGTAAAAAAAACATCCTAATATCACTTTGCACATTTAATCCAGTACACTTTAAAAAAAAAAAAAAAAAAATGCATTATCTAAATGAAAACATGTTTATTTTTGCACCCTTAAAACACCTAAATATATATATATTTTTTTAAAATAATTTAGACAGTGTGTTTTTAGGTGCATTGTAGTCAATCTGGAAGGCAATATTTAGTTTTTTTCAAGGGTGCAAAGAATATGATTAATCCTAATTTTAGATAATGCTTTTTTTTTTTTTTTTTAGTGTATTGGAGTAAATGTTGAAGGCGAAATTTAAGATGTTTTTTAAAGGTGCAGCTCCAAATGCTGCTTGGGAAAAAAAAAATATAACATTTTTTTTTGCCCAAGCAATCCAATGAGCTGCACTTTGAAAAAACACCTATTATTGCCTTCCACATTAAAATGCACCTAAAAAAAAAAAAATGCTGCCTAAATTACAAAAAAAATACTGCCTAAATTACATAAAAAATACTGCCTAAATTAAAAAAAAAATACTGTCTAAATTACAAAAAAAAATACTGCCTAAATTACAAAAAAAATATAAATTAAAAAAAAAGGAGATTTTTTTTGCCCCCCCCCCCCCCAAGCAGCCCAATAAGCTGCACCTTAAAAAACATCTTAATATTGCCTTCCACATTTACAAAAAAAACAAAATCTAAATTTAAATAAAAATAATAAAAAATACCAAAAAAATTATATATATATATATATATATATATATATATATATATATTTATTTTATACCTTATTTATTTTTTTTATTCAGACAGTGTTTTTTTAGGCGCAATGTAGTAAATTTGGAAGGCTATATCTGGGTGCAAAAAAAAAAAATAATTATATATATAATATATATATAGATATATATAATTCATTTTTTTTCACCCAGATATTGCCTTCCAAATTTACTACAATGCACCTAAAAAAAACACGAATTAAAAAAAATTCCCCCCCCCCCCCCTCCCCAAATACCCCAATGAGCTGCACCCTTAAATAGTCCCTTCCACCTTAACTACAATGCACCTAAAAAAAAATAAAAAAAACAATTGATACATTTTTTTTTTTTCTTGCCAAAATCCTTTAATTACTGGCATTTTATGATACAAAAAAAATAAATAAAAACAATGCTAATAGCACACTTAGTCAAAATGTATTATTCTGCTATTCCTTTTTGCTGTTGTAATCTAAAGCCATATCCCCTCCCCCCCCCCCAATCGTACATAAGGTTACAAAGCACAATTTCTGACGCATTGGACCTCCCAAAAAAAAAATGATATATATATATTATAAAGATTATATAAAGTATTAAAAATATAACCCCAGATCTTTTTGTAGAAGTGGTCTTTGTAAAGTCATTTAATTTTCCCTGCCGGAGGGGGAAAGTTTGGAGATTTGGAAAGTGGGTTAAGTACTGTCGAAACGCGTTGGTGGCAGTTCACGCTGGCTTTGTTTGTATGTCGTGTGCAGGAAACCGCGATGATGATGATTTTTAATCCAGCAGTCGCAAGTTTTTGTTATTTTTTTTTTTCGTACTGGACGCCGGTACGGCTAGACGGGGGGAACCGCCCCCCTCGCCACTTTAATGTGCCCTTCAATTGGTTGCAGGAAGTTTTGCCCTTAGTGCCTTAGGACGGCCCTGGAGTCTGTTCCGCGTATTGCGTGTGACGCGCCGGACGATACTTTGCGCCTCCGCCAATCCCTTATGGCGGCCGGACAGATTTCGGGGTGCAGAACAGTCACCTGGTCAACGATCTACAAGTGCCTTATAAATGCCCTCCGTGACCCGGGGGCCCCGCCTACTCATAGCCCCGCCCACTTTCTTCCCTTGACGATTGTATATTTTTTTTGTCGTTGCTTTTTGCTTTCTTTATATGATTTACAATTGTGGCAAATGTCAGCGCTTTAAGCTTTTCAATAAAGACCAATGAACCCGAATCCTGTGTCTGTGTGATCCTTGTGTCCGGAGATGTGCGTTTTACTCAGCGGTGCCTTCCAATCCATTTCTATTGAACCCGAATCCTGTTATCTTTCTACCAGCGGTGATACAATGAAAGGGGTGCGGCTACAGGAGGCCATTGCAGTCTGCAGAGCCACACAGAGGGGGCAGTCCTGAGCTAAGATTAGATTCTATGCAGCCTGTTCATTCTGAGTTTGTAACTCAATTACAGCTAGAAATGTGCGGTTTGTTTCGTTCCGATTTGAAGTTCAAGCTAAATTTCCCAAATTACAATAGTAATGGATTTAATCGAATCCGAGATAACGAAACGAAATAACGCAAACAAAATCCAATTTGAATTCCACTCAAATCGGATTTGAAAACAAAAAATAGAATAGAATGGAAAAGAATAGAATAAAATATAATGTATAAAGTAATAGAATAGAAAACCATAGCATAGAAAATAGAACAGAATAAAACAGATTAAAAATAGAATAGAAAATTAAAGAATGGAATAAAATATAAAGGAGTAGAATATAAAATAATTAAATATAAAAAGAATAGAATGGAAAATAAATTTATATAATAAACTATAGAATATAAAAGAATAAAATAGAGCAAAAAAATATATAATTGAAAATAAAAGAATATAATAAAATAATGGAATAGAATAAAAAATAATATAATTGAAAATAAAAGAATAGAAAATAAAGAAAAGAATAAAACGGCAACATAGAATAGAAAATAAAAGAATAGAATATAAAGGAGTAGAATATAAAAGAATAAAATATAAAAAGAATAGAATGGAAAATAAAAGAATAGAATAAAATAGAAAAAGGAATAGAGTAGAAAATAGAATAAAATATAATATATAAAGGAGTTTGTAACTCAATTAGTGCTAGACGTGTGCGGTTTGTTTCGTTCCGAATTGAAATTCAGGCAAAATATTTCGGATTTATCAGAATTCCCCAATTACAGTAGTAATGAATTTAATTGAATCCGAGATAGGGAAACAAAATAACAGAAACAAAATCCAATTTGAATTCCATATGAATCGGATTTAAAATCGAATTCAAAAATAGAATAGGAAAGAATAGAATAAAATATAATATATAACGGAATAGAATAGAAAACCATAGCATAGAAAATAGAACAGATTAAAAATAGAATAAAAAATTAAAGAATAGAATATAAAGGAGTAGAATATAAAAGAATAAAATATAAAAAGAATAGAATGGAAAATAAATGAATATAATAAACTATAGAATATAATAAAATAGAGTAAAAAATATAAATATAATTGAAAATAAAAGAATAGAATAAAAAAGAATATAATTGAAAATAAAAGAATAGAAAAAAATAGAAAAGAATAAAACAGGGCAAAATAGAATAGAAAATAAAAGAATAGAAAAAAATAGAAAAGAATAAAACAGGGCAAAATAGAATAGAAAATAAAAGAATAGAATAAAATAGAAAAAGGAATAGAATAGAAAATAATAGAATGAAACAGGACAAAATAGAATAGAGAATAAAGGAATAGAATACAAAATAAATGAATAGAATAATAGAAAAAGGAATAGAATATAAAAGAATAGAATAAAACAGGACAGCATAGAAAATAATAGAATAAAGTAGAAAAGAAGAATAGAAAATAAAAAAGAATAAAACTGAGCAAAATAGAATATAATAAATAAAATAAAAAATAATATAATTAAATATAATAGAAAATAAAGGCATAGAATATTAAATAAGAGTAGAAAATAAAAGAATATAATAAAACAGAGCAAAATAAAATAGACTATAGTAAAAAAAAAAAGAAAATAAAGGAATAGAAATTAAAGGGAATAGAATATAAAAGCATAGACTATAAAAGAAAATAAGAGAATAGAATAGAAAAAAAAAAAATTAATATAATAGAAAATAACGGAATAGAATATAAAAGAATAGAACCAAACTGCAAAATATAATATAAAAGAAAAATAGGATATAAAATAATCTAATAGAAAATAATAGAGTAAAACAAAATAGAATAGAAATTAAAGGAATAGAAGATAAAAGAATAGAATAAAGTTGAACATAACTGTCTTCCGAAACTCAAACAGAATAGAAAAGAATAAAATGGAAAAGAGAGAACAATAGACTAGAAAAGATTTGAATAGAGAGAATATAACCGTCTTCTTTAACCGCTTCCCGACCGCCTCACGCAGATATACTGCGGCAGAATGGCACGGGCAGGCAAAATCCCGTATATAAACGTGATTTTGCAATTGCCTGCCTGTGGGTCGCGCGCGCGCCGCCAGAAGCGCGCTCGCGACCTGGTCGGGAGCTCCGTGACCCCGGCCGCGGGACCAGCAGACCCGATCGCCGCTGGTGTCCCGCGATCGGGTCACGGAGCTGAAGAATGGGGAGAGGTCTGTGTAAACAAACCTCTCCCCGCACTTCCTACACTGTCTGTCATTGATTGGCTGTTCCCGGTCATCGGGAAAGCCGATCAATGACATCAGACGTCAGCCCCGCCCCCTGATGTAAAAAAACACACACGTCACAGCCCATAACCCCTCCCCTCCCCCTAGTGGTTAACTCTTTCACTGCCACTGTCATTTATATAGGAATCAGTGCATTTAAATAGCATTGATTGCTGTATAAATGACAATGGTCCCAAAAATGTGTCAAAAATGTCCGATGTGTCCGCCATAATGTCGCAGTCACAATAAAAATCGCTGATCGCCGCTATTACTAGTAAAAAAAAAAATATTAATAAAAATGCAATAAAACTATCCCCTATTTTGTAAACGCTATAACTTTTGCGCAAACCAATCAATAATTGCTAATTGCGATTTTTTTTTTTACCAAAAATATGTAGAAGAATACGTATCGGCCTAAACTGAGGAAAAAAAATGTTTTTTATATATTTTTTGGGGATATTTATTATAGCAAAAAATATTGCATTGTTTTCAAAATTGTCGCTCCTATTTTTTTTTGCGCAAAAAATAAAAACCGCAGGGGCGATCAAATACCACCAAAAGAAAGCTCTATTTGTGGGGAAAAAAGGACGCCAATTTTGTTTGGGAGCCACGTCGCATGACCGCGCAATTGTCAGTTAAAGCGGCGCAGTGCCGAATCGCAAAAAGGGGCCTGGTCCTTTGGCTGCAAATTGGTCCGGGGCTGAAAGTGGTTAAACAAGACTATTTAAATAAGGAATGGAAACAAAACAAACGTTTTCAGGGTCTTGGCAATCTTCTTATAGCCTCGGCCATCTTCATGTAGAGCAACAATTCTTCTCTTCAGATCCTCGGAGAGTTCTTTGCCATGAGGTGTCATGTTGTACTTCCAGTGACCAGTATGAGAGAGTGAGAGCGATAACACCAAATTTAACACACCTGCTCCCCATTCACACCTAAGACCTTGTAACACTAACGAGTCACATGACACCGGGGGAGGGAAATGGCTAATTGGGGCCCAATTTGGAGATTTTCACTTAGGGGTGTCCTGACTTTTGTTGCCAGCGGTTTAGACATTAATGGCTGTGTGTTGAGTTATTTTGAGGGGACGGCAAATTTACACTGTTATACAAGCTGTACACTCACTACTTTACATTGTAGACAAGTGTCATTTCTTCAGTGTTGTCACATGAAAAGATTGTGTGTGTGTATATATATATAATATTAATGTATTGTTTTACTCTCATATTTTATTATACATTATTGTTGTTAGTAGCAGTAGTCAAAATTAGAAAAAGAAACTGTGTAGTAATATAATAATAAAATATACAAATATATATATACTTAGTTTGTATATTTCTGTACTATTTAAATTTATTTCATTATAAACCATATATTTTATATTATTATAAATCCTGTATTTGAGAAAATATATCAATAATTGGAGAATAATAAAATAAATAATTTGTATATTTAATTTTGTATTTATATAAAAAAAACTCTCTCTCTCTCTCTCTCTCTCTCTCTCTCTCTCTCTCTCTCTCTCTCTCTCTCTCTCTCTCTCTCTCTCTCTCTCTCTCTCTCTCTCTCTCTCTCTCTCTCTCTCTCTCTCTCTCTCACTCTCTCTCTCTCTCTCTCTCTCTCTCTCTCTCTCTCATTATTATTATAATTTGAAGAAAAAAATGTGTATATATTTTAATATATTATAATTTATAACTATATAATAACATATGTTAATAATAAGAGAAGTATAATAAATATAAAATAAATACATTTGTATATTTAATTTTATATTTAGTATGATATATGTATCTATATAATCATATATTGTGTTCTATATTTACAATAAAATATAGTTTATAATAAAATAATGCAAAAATACACAATAACTTAAAAAAATACTCACTCTCTCTCTATTATAATAATTATATTATTATTATAATTGAAAAAAAAATGTGTAGTATTATAATAATAAAATATACAAATGTATTTTTTTCTATTTAGTTTGTGTATATATATATATATATAAATACATTTGTATATTTAATCTTATATTTACTATGATATACGTATCTATATAATCATATATTGTGTTCTATATTTACAATAAAATATAGTTTATAATAAAATACACAAAAAAACTTAAAAAAATACACTCTCTTTCTCTATTATAATAATTATATTATTATAATTGAAAAAAAAAAGTGTAGTATTATAATAATAAAATATACAGATGTATTTTTTTCTATTTAGTTTGTATATATCGTACTATTTATATTTATTATAAATATATAATAATATATGTGAATAATAAGAGAAGTATAATAAATATAAAATAAATACATTTGTATTTATATTTACTATGATATATGTATCTATATAATCATATATTGTGTTCTATGTTTACAATAAAATATTGTTTATAATAAAATAATGCAAAAATGCACAAAATAACTTTAACAAAAAAATTCTCTCTCTCTCTATTATAATAATTATATTATTATTATAATAATTTGAAAAAAAAATGTGTAGTATTATAAAAATAATAAAAATAAAATATACAAATGTAAAAAATACAAAAGAAACAGATATATTTTGTATATTTAATGATTATATTTCTGTATTGTCATTATTAACCTTTTATTTTTGCATTCTGTATATAAAATATCTATATAAACAGTAGAAAAGGGGCGTGCACTTTCTCAGAGGCGGCGGGGGGGGGGGATGGTGGGGGGGTTGTCCTTTCCATAAGCACTGTGAAAATCCTGCTGAATCTGGCTGATCCGCAGCGTTTTGCTGGACGGTGTGTGCGGATTATTTTCCTCTTTGCGGTCTCGTGGTTCTTGGAGGCGGTTGGCTTTCTGGGTCAGATCCTTGGCTGCGGTTGGGGTGGGTGTGGGGGGAGGGGGGGTGTCCCTTTTGTCTCAGCGATCGAAGTGGCCGCCAGTTTCCGCTGGTTGGCGTGAGAGCGTCACTAATGGGGTTATGGGAGAGAGAGATTGTTAAGTCTTCTGTAATCTGCTTTTCCCGGAGCTGAGAGTGACCCCGGAGAGCCGGCACCAGGCACAGGAGGCGGAGAGGAGAGACGCCGAGATGCCGGGACCGCGCCGGACCCCACCGGGCACAGTAAGTGACCCCCCCCCTCCCCCAAATGTGTCCGATCGTTTCCTGCTGGGCTCACCGATCGATGTCATGTTATGTAATGGGAGTGTGAGCAGAACGCACACAGAGATCAGACGTGGTTCAGGACCCCCCCCCTGGCGTGGGGGGAGGGGGTCTTTATTGGGGGGTTCAGTAAGAATTGGTAGGATCTAGGGCAGGACGGGAATATAGTACAGCAAAGGGCAATTAGGATCACAATGAGGGAAATATGGTACAGCAAAAGATGTGTGTCCAATAGAGGCAATCTGGGGTACAGCCTGGGACCATTAGAGGGCTCACAGGGTGGCAATATGGTACAGCAAAGGGGTAAGTCTACAGTCCAGTGGTAGCAATCCAGAGAACAGCCTGGGGTAACTAGACTTACCCCCTTTGCTGTACCATATTGCCCACCCTGTGATCCTTCTAATTTTCCCAGGCTGTTCCTGTGGATTGCTGCCACTGGACTCTAGCAGGATCACAGGGGGGCAATAGGGTACAGCAAAGGGGGTAAGTCTACAGTCCAATGGTAGCAATCCAGGGAACAGCCTGGGACAATCAGAAGCTCACAGGGTGGCAATATGATACAGCAAAGGGGTAAGTCTTAAGAGTCCAGTGGTAGCAATCCACAGGAACAGCCTGAGATAATTAAACTTGCCCCCCTTTGCTGTACCATATTGCCACCCTGTGATCCTTCAAATTTTCCCAGGCTGTTCTCTGGATTGATACCACTGGACTCTATGACTTACCCCCTTTGCTGTACCATATTGCCATCCTGGAGCCTAATAATTATCCCAGGCTGTTGCCTGGATTGCTACCACTGAAATTTACCCCTTTGCTGTACCATATTGCCACACTCTGATCCGGCTAGAGTCCAGTGGTAGCAATCCAGGGGAGAGCCTGGGATATATATTAGGGTCACCGGGTGGCAATATGGTACAGCAAAAGGGGTAAGTCTTAGAGTCCAGTGGTAGCAATCCAGGGAACAGCCTGGGATAATTAGACTTACCCCCTTTGCTGTACCATATTCCAACCTGGAGCCTTCTAATTATCCCAGGCTGTTCTCTGAATTGCTACCACTGGACTGTAGACTTGCCCCCTTTGCTGTACCATATTGCCACACTCTGATCCGGCTAGAGTCCAGTGGTAGCAATCCAGGGAACAGCCTGGGATATATATTAGGGTCACCGGGTGGCAATATGGTACAGCAAAGGGGGCAAGTCTTAGAGTCCAGTGGTAGCAATCTGTGGAACAGCCTTGGACGGTTGTAAAGCTCACAGAATGGCAATATGGTACAGCAAAGGAAGTAAGTTTACAGTACAGTGACCAGCAATCCAGAGAACACCCTGGGATACCTAGCAGGATCACAGGGTGGCAATATGGTACAGCAAAGGGGGGGGGGAGTCTAGAGTCCAGTGGTAGCAATCCAGGGAACAGCCTGGCATAATTAGACTTGCCCACTTTGCTGTACTATATTGCCACCCTGTGATCCTTTTAATTATCCCAGGCTTTTCTGTGGATTGGTACCACTGAACTGTAGACTTACCACCTTTGCTGTACCATATTGCCACTGGATTCTAGCAGGATCACAGGGTGGCAATATGGTACAGCAAAGGGGTCAATTTAGAGTCCAGTGGTAGCAATCCGGAGAATAGCCTGGGGTAATTAGAAAGATCACAGTGCGGCAATATGGTACAGCAAAGGGGGCAAGTCTAGAGTCCAATGGAAGAAAGCCAGAGATCAGCCTGGGGTAACTAGCAGGACCACAGGATGGCAATATGGTACAGCAAAATTGGTACCTCCAGTGATGGCACTCCAAGGCATGGCCTGGGATAATTAGAAGTGTCACATGGAGGCAATATGATACAGCAAAAAGCGTCATTGTAGAGTCCAGTGGTAACAATCTGGGGTACAGCCAGGGATGGTTATCAGGAGCACAGGGTACAGCAAGGATCATTCCATAGAATCCCAGAGGTGACAATATGAGACAGCAAGAGGGGTCCCTTCACCCCCCGGGTCTCGGGAGATCGGTCAGCTTGGTGTTTGTGTTGCAGTGAAGGATGAAGTGTCCCGGGCCCAGAATGAAGGAAGGGGGGTCCTATGTAATCCCAGCTCCAGCCTCGGGGTCCACATGGGTCTCATACTGCAAAAAAAGGTCCAAGGAGAGAAAAAAGGGGGAGGGGTCTCTGTAACCAGATAGCAGCTAATGAGAAACTACAAGTCCCAGCAATCCCAATCACAGCATAGACTGCTGCAGGACTACATGTCCCAAGATCTGATCTCCTCCCAATGAGAGGCTGAGTACAGGACTGTTATGTTGTATCAGATGTGAGGCCGGATCCTGATACAATGTATCCTCCCTACTGAGTCCCCTCCCCCTCCCCCTGTGTGAGCGCAGGACCCCATCAATCGATCAATCACCTGACGAGTCTCCCGTACCGATCACCCGACGAGTCTCCCGTACCGATCACCTGACGAGTCCCCCGTACCGATCACCTGATGAGTCCCCCGTACCGATCACCCGACGGGTCCTCCCGTACCGATCACCTGACGAGTCTCCCGTACCGATCACCTGACGAGTCCCCCGTACCGATCACCTGACGAGTCCCCCGTACCGATCACCTGACGAGTCTCCCGTACCGATCACCTGACGGGTCCTCCCGTACCGATCACCTGGCGAGTCCCCCGTACCGATCACCTGACGAGTCGCCCTAACGATCACCTGACGAGTCGCCCGTACCGATCAACTGACGAGTCCCCCGTACCGATCACCTGACGAGTCGCCCGTACCGATCAACTGACGAGTCCCCCGTACCGATCAACTGACGAGTCCCCCGTACCGGTCACCTGACGAGTCCCCCGTACCGATCAACTGACGAGTCCCCCGTACCGGTCACCTGACGAGTCTCCCGTACCGATCACCTGACGAGTCGCCCCTACCGATCACCTGACGAGTCTCCCCTACCGATCACCTGACGAGTCGCCCCTACCGATCACCTGACGTGTCTCCCGTACCGATCACCTGACGAGTCTCCCGTACCGATCACCTGACGAGTCCCCCGTACCGATCACCTGACGTGTCTCCCGTACCGATCACCTGACGAGTCCCCGTACCGATCACCTGACGAGTCGCCCCTACCGATCACCTGACGTGTCTCCCGTACCGATCAGCTGACGAGTCGCCCGTACCGATCACCTGACGAGTCGCCCCTACCGATCACCTGACGAGTCCCCCGTACCGATCACCTGACGAGTCCCCCGTACCGATCACTTGACGAGTCCCCCGTACCGATCACCTGACGAGTCCCCCGTACCGATCACCTGACGTGTCTCCCGTACCGATCAGCTGACGAGTCGCCCGTACCGATCACCTGACGTGTCTCCCGTACCGATCACCTGACGAGTCTCCCGTACCGATCACCTGACGAGTCCCCCGTACCGATCACCTGACGAGTCCCCCGTACCGATCACCTGACGGGTCCTCCCGTACCGATCACCTGACGGGTCCTCCCGTACCGATCACCTGACGAGTCCCCCGTACCGATCACCTGACGGGCCGCCCGTACCGATCACCTGACGAGTCTCCCGTACCGATCACCTGACGAGTCCCCCGTACCGATCACCTGACGGGCCGCCCGTACCGATCACCTGACGAGTCTCCCGTACCGATCACCTGACGAGTCTCCCGTACCGATCACCTGACGAGTCCCCCGTACCGATCACCTGACGAGTCTCCCGTACCGATCACCTGCCGAGTCCCCCGTACCGATCACCTGACGAGTCGCCCCTACCGATCACCTGACGAGTCCCCCGTACCGATCACCTGACGAGTCTCCCGTACCGATCACCTGACGAGTCGCCCCTACCGATCACCTGACGTGTCTCCCGTACCGATCACCTGACGAGTCCCCCGTACCGATCACCTGACGAGTCCCCCGTACCGATCACCTGACGAGTCTCCCGTACCGATCACCTGACGAGTCCCCGTACCGATCACCTGACGAGTCGCCCGTACCGATCACCTGACGAGTCGCCCCTACCGATCACCTGACGTGTCTCCCGTACCGATCACCTGACGAGTCTCCCGTACCGATCACCTGACGAGTCCCCGTACCGATCACCTGACGAGTCGCCCCTACCGATCACCTGACGTGTCTCCCGTACCGATCACCTGACGTGTCTCCCGTACCGATCAGCTGACGAGTCGCCCGTACCGATCACCTGACGAGTCTCCCGTACCGATCACCTGACGAGTCTCCCGTACCGATCACCTGACGTGTCTCCCGTACCGATCACCTGACGTGTCTCCCGTACCGATCACCTGACGAGTCCCCCTACCGATCACCTGACGAGTCCCCCGTACCGATCACCTGACGAGTCCCCGTACCGATCACCTGACGAGTCCCCGTACCGATCACCTGACGAGTCCCCCGTACCGATCACCTGACGTGTCTCCCGTACCGATCACCTGACGTGTCTCCCGTACCGATCACCTGACGAGTCTCCCGTACCGATCACCTGACGAGTCTCCCGTACCGATCACCTGACGAGTCTCCCGTACCGATCACCTGACGAGTCTCCCGTACCGATCACCTGACGAGTCTCCCGTACCGATCACCTGACGAGTCTCCCGTACCGATCACCTGACGAGTCCCCCGTACCGATCACCTGACGAGTCCCTCGTACCGATCACTTGACGAGTCCCCCGTACCGATCACCTGACGAGTCCCCCGTACCGATCACCTGACGAGTCCCCCGTACCGATCACCTGACGAGTCGCCCGTACCGATCACCTGACGAGTTGCCCCTACCGATCACCTGACGAGTCGCCCCTACCGATCACCTGACGGGTCCTCCCGTACCGATCACCTGACGTGTCTCCCGTACCGATCACCTGACGTGTCTCCCGTACCGATCACCTGACGTGTCTCCCGTACCGATCACCTGACGTGTCTCCCGTACCGATCACCTGACGTGTCTCCCGTACCGATCACCTGACGAGTCTCCCGTACCGATCACCTGACGAGTCCCCCGTACCGATCACCTGACGAGTCGCCCGTACCGATCACCTGACGGGTCCTCCCGTACCGATCACCTGACGTGTCTCCCGTACCGATCACCTGACGTGTCTCCCGTACCGATCAGCTGACGAGTCGCCCGTACCGATCACCTGACGTGTCTCCCGTACCGATCACCTGACGAGTCTCCCGTACCGATCACCTGACGAGTCTCCCGTACCGATCACCTGACGGGCCTCCCGTACCGATCACCTGACGAGTCGCCCGTACCGATCACCTGACGAGTCTCCCGTACCGATCACCTGACGAGTCCCCCGTACCGATCACCTGACGAGTCCCCCGTACCGATCACCTGACGAGTCTCCCGTACCGATCACCTGACGGGCCTCCCGTACCGATCACCTGACGAGTCGCCCGTACCGATCACCTGACGAGTCTCCCGTACCGATCACCTGACGAGTCGCCCCTACCGATCACCTGACGTGTCTCCCGTACCGATCACCTGACGAGTCTCCCGTACCGATCACCTGACGAGTCCCCGTACCGATCACCTGACGGGCCGCCCCTACCGATCACCTGACGTGTCTCCCGTACCGATCACCTGACGAGTCTCCCGTACCGATCACCTGACGAGTCCCGTACCGATCACCTGACGAGTCCCCCGTACCGATCACCTGACGAGTCTCCCGTACCGATCACCTGACGAGTCTCCCGTACCGATCACCTGACGAGTCTCCCGTACCGATCACCTGACGAGTCCCGTACCGATCACCTGACGAGTCCCGTACCGATCACCTGACGAGTCCCCCGTACCGATCACCTGACGAGTCCCCTGTACCGATCACCTGACGAGTCTCCCGTACCGATCACCTGACGAGTCCCCTGTACCGATCACCTGACGAGTCTCCCGTACCGATCACCTGACGAGTCCCCCGTACCGATCACCTGACGAGTCCCGTACCGATCACCTGACGAGTCCCCCGTACCGATCACCTGACGAGTCTCCCGTACCGATCACCTGACGAGTCCCCCGTACCGATCACCTGACGAGTCCCCCGTACCGATCACCTGACGAGTCTCCCCGTACCGATCACCTGACGAGTCTCCCGTACCGATCACCTGACGAGTCCCGTACCGATCACCTGACGAGTCCCGTACCGATCACCTGACGAGTCCCCGTACCGATCACCTGACGAGTCCCCCGTGTACCGATCACCTGACGAGTCTCCCGAGTCCCCCTTACCGATCACCGATCACCTGACGAGTCCCCTGTACCGATCACCTGACGAGTCTCCCCGTACCGATCACCTGACGAGTCCCCCGTACCGATCACCTGACGAGTCCCGTACCGATCACCTGACGAGTCCCCCGTACCGATCACCTGACGAGTCTCCCGTACCGATCACCTGACGAGTCCCCCGTACCGATCACCTGACGAGTCCCCCGTACCGATCACCTGACGAGTCGCCCGTACCGTTCACCTGACGAGTCGCCCGTACCGATCACCTGACGAGTCGTCCGTACCGTTCACCTGACGAGTCTCCCGTACCGATCACCTGACGAGTCTCCCGTACCGATCACCTGACGAGTCTCCCGTACCGATCACCTGACGAGTCTCCCGTACCGATCACCTTACGGGTCTCCCGTACCGATCGCCTTATGAGTCCCCATACAGATCACCAGCCAGATTGTAGTGTGTATTGTGTCGGGTTGCGCTCCCAGTTCTGCAGCCCCCCCCCCAACTCTGGATTCTTCAGATTATTTCTTCTTATGTGGAATGCAGCAGGAGGAGGGAGACTCCCTCATTTGCATTTTATGAGAGGAGTTGCCTCCCACCATACCAGACGTGTCGGTTTTGGAGCGATTGATTTTGGCCCCTCCCTCTTTTTATTGTCTATATATTAAATGAATGTGCTGTTGTCCGGTGAGTGTCAGCTCCTGGGTCCGGCCCCTCCCCCTTCTTGCGGGGCTCTCTCAGGCAGAAGATCTTCCCTTGTTTCCGGCTGTCTTGGTAAAGTGGCGATTAATCTGGAGAACATTCCGGGAGCAGAACATTCCGGATCTCACACAGACCCCCTTTTCTTCGGGGGATGGCGCGCTCCCAGCGGGCAGACAATGGCCCCCTTCAATCCCTCAGAGAGTTCCTCCGGAGTCCCCCCCCCCCCCCCCCGACAACCGAGAAATATATTCTGTATAAAGCACAACTCCCCTCAAATGGAGCAAAATAAAAATAAAAGAAAACAGAACAAAACCAGCGCTTGCTGCAATATTCACCTTCAATCCAGAGATTTCCCCCGCAGTACTTCTTCTCTGCCACTAGATGTCCTCAATCTACCCAGCACTATTCAGCCCGCTTCCTTGTCCTGAGCCCGCCTCCAGCCTGTGATTGGGCAGTGAAAGGAGACGCAGCGCCGTAATGAGCTCATCTCGGTCACTCCGCTCTCTCCTCCTATCAGCATGCTCCTGATCAGCAACAGAGTGGCTCCTTGTGCTGCTTCTTGTTCTCACACGCTGAGCTCTGCTGTATAGAGGATGATAGTAAGTCAGGGACTCGCAATGCTTGCATTTAAAAAAGTAAATTTAATGATTACAGAGCTGAATATGTTTGTTCCGGAGTTCTTCCTGCGACTCTCCCTGAAATGGTCGCTGCGGACTGTCCCTTTAAGGGGCTCCTCCCCCCCCCCCCCCCCCGTCCCGGATTCCGGGGATGTAAGTGTCCAAAGGAATTCGGGGAATGAAAGTTTAGACGATTTCCCAATCAAATCCCCCCCCCCCCCCCCCCCCCCAAGAACCAAATTCTCACAAAGATTTCCGAATCAGGAAACAAAAATAAAAAGCTCCTTAATGACGCAGAAAAATCTGAATCTGAAATTCTTTATTATTATTTCATATTCTTATTTTTACTGGTAATATTTATAATTATTATTTATATTATCATCATCTTTTTTATTATTTGTAATTATTATCATTCTTATATTTATATTACCAATAATGATATATTATTTATTTTAATATTTATAATAGTATAATTATTAATAATAATTATTATTTTTATTATTGTTGTAATTATTTATTATATTTATTATTATTAGTTATCGTCATAATTATTCATTATTTTTATTATATTTATTACAATTATATTTACTTTTATTTTTATTTATATTATCATAATTATTTTTAATATTAGTAATCATCATTATTTTATTTATATTTTTATTATTATATTTATAATTATGATTATTATGTATCTTTATTATTGTATGTATAATTATTATTTATTATATTTATATTAATAATTATTATTGTTGACATTATTGTATTTATTATTATTATTATTATTATATATCATCATAATTATCATTTATTTTTATTATTTTATTTATTATTTTATATATTTATAATTATTATTATTTACTTTTATTTTTATATTATCATCATTATTTTTTATATTTGTAATTTATTATCATTCTTATTTATATTATTATTTATTTATTTTAATAATAATTTATTATTTATTTTACTCTTTATAATAGTATAATAATTATTATTATTATTATTATTATTATTATTATTAGTAATAATAATAATAATAATAATAATAGTTTATTATTATTATCATCATCGTTTTCTATTATATATATTTTTTTTATTATCATCGTTATTATTTTATTTATATTCTTCTTATTATTATTATATTTATAATTATCATCATGATTATTATTATTTTTTTGTTATTGTATGTATAATAATAATTATTATTATTATATCTTTTTGCTATTTTATTTATTAAATTTAAAATTTTTATTATTATTTTCTTTTCTTTTTATTTATATTACCATCATTATTTTTAATATTTGTAATTATTATCATTCTTGATTATATTATAATTATTTATTTATATTAATAATAAAAAATGTATTATTTATTTTACTATTCATAATAGTATAATCTATAATAATAGTAAGAAGAAGAAGAAGAATTATATTATTTATGTTACTATTTATAATATAATAATAATAATAATTATTATTGTTATTATTAGTATTAACAATAATAATACATTTTTTATCATCATCATCATGTTCTATTATATTTATTTTTATTATTATTATTTTAGTTATATTTTTATTATTATATTTATAATTATCATTTTTATTTATTTTTATTATTGTATGAATATTTATTGTTATATTTATATTAATAATAACATTTTATTATTATTATTATTATTATTATTATTATCATATCATAGCGCAGCACTTTTTATACTACACATTTATATCATAATAAGAACCAAAATGAGATAAATCCCGTCTGGTCTGAAAATAAAAGTTTCCAATTTTTTTATCACTTCGCTTCCTCGCTGATCGCGGCATCTTTCGAAATGCGTCGACCCCCCCCACCCCATCACCCCCTGTACAAGCCGAGATGTGAGGAGGGGTGACACAACAGGAACCTCCCTCTAAGCTGACGCTGGGACTGGTGTCCCCGTTGGAAGGTTTGTCCTCACTTCCTGTTCTGGTGACAACTGACACAGTTTGGATTTCTTGTCACGTTCTGTCTCGGTGACACCGAGAGGGGGGGGGTATCTGCCCACTGGGGGGCTGGAATAAAACCTGACAGGGAGGGGGGTCTAACCCATCCAACACTAAAATAAAAAGGGGGGGGGTTAGCTCCTCTGTAATTGGTGGCCTGTATGGGGTCAGGTGGACCAGGGCGCAGGTACAGAGACATCCACCAGGTGGTGCCGACGTGCGCTTTACATTTTTTTAACCCTTGAATTGCCGGCTGATTGGATGTCGGATACTTTGTCACATTTTCTCATTTCCTCTCATTCAGAAACTTTTTTTTTTTAATTTATGAGTAAAACTTTATTCACATTTCTTTATTTACCAAAAAAAGCGGTTGCAGATGGATAAGCCTTCTAATGGGCCCCTCATCAGAAAGACTTCCCAGCATTTCCTGCCACAGAGCCTGCTGGGAGTTGCAGTCCCTCTTCCATTGGGGGGTCTGATCTGTAGGTCTCCCAGTTCTCCTGACGGTGGGGCCCCCCCACAAGGTTGGAGGAAGCGTTCGACCAAACGAATAGTGCCCCATCATAGGTGTCAGTGGGAGGAATAGTGCCCCATCATTGGTGTCAGTGGGAGGAATAGTGCCCCATCATTGGTATCAGTGGGAGGAATAGTGCCCCATCATTGGTATCAGTGGGAGGAATAGTGCCCCATCATTGGTATCAGTGGGAGGAATAGTGCCCCATCATAGGTGTCAGTGGGAGGAATAGTGCCCCATCATAGGTGTCAGTGGGAGGAATAGTGTCCCATCATTGGTGTCAGTGGGAGAAATAGTGCCCCATCATTGGTGTCAGTGGAAGGAATAGTGCCCCATCATTGGTATCAGTGGGAGGACTAGTGCCCCATCATAGGTGTCAGTGGGAGGAATAGTGCCCCATCATTGGTGTCAGTGGGAGGAATAGTGCCCCATCATTGGTGTCAGTGGGAGGGATTGTGCCCCATCATTGGTGTCAGTGGGAGGGATTGTGCCCCATCATTGGTGTCAGTGGGAGGAATAGTGCCCCATCATTGGTGTCAGTGGGAGGAGTTGCGCCCCTTTGTTGGTGTCAGTGGGAGGAGTTGCGCCCCTTTGTTGGTGTCAGTGGGAGGAGTTGCGCCCCTTTGGTGTCAGTGGGAGGAGTTACGCCCCTTTGTTGGTGTCAGTGGGAGGAGTTGCGCCCCTTTGTTGGTGTCAGTGGGAGGAGTTGCGCCTCTTTGTTGGTGTCAGTGGGAGGAGTTGCGCCCCTTTGTTGGTGTCAGTGGGAGGAGTTGCGCCCCTTTGTTGGTGTCAGTGAAAAGTGCAGCGAAAACACTTTTTAAAGGTCGCACGAATGCGTTTTCAGGAGTCTCGCGCCTTTAAAGAAAAAAATAAATAAGACGGCGTGCCGCCATTTTACGCACGTTCGTTTTTCTGAACGCAAACGCATGTAAATGGCGCTTCGTAAAAATACAAATATGGCATTACGTGAGCAGAACGCGGGGATTGTGGTGTAAATGAGCCCCAAGTTCTCAGTAATGTGGACGCCCCCCTCAGGAGCGCCCCTAGTGGTCCTGCCTGTGCGTCCGTATATCACCACATTGCGGTAAAGCACTCCTCTGCGTCATCCGGAGTCTGTGATTGGCTGAATATCTCACCTCTGTCAGCGAAGGGTTAACCTCGGCTCACATCGATCGTTATCACCTGAGCCAGAGATTAACCCCTCCCTGTCCACAGCCTCAGGTGATTGGAGGAGGGGCCCTGATTACAGCCACAGGTGACACACCTGTCCTCCCAGCTCACTGATTGGTCCAGAAATTCACCCAAAATTCAGGTGTTTTCCATCAGATACAAAACCCGATACAAAGTGTCCGAACAATCCGACTTCTTATCAGAGGGTGTGTCTCCGCCCCCCGATATCCTATCTATGGGGAGCCCCGCCCACAGCGACAGCGATAACCCAACACGGGAACGCCCGCCGACGTCATCCAATCCGCAGGTGTGTGACCGATCCTTATCCCATCACTGACCTCCCTACAGATCTGCAGAGCATCGCTCCCTCCCCTCCCCCCTCCTGATAGATCCATATTGATATATTCTGCAGATTATCCCATCACTGACCCCTCTAGAGATCTGCAGAACATCGCTCCCTCCCCTCCCCCTCCTGACAGATCCATATTGATATATTCTGCAGATTATCCCATCACTGACCCCTCTAGAGATCTGCAGAACATCGCTCCCTCCCCTCCCCCTCCTGACAGATCCATATTGATATATTCTGCAGATTATCCCATCACTGACCCCTCTAGAGATCTGCAGAACATCGCTCCCTCCCCTCCCCCTCCTGACAGATCCATATTGATATATTCTGCAGATTATCCCATCACTGACCCCTCTAGAGATCTGCAGAACATCGCTCCCTCCCCTCCTCCTCCTGACAGATCCATATTGATATATTCTGCAGATTATCCCATCACTGACCTCTCTAGAGATCTGCAGAACATCGCTCCGTCCCCTCCCCCTCCTGACAGATCCATATTGATATATTCTGCAGATTATCCCATCACTGACCCCTCTAGAGATCTGCAGAACATCGCTCCCTCCCCTCCCCCTCCTGACAGATCCATATTGATATATTCTGCAGATTATCCCATCACTGACCCCTCTAGAGATCTGCAGAACATCGCTCCCTCCCCTCCCCCTCCTAACAGATCCATATTGATATATTCTGCAGATTATCCCATCACTGACCTCTCTAGAGATCTGCAGAGCATCGCTCCCTCCCCTCCCCCTCCTGACAGATCCATATTTATATATTCTGCAGATTATCCCATCACTGACCTCTCTAGAGATCTGCAGAGCATCGCTCCCTCCTGACAGATCCATTTTGATATATTCTGCAGATTATTCCATCACTGACCCCTCTAGAGATCTGCAGAACATCGCTCCCTCCCATCTCCCCCCCCCCCCCCCGGCTGTCTCCCTATGTCCATAATAAACAGACCACGCCTTCCCATAGTATGACATCATGGCTGGGGGTGAATGATGTGGGGATATATAGGGGTCGGGGATGGACATGGAAGGGTTTGGCGGTCGGTGTTGCATTGTATCGCCTACATAGGCGGTGGAGAGGGATACGCAGGGTGTTCCGGGGTCTCGGCGTTGGTCGCTGCGCTCTGTGTGTGGATTGGAGGGGAGGGGGGACGCTGACAGATGTCATCCCCATTTCCACACGCCGCCTCTCTCACAATAGGTGGGATCTCCCCTCGCCGTGGAAGCCCCCCCCTCCTCCTCCCGAGACGGGGAAAAGGCTTTTCATGAGAACATCTGGAGCCGCTCCGCCCTCCCGTCATCCTCAGGACTCTCACCCGCCCCGGGGATTAAATGGTGTGAGGTCGCCATGGCAACCCCAGGATGTGGAAACCGCCGCGAAGCGTAGACCGCACCGGCTGACAATAGTCAGTTCAAGGCGCACACCCACCTCCACCGCATACAAGGGAGGGATCCCGGACAACCCCCCCCCCAACGTACGACGGGGAAGACCGCCGCCTCGCCCAGAGCCGCAGGTAAGCGCCATCCCCAGCCATGGGGACCCCAACCCACATGGTGACTCTACAACGCTCATGGGACCCACCTCTGTGCTGTCCGCCTGGCAATTCCTCGCCATGGGGACCCCCAACCCGCATGGAGACTCTACAACCTCCTCTGCCACTCAATCCCTCACCGCAGGGACCCCCAACCTGCATGTTGACTCTACAACCTCCTCCGCCTCTCAATCCCTCACCGCAGGGACCCCCAACGGGCATGGAGACTCTACAACCTCCTCCGCCACTCAATCCCTCGCCATGGAGACCCCCAACCCGCATGGAGACTCTACAACCTCCTCCACCACTCAATCCCTCACCACGGGGACCCCCAACCTGCATGGAGACTCTACAACCTCCTCCGCTTCTCAATCCCTCGCCATGGGGACCCCCAACCCGTATGGTGACTCTACAACCTCCTCCGCCTCTCAATCCCTCGCCACGGGGACCCCCAACCTGCATGGAGACTCTACAACCTCCTCCGCTTCTCAATCCCTCGCCATGGGGACCCCCAACCCGTATGGTGACTCTACAACCTCCTCCGCCTCTCAATCCCTCGCCACAGGGACCCCCAACCTGCATGGAGACTCTACAATCTCCTCCGCCACTTAATCCCCCGCCATGGAGACCCCCAACCTGCATGGTGACTCTACAACCTCCTCTGCCACTCAATCCCTCGCCATGGGGATCCCCAACCCGCATGGAGACTCTACAACCTCCTCCGCCTGGCAATCCCTCGCCATGGGGACCCCCAACCCGCATGGAGACTCTACAACCTCCTCTGCCACTCAATCCCTCGCCATGGGGACCCCCAACCCGCATGGTGACTCTACAACCTCCTCCGCCACTCAATCCCTCGCCACAGGGACCCCCAACCCGCATGGTGACTCTACAACCTCCTCCGCCTCTCCATCCCTCACCACGGGGACCCCCAACCTGCATGGTGACTCTACAACCTCCTCCGCCTCTCAATCCCTCGCCACGGGGACCCCCAACCTGCATGGTGACTCTACAACCTCCTCCGCCACTCAATCCCTCGCCACAGGGACCCCCAACCTGCATGGTGACTCTACAACCTCCTCCGCCACTCAATCCCTCGCCATGGGGACCCACAACCTGCATGGTGACTCTACAATCTCCTCCGCCTCTCAATCCCTGGCCACAGGGACCCCCAACCCACATGGTGACTCAACGCTCATGGAACCACCTCTGTCCTCTCCGTCTGGCAATCCCTCGCCATGGGGACCCACAACCTACATGGTGACTGTACAACCTCCTCCGCCTCTCAATCCCTCGCCACGGGGACCCCCAACCCAACATGGTGACTCTAAAACCTCCTCCGCCTCTCAATCCCTCGCCACAGGGACCCCCAACCCACATGGTTGACTCTACAACCTCTTCTGCCTCTTAATCCCTCGTCATGGGTACCCCCAACCCTACATGGTGACTCCTCAAAGCTCATGGAACCACCTCTGTCCTCTCCGTCTGGCAATCCCTTGCCACGGGAGGACCCCCAACCCTACATGGTGACCCCCCCCCCCCTCTTAGAGCAACACCTGGCAAATCCTTAACCTCAAGAATCCCAACGCCAATTCCTTGAGTGCTGTGAGCCCCCCAGGGAGAAAATTCCAGTATAAATAATAATAATACCGCTTACGGAACCCCCTTGACACCCACCTGGCGTTCCCACGCCGAGCTCTGGCAGGTGCGTTGAGGTCTGCACCTTGGCGTCCGTTTATAAAATTGTAGATCGAAGCGAAAAAAAAGGAAATTGCCGGAATTTATCGCCATCGATTTTACTTTTTTTTTTTTTTTTATTTATGTTTATTATCATTTTGTGCGTTTTCTCATTCATTTCAAATTTCGATAAGACAAATTTCTGCTAAACAAATTAGCAGCACAGTGGTGTAGTGGTTAGCACTTTCACCTAGCAGTAATAGGGTAGCTGGTTCAAATCCCAACCACGACACCTTCTGCCTGGAGTTTGCATGTTCTCCCTGTGCCTGCGTGGGTTACCTCCGGGTACTTCGGTTTCCTCCCACACTCCCACAAAATTGGCCAAATATGTGTATGTTGTATGTGTATGTGTTTGTAAGCGTGTCGGGACCCCACAGGGCAAGGGCCGCGCTATACCACAGTGGCAAAAAGCGCCCTGAGGCGATTCAGTTCGCATAGGTAGCGCTATACAAGTCATTCATTCATTCAAAATTAGGGAAATTTATGTGAACTGTCCAAGTCAGTTTGCAAAGATTTTACTTGATTATTATTCTGATTCGGAATTATATAATATGTAAATATTTGTTAGTATAGATATACCATTTGATATATTCTATTCATGTTGATATTCTATTTGATTTATTTGATTTTTTTTTTTCTTAATAGTTTACATATTAAACCATTTATTTTATATAGAATACAAATATTTATATTATTTATTATAAATATTTAAATTATTATTATTTTAAAAAAGATATTCCACTAGTGTATCCTAGTAATCTAGATTTTTATTTTTATTCATTATTTTATGTATTAAATATTTTTATTTCATATAGAATTAATTTAAGGTTGTGTTTTTTTTTTTTTTATTCATTATAAATATTACATTCATATTAATATGTTTTTTTTTAATCTTATTTTATATATGAAACATTTTATTTCCTATTGAATACAAATATTTGGATTATTTAATGAAGATATTCCCTTATCCTAGTAATATAGATATTTTATTTATTTTATATATTTTTATTTCATTCAGAATACAGATCTTTATATATATATATATGTGTGGGTGTATGTATATGTGTGTGTGTGTGTGTGTGTGTGTGTGTGTGTGTGTGTATATATATATATACATTTTACATAAGATTATCCTATTAATTTTAGATTTTTATTTTATATATTAAATATATTTCTTTCATATACAATACTAATATTTAATATAGAAAACAAATACATCAGACGACAATTAATATAGGATTGCAGTTAATATATTGATCGTTGGCCCCTGCAGTATATCGGATAAATCCGGATGTTTCTTTATATTGATGATCGGTTATCAGTTTTCCCACTGATTTGGGATTTGAATGATCAGGAAAACTATTGATTATGCCATTGGAATATAACCCCAAAAACGTTACCACTGAAAAAGCAATACTGAGCACTAGGAGGCGCTGTTAGGAGATGGTTGTATATTGTCCAGCATACTGGAAATTCACTGTACTCCCCATAGTTGGAGGTTTAGTGTGATTGGGGGAAGAAATGGTATTTGGCAGTTCAAATGTTTTTGTTTGTTTTGTTCCCACAGGGATGGTGGGAGCCCCTCATAATGGGCACAGCGGGTGTACAGACCTGGGAACTCAGCACAGGGATGGTGGGAAACCCTCATAATGGGCACAGCGGGTGTACAGACCCGGGAACTCAGCACAGGGATGGTTGGAACCCCTCATAATGGGCACAGCGGGTGTACAGACCTGGGAACTCAGCACAGGGATGGTGAGAACCCCTCATAATGGGCACAGCGGGTGTACAGACCTGGGAACTCAGCACAGGGATGGTGGGAACCCCTCATAGTGGGCACAGCAGGTGTACAGACCCGGGAACTCAGCACAGGGATAGTGAGAACCCCTCATAGTGGGCACAGCGGGTGTACAGACCCGGGAACTCAGCACAAGGATGGTGGGAACCCCTCATAATGGGCACAGCGGGTGTACAGACCCGGGAACTCAGCACAGGGATGGTGGGAACCCCTCATAATGGGCACAGCGGGTGTACAGACCCGGGAACTCAGCACAGGGATGGTGGGAACCCCTCATAATGGGCACAGCGGGTGTACAGACCTGGGAACTCAGCACAGGGATGGTGAGAACCCCTCATAATGGGCACAGCGGGTGTACAGACCCGGGAACTCAGCACAGGGATGGTGGGAACCCCTCATAATGGGCACAGCGGGTGTACAGACCTGGGAACTCAGCACAGGGATGGTGGGAACCCCTCATAATGGGCACAGCGGGTGTACAGACCCGGGAACTCAGCACAGGGATAGTGAGAACCCCTCATAGTGGGCACAGCGGGTGTACAGACCCGGGAACTCAGCACAAGGATGGTGGGAACCCCTCATAATGGGCACAGCGGGTGTACAGACCCGGGAACTCAGCACAGGGATGGTGGGAACCCCTCATAATGGGCACAGCGGGTGTACAGACCCGGGAACTCAGCACAGGGATGGTGGGAACCCCTCATAATGGGCACAGCGGGTGTACAGACCCGGGAACTCAGCACAGGGATGGTGGGAACCCCTCATAATGGGCACAGCGGGTGTACAGACCCGGAACTCAGCACAGGGATGGTGGAACCCCTCATAATGGGCACAGCGGGTGTACAGACCCGGGAACTCGCACAGGGATGGTGGGAACCCCTCATAATGGGCACAGCGGGTGTACAGACCCGGGAACTCGGCACAGGGATGGTGGGAACCCCTCATAATGGGCACAGCGGGTGTACAGACCCGGGAACTCAGCACAGGGATGGTGGGAACCCCTCATAATGGGCACAGCGGGTGTACAGACCCGGGAACTCAGCACAGGGATGGTGGGAACCCCTCATAATGGGCACAGCGGGTGTACAGACCCGGGAACTCAGCACAGGGATGGTGGGAACCCCTCATAATGGGCACAGCGGGTGTACAGACCCGGAACTCAGCACAGGATGGTGGGAACCCCTCATAATGGGCACAGCGGGTGTACAGACCCGGGAACTCGGCACAGGGATGGTGGGAACCCCTCATAATGGGCACAGCGGGTGTACAGACCCGGGAACTCAGCACAGGGATGGTGGGAACCCCTCATAATGGGCACAGCGGGTGTACAGACCCGGGAACTCAGCACAGGGATGGTGGGAACCCCTCATAATGGGCACAGCGGGTGTACAGACCCGGGAACTCAGCACAGGGATGGTTATATTGTTTTTTTACGGTGAGTAACTCTGTCACGGGCACTCGGGGGTTAACCCTTTGTACGGTGGGGTGGATGTGCGGCAGACTCTGTAGTTCATTAATGATCATTGACTTCCGCTGTATTTCCAGGGAACAGGAATCCGGCTCCTCTGGCATCAATACTCCGTTCTCTATGGTCGGCCTGTAGGAGGTCCCCCCCCCCCCCCGACTCCACACTGAGAACATTGACAGGATAGACTAGGTGGGTCCTCCTTTTACCTGATTTTAGTGATTGTTCCATCTATTGTGCGGTCAGGTTGTAATGTGTGTGGTGACCCTGTGCCTCCACTCCCAGGATAAGATGAGAGGTCATGATGGAAACAGCGATGAATAATAACTGATACAATGTTACCATATTTACAGGCAATACAGTGTCCATTTAGAGTGCTGTATGGAGTTTCAGTCAGAGAGAGACAGTCTGAAGGCAAGCAGCTTCTCTCTCTCTCTCTCTCTCTCTCTCTCTCTCTCTCTCTCTCTCTCTCTCTCTCTCTCTCTCTCTCTCTCTCTCTCTCTCTCTCTCTCTCGAGGAAACCCGCGGTGCTCTGGGAATCCTATGTCACAGGAGGCCCCACCTTGGAAAGTCAGTAGGTCAATTTGGGTCACTTTTGACAGCTGTGTGATTAGGCAGCGGTAGGCTGGCATAGTGGCCTTGGCACATGATGAGTTTATCGCCCGTCGGCGGCCTCAGATTAACACGGCAGATGCTAATCTCGCCAGAGTCACAGAGGACAGATGTTTGGGGGCCTAGAGTTCCATAATCTCTCCTCAGTACAGACATCCCCCCACCCCCCCCAGACATGATGGCTGCCGGAGTCACGACCCCTTTGTCATTGGTCTGGCGCTTAATTTGAGAAGCCAAACAAGGCCGAGTCCGGAATAATCCCCGGAATTGGGTTAAATATATAGATTAACCTCCATCTCTACAAATGTACATTGTGTATGGAGCCCCTTCCACCTCCGTATTCTGAGATTGATGAGGACAGGAATTGGTTGGTGTGTGTGGGATTTCCCCGCAGATTATCCACTTCATTACTCTCCTGTGCTTCCCAGTCATGTCTGTCTATCATCCAGCACAGGTTTATGGCGCCTCTCCGAGAACAGGATACAGAGTGTGATCTCTGTCCTGCTTCAGGCGTGTTCTCTCTCACCTCTCCCCCCTTTACAATCTCTCTTCTTCTGTCCCCCCAATTCCATCCTTTTCTCTTTTCTTTCCCTGTCCTTTTCCCCTTTTTGTGCTCTTCTCTCTCTCACCCCTCTTGTTCTCTCTCTCTCTCTCGCTCTCGTTCGCTCTCTCTCTCTTGTTTGCTCTCTCTCCCCCCCTCTCGTTCGCTCTCTCTCTCTCTCTCTCTCCCCCCTCTCGTTCGCTCTCTCTCTCTCTCTCCCCCCTCTCGTTCGCTCTCTCTCTCTCTCCCCCCTCTCGTTCGCTCTCTCTCTCTCTCTCTCTCTCTCTCCCCCCCTCCTCCCGCTCTCTCTCTCCCCCCTCTCGTTCGCTCTCTCTCTCTCTCTCTCTCTCCCCCCTCTCGTTCGCTCTCTCTCTCTCTCTCTCTCTCTCTCTCTCTCTCCCCCCTCTCGTTCGCTCTCTCTCTCCCCCCTCTCGTTCGCTCTCTCTCTCTCTCCCCCCTCTCGTTCGCGCTCTCTCTCTCTCTCTCTCTCTCTCTCTCTCTCTCTCCCCCCCCCCTCGTTCGCTCGCTCCCCCCCCTCGTTCGCTCTCTCTCTCTCTCTCCCCCCCTCGTTCGCTCTCGCTCTCCCCCCTCGTTCTCTCGCTCTCCTCCCCCCCTCGTTCTCTCTCGCTCTCCTCCCCCCCTCGTTCTCTCGCTCTCCCCCCTCGTTCTCTCGCTCTCCTAACCCCCCCTCGTTCTCTCGCTCTCCTAACCCCCCCTCGTTCTCTCGCTCTCCTCCCCCCCCCTCGTTCTCTCGCTCTCCTCCCCCCCTCGTTCTCTCGCTCTCCTCCCCCCCTCGTTCTCTCGCTCTCCTCCCCCCCTCGTTCTCTCGCTCTCTCTCTCTCCCCCCTCGTTCTCTCGCTCTCTCTCTCCCCCCTCGTTCTCTCGCTCTCTCTCTCCCCCCTCGTTCTCTCGCTCTCTCCCCCCCCTGGTTCTCTCTCTCTCTCTCTCTCTCTCTCTCACTCTCTCTCTCTCTCTCTCTCTCTCTCTCTCTCTCTCTCTCTCTCTCTCTCTCTCTCTCTCTCTCTCTCTCTCTCACTCTCTCTCTCTCTCTCCCCCCCCCCCCCCTCGTTCTCTCGCTCTCCTCCCCCCCTCGTTCTCTCGCTCTCTCCCCTCTTGTTTGCTCGCTCTCTCCCCTCTCGTTTGCTCGCTCTCTCTCTCTCCCCCCTCTCGTTCGCTCGCTCTCTCTCTCCCCCCTCTAGTTCGCTCGCTCTCTCTCTCCCCCCTCTAGTTCGCTCGCTCTCTCTCCCCCCTCGTTCTCTCGCTCTCTCCCCCCTCCCTCGCTCTCTCTCCCCCCCTCGCTCTCTCTCCCCCCCCTCGTTCTCTCGCTCTCTCCCGCCCCCTCGCTCTCTCCCCCCCCTCGTTCCCTCTCCCTCTCTCCCCCCCCTCGCTCCCCCCCCCCCCCTCTCCACTCGCTCTCCCTCCCCCCCCTCTCGTTCTCTCGCTCTCTCCCCCCCTCGTTCTCTCGCTCTCTCCCCCCCCTCGTTCTCTCGCTCTCTCCCCCCCTCGTCTCTCTCTCTCGCTCTCTCCCCCCCCCTCGTTCTCCCGCTCTCTCCCCCCCGTTCTCCCGCTCTCTCCCTCCCTCGTTCTCTCGCTCTCTCCCCCCCCCCCTCGTTCTCTCGCTCTCTCCCCCCCCCCCTCGTTCTCTCGCTCTCTCCCCCCCCCTCGTTCTCTCGCTCTCTCCCCCCCCCTCGTTCTCTCTCGCTCTCTCCCCCCCCCCTCGTTCTCTCGTTCTCTCCCCCCCCTCGTTCTCTCGCTCTCTCCCCCCCCCCTCGTTCTCTCGCTCTCCCCCCCCCCTCGTTCTCTCGCTCTCTCCCCCCCCTCGTTCTCTCGCTCTCTCCCCCCCCCCCCTCGTTCTCTCGTTCTCTCCCCCCCCTCGTTTTCTCGCTCTCCCCCCCCCCCCTCGTTCTCTCGCTCTCTCCCCCCCCTCGTTCTCTCGCTCCCCCCCCCCTCGTTTTCTCACTCTCTGGTTCCAAAAATCTTCTTATTTTATCATCTCTCTGAGGTCGTCCTGATCAGGGAGGCCAAACCGCCAGAGCGCCTCCCACTGTACAAAATGTATAATGATTGTTTCTGTTATTAGTCACCTTCCGATATACAACCTCATCGCCTCTCATCGACTTCCCGCCACCGATCTCCACCGATCCCTACATGTCATATCAGAGAATCGTTATTACTTTACATCACCCGGGTGAAGAGGACCTGTCATCACACCCATGTAATGTGTCAGTGTGATCCTCTCACTGTACTCCCCCGACAAGGCCTTCATCTCTTCTCTCCAGAAAGACGACACCTTGGCTTGGTTCTTGGCTGTGTTCACAAATGTCTGACACAGATAAGCCCCTGCAGCCACTCACCTTGTGACTTCCTACAAAGATACAATGTACAGTCTGATCACTGGGGGGGAGACTGAGGAAATTACTCCTCCTCCTTCTACAAAGTTACAATGTACAGTCTGATCCCTGGGGGAGGAGACTGAGCAAATGACTCCTCCTTCTACAAAGTTACAATGTACAGTCTGATCACCGGGGGAGGGGAGACTGAGGAGATGGAGATGTATTTATTTTTCATGATGATGTCACACTTCCTGTCTGCGTTTCCTCCTCTTATCACTCCCCCGACACGCTCCGGAGACATTCGCAACTCCGACCACAAAAAAAGAAAAACCCTGAGAAGGATCAAAGAGGACCTGTCCTTGTGCAAAAGGAAGATAAGATAATAGATCGAGGTCTGCCAACCTGCACCCTGCTCACTGATTGGTTGGGGGAGGCGGGGGTGTACACTTCTTGGGTTGGAAGCCAACTGACTCTCGGCGTGCGAAATGTAACCAAACAGATATATATCATACAGACCACTTTGCCCAGGCTGAGATGTCATCAGTCTGCTGCAGGCAGGAGGAGGCATTTCCTCAGTCACCCCTTCCCCAGTGATAAGACTGTACATTGTAACTTTGTAGAAGGAGGAGGAAGCATTTCCTCAGTCTCCCCTCCCCCAGTGATCAGTCTGCTGCAGGCAGGAGGAAGCATTTCCTCAGTCTCCCCTCCCCCAGTGATCAGACTGTACATTGTAACTAAGTCATGCTTTAATTCATTGTATCATAATTCTAACATCCTGCTTCTTGCTTGGCTCAGAGTCCTCCTTTAATATCCTCCTTTAAATCTCCACACCAGCTGGCGGTCTCGTGTTGCAGGAAAGGGAAGTAATAATGTCACCCCCCCACCCCCAGGTGATCGCTTTGGCGTGCCGTTCGGACGTCTCCGAGCTCCGGCCTTTGATGTAGGGCACTGGCGAGGAAATTGACGTGGAGACGTCCGACGGGATCAAAGGAGTGACCAGAACGTGTCTTCCTGTCCGATGTCCGTTTTGGATTTATTTCCTTTCCCAATTTCTGATTCCCCTCCGAGGTCACATGGTCTGTATTGGGCCCCCCCCCCGGCCCCCCCCCCCATAATAGCTATGATGGATCGCTGGAAGTGGGGCCACCAATACGGTGGGTATGGTCTGTAGTCCCATACTGGCCCCTGACTCCATGGGTCAGCAGGGGGGCCCGGGTCCTAACAGAGGCTGCCTCTGGGTGGCCCAATGCAGCATTCATGGCTCAGTTTGGGGACTCCTGCCGGCCAGCGTTGGGGCCCAAGCCAGCTCCCTCTTCATAGCCTGGGATGGCCATGAATGGACAGTGTATAGGCAGTACTTTCATACTGAATTTTGGCCATAACAGGCCAGCAGGGGGGGGGGGGGCTCTGGCCCGTTGGCAGCCCCAGTGTAGCTTTCAAGGCTTGGTTTGGAGACTCCTGCCGGCCAGCGTTGGGGCCCAAGCTGGTTTCTTCTTCATAGCCTGGGATGGCCATGAATGGACAGGTGTGCAAATCTTTACAGAATAATAGTTGTTATGGATCGTTGGAAGTGGGGCCATTGGGGGTGTATAGGCATCACCCTCATACTGAATCCTGGCATTAACAGGTCAGCAGGGGGGCCCTGACCTGGCAGTGGTTGCCTGTGAGTAGCCCCAGGGCAACATCTACGGCTTGGTTTGGGAATCCTGCAGGCCACAGTTGGGGCCCAAGCCAGCTCCCTCTTCACAGCCTGGGATGGTCATGAATGGACAGATGTGAAAATCTTTACAGAATAATAATTGTGATGGATCGTTGGAAGTGGGGGCCACCGAATGGGGGGGTGTATAGGCAGCACTCCCATACTAGATCCTGGCCATGACAGGTCAGCATGAGGGGCTCTGACCTGATAGAGGCCACGATGGCCAGTCCCAGTGCAACATCGATGGCTTGGTTTGGGAACTCCTGCCGGCCAGCGTTGGGGGCCCAAGCCAGCTCCCTCATTCATAGCCTGGGATGGCCATGAATGGACAGTTGTGCAAATGTTTACAGAATAATAGTTGTTATGGATCGTTGGAAGTCGGCCCATTGGGGGTGTATAGGCAGTACCATCAGGGGCGCTGTTAGAAATTATGGGGCCCCGTACCATCATACCAAATCCTGGCCTTAACGGGTCAACAGGGAGGCCCTGACCTGGCAGGGGTTGCCTGTGAGTAGCCCCAGTGCAACATCTACGGCTTGGTTTTGGGAACTCCTGCCGGCCAGCGTTGGGGCCCAAACCAGCTCCCTCATTCATAGCCTGGGATGGCCATGAATGGACAGTTGTGCAAATGTCTACAAAATAAAAGTTGTAAAGGATCCTTGGAAGTGGGGCCACTGATGTGGGGCTGTGTAGGCAATACTCCCCTACTGAATTCTGGCCATAACAGGTCTGCAGGGGGGTGTTCCGACCCGGCAGAGGCCACCTGTGGGCAGCCCCAGTGTAGCATCTATGGCTTGGTTTGGGGAATCCTGGAGGCTAGAGTTGGGGCCCAAGCAGGCTCCCCCATTCATGGCCAAGCCAACTCCCCAATTCATAGCCTGGGATGGACAGTTGCACAAATGTCTGCAGAATTAAAGTTGTGAAGGATCATTGAAAGTGGGGCCACTGATGGGGGTGTGTAGACAACACTCCCATACTGCATTTTTGGCATAACAGGTCTGCAGGGGGGTGCCCCGACCCGGCAGAGGCCACCTGTGGGCATCTTTGGCTTGGTTTGGGGAATCCTGGAGGCTAGAGTTGGGGCCCAAGCAGGCTCCCCCATTCATAGCCTGGGGTGGCCATGAATGGACAGTTGTACAAATGTCTATCTGAACAGGCAGAGGCCACCTGTGGGCAGCCCCAGTGCAACACCTACGGCTTTGTTTGGGGACTCCTGCCGGCCAGCGTTGGGGTCCAATCCAGCTCCCTCTTCACAGCCTGGGGTGGCCATGAATGGACAGTTGTACAAATGTCTACAAAATTTAAATTTGTGAAGGATCATTGGAAGTGGGACCACTAACGGGGGTGTGTAGGGACATACCACATTTGGTCCATTTGTACCCCTTTTAAATGTCCTTATTTGGGGGAGAAATCGCACTTCCTGCCCTTGTGATTGGCTGTTGGTGAGCTTCATGTCTTTGGCTGCAAAATCAGTTGGGGGGGGGGGGGGGGGGCGCGTCGCATCTTTGCGCCAAGATGTCGGTTGTCTTCTGCCACAGAAGACTGATAATAGTTGACACGAGTGGAATTTCCCGGCTGCCCCCCCCCCCCCCCTATACCACCTTCACTTATCGTCAGTTCTGGGAATTGAACCTTTTACCCGACCAAGCTGTACTCTGTGGTCGGGGGGGGGGGGCCCTTTAAGAAAATAGGAACGGTGATGAGATGTACAGCGAACAGAAAAAGCGAAGAGAGACTTCACACTTCCCCCCCGCCGCCCCGCTTCGCTTCCCTCCCCCGGTCTCTGCGCAGGAGCCGCCGCAGCGCTCACCGCAAACCTGATTTCCTGCATCTCTGCAGCAGCTGCAAAGTGCCGCTCTTTAAGGGCCAGCGACCGCCCCCCCCGCCCCCCCCCCCCGCCCCCCGCCCCCCCCCCCCGTGCCCCCGCCCCCCCCCCCCCCCCCCCCCCTTGAGAGGTGAAGCGGCTTCACAGTTATAAATGTTTCAGGAGATTAATGAAGATCATTTTTGGAAAGTTCTGATCTTGGAGCCAATCGAAGTAACAGATTCTCCTAAATAGGCCCCGCCCACTTCTTAGTACCTGGGCTCTAAAGGGGAACTCAAGGGCGGATAAAAAGGGAACGAACGCATTCTACTCTGTAACCATGACGACATCGTTCAATGTATATTTTACCCGATGACCCGGGATCGGCCTCTTGCATTACCTGTACAGCCGAGCTCAGGCTCAGGCCCCTGATGACGTCTGCTGGCGAAACGCGTTTGGGAGGACTTTGGGGGACATGTCACTTCCAGTGTTTGGAGTGCAGGCGGAGCGTTTTTAGTTTCTTTTTCAGTGTCTAGCCATTTTTATTTGTTGTAAGTTCAATTTTACTTGTTTATTCATTAAATGTAATATACTACACCCGGGGGTCTCCGAACTTTCTAAACAAAGGGCCAGGTTAGTGCCCTTCAGACTTTAGGGGGGGGGGGGCGGACTGTGCCCAGTGGGAATAGAAAATGTCCTGGTGTCCGTGGGAGGAATAGTGCCCCATGATTGGTGTCAGTGGGAGGAATAGTGCCCCATGATTGGTGTCAGTGGGAGGAATAGTTTCCCATGATTGGTGTCAGTGGGAGGAAGAGTGACCCATGATTGGTGTCAGTGGGAGGAAGAGTGCCCCCATGATTGGTGTCAGTGGGAGGAAGAGTGCCTCCATGATTGGTGTCAGTGGGAGGAATAGTGCCCCCATGATTGGTGTCAGTGGGAGGAAGAGTGCCTCCATGATTGGTGTCAGTGGGAGGAAGAGTGCCTCCATGATTGGTGTCAGTGGGAGGAAGAGTGCCTCCATGATTGGTGTCAGTGGGAGGAAGAGTGCCTCCATGATTGGTGTCAGTGGGAGGAAGAGTGCCTCCATGATTGGTGTCAGTGGGAGGAAGAGTGCCTCCATGATTGGTGTCAGTGGGAGGAAGAGTGCCTCCATGATTGGTGTCAGTGGGAGGAAGAGTGCCTCCATGATTGGTGTCAGTGGGAGGAAGAGTGCCTCCATGATTGGTGTCAGTGGGAGGAAGCGTGCCCTCCATGATTGGTGTCAGTGGGAGGAAGAGTGCCCCCATGATTGGTGTCAGTGGGAGGAAGAGTGCCCCATCATTGGTGTCAGTGGGAG